>JARVKI010000025.1:0-380829 GCA_036674765.1 Seiridium cupressi
CCCCCCCCCCCCGGCCCCCCACCGGGGTTACTGCACCTTCCCACCCAACAAAAAAAAATACAGCCTCAATAAAAACCCCCCCCCCCCCCCCCCCCCCCTTGCATGGCTGGGACAAATACAAGAGTCTCTCCCACTCCTCCGACTCGTGGTGGTTCAGTCGTGTATTCAAGCCCAGCATCAACCTTGAGCAACAGGACGCGGTATTCGCAGCCGATCTCGTAGCCATGGCCGTAGTAGACATCCTCACCGGCGGCCTTGACGGCTTCACGCTGTCTATCATCATAGGCAGTTCGCTCATTGTTCTATTCTGGCGCATTTTCACCCTGCGCCTGGATTCTCGAGAGCCGCCCGTCTTGAAGGCCGGCATCCCAGTGATCGGTCACATCCTGGGAATGCTGCGCGAGTCTCACGGCTACTGGCCCAAATTATAGTAATGGCTCCTCACCGTGCATATCCCATAAGGAGCCTAACACTAACACTTCATCCCTAGCGAATCGCAGCCCATGCCGGCCTGCACCCTGCCCATGCTCAATGGCAAGATGTACATCATCAACGACCCTGCACTCATCAGCGCGACCTTCCGCGCGCGCAGCCTGAGCTTCGATCCCTACCTGCTGAAGACGATCGAGTCGCTGATTCCCATCTCGGCCAAGACGGCGGAACTATTCAAGAGGGACGACTTCTTTCACCCCTGGACCAAGATCGTCTACTCCAAGATGACGGGGACCGATCTGTTCAGGATGAACGTCGTGGTCTTGACCGACATCTTTGACCAGATCAACCTGTTGCCCCTGAACATGGAGGTGGAGGATACCTATATATGGTTCAGGAATACGCTGACCATCTCGACAATAGTCTCTCTGTTGGGGAAGGCGAATCCGTGGAAGAAGGATCGAAGTCTGATAGCTAAGTTCTGGTATGGAAGCATTTTACTCGTTGCATGACAACTCACACAAAATCCTTTCTAATTGTTTTGTCAGGGAATGGGAGAGCTGTATTCATCATTTCGTACTCGGTCCAGCTCCATGGTTGACAAGTCCGTCCGCCTACAAAGCACGAGCAGGAATGCACAACGCTTTGACTGAATGTAGTATGTCTTGGACAATCACGATTTGCGAGCCGAATGGAATTAGTTGCTGATATTCTAACAGAGCAAATCTCTTCGACGGACCAACTCAGTACATTTAGGGAATCACTGCTAACACAACCCCAGACTTTTCGTCCTCTGCACCCACAGCCTCAGATGTAAGCGGGCTGATCAAAGCGACTACCGCCATGCAAGAGGAACACCACTGGACAGCAGCCGACAAAGGCGCCATGATGATCGCCATCCTCCAGGGCGCCGTGTCCAACACCGTCCCCACGGCGTACTGGTACTTCATGCACATCCTCACATCGCCCTGTCTCGTCGCCAAACTGCGCAAGGAACTCGAGCCCCTCGTGGTCCGGGGCGCAACCCTGCCCAACGGAAAACGCGAGATGCTGGTCGACATCCGGGGGCTCGAGGAAAAGGCGCCGCTCCTGGTGGCGGCGTTCCGCGAGAACCAGCGCGTCATCGGCGTGGGCACCATCAGCCGCTGGGTCGTGTCCGACACGCTGCTGACCTCGACGACGGACCTGAGCCAGACCTACCTCCTGAAGAAGGACACCCCGCTCCAGATCTCCAGCATGCTCAACCACACGGCCGCCGCGCACTGGGGCGCCGACGTTACCGAGTTCAAGGCCGATAGATTCCTGCGCACCGACGCCCGGACCGGTGAGGACAGGGAGTTCGAGGGCGATGCGCCGGTACAGCGTGGTGCCTTCACGCCGTTTGGGGGTGGGAAACATTTGTGTCCGGGACGGAATTTTGCCAGTGCTGAGAACTGGGGTACCATGATTGCATTTGTGCTTGGATTCGATATAACGACGCCTGAGGGTGGGCCCTTGGAGCTCCCGGAACGGACAATGCCATTGCCTACGCACGGAATCGGTAGACCAGTTGAAGGAGCAGATTTACGGACGAGTATTAGGAGGAGAAAAGGCTGGGAGAATGTTGTCTGGAAAGTCGCAGATGTGCCCGCTAATAAAGGGACATGATGCAATAGTGCGTGTATTTGCTCCTGGGGATATATAGGCAAGAATTGAGAAGTACAAATAATGAGAAAGTGCGCAATTGTGACTGTATTTCTGTTGGTATGCGTCTAGTTTTATATGGTGATCATCCCTTGATCCGCGCCGAGCGCCATGCTAAAAGTGGTTGTTCACATAGAACCCGGCAGTGAAACATCTTCGATACTATACCTCTCATCTTCTCAGTCCAGCTCAACACGATCCAGAGCTTCGCTAATGAAGGCCTCATCTCGGCCAGTGTCTCTGGAAATCTCGTTCATCTCAGGCTCTGGTGTATCAGGAGCCGACTCCTTCGGATCCTCGCTGGCCCAATCCGGCCCGTCATCGACATCACTCCTACTGCCTTCGCTATCGGTTTCCGGTGGAGTTTGAAGGCCATCCACACCACGTGCTCCAAGATTCCTCTTGAGCATACACATTTCGACCGTAATTCCTGGCCCAAATGCGCAACCAACCACAAAATCTTTGACATGCCCTCCAGGTGCCAACTCGTCCATTTCCTTCGACCGCAAAGTATCCATTACGGAGAAGATTGTAGCTGAACTCGAATTGCCGTGATTGATATAGGTCGTATAACTGGCGCGCATGTGCTCAGGGCTGATAGACATGGCTCTTTCGGCACCTGTTAAGATCGTCGCGCCTCCTGGATGCATGGCCCAATCGAAGTCTGCAGCGTTTCTGTATTTGGGCCCCATGTCGGGCACATCTCGCATGAGCTCGGCGAACGTTGGGTTAAGCACTTTTGCTGTCAATGACGGCACCCTTGGCGACAGAACAACTTTCCAGCCAAGTGGATCTACATCAAAGCCCAAATCATCTTCCGTATCCGGTATCACCTTGTGCTCCCACCCAAGTAACTCATAAACAGGTTCAGAAGTCTTTTCGCCGATGCCGTTACTGAGAACCACTGCACTGCCGCAATCAGAAAACAAGCAGACACCGATTCGCGTCTCCTGCGTATCGTTGATGCTGTTCAATTCACTTCTGACCATGGTAGTGCTGACTTCGAGGGCAACACAAAGTATTATCGCGGGTTTCCGCCTTGCAGCATGTCCCAGCGCAAGGTTCGCTGCTGTCCGCAAAGCCGCCAGACCACCGGAGCATCCTACGCCGTGCAGTAGAACTCTCTCCACCTGGTGTGTAATGCCCAATCCTTTCAGCACAAAATGGTCAAAACCAGGGTTTGCGCTATCCGTGCATGTTGTCGAGACAATGTGTGTGATATCTGAAAGTGCTATGCCAGCCTCCGCGATCGACTTCCTTGCGGCCTCAACTGCCAGTGGCACGCCGTCCGACATAAAGGTGCGATGAAGCTCGGATATCGAGGGTGCCTCTTTGGCGTTGACGAGGGGGTGGTCTGATGTACCGATAGAGGCGCGCGTGTCGATTCCAGTAAAGCGATTGATTGACAAAACTTTCTTCATTCTACATATGGTCATTTGTGAGTATACAGCTCGGCTCGTAGGGAAGCTGGATATGACTTACGCCTGGCTTTCAGGGTAGAATCTCTCTGCCAGATGTTGCACCTGGTCCGGCTCGAGCGCATAGGGAGGATACTGTGATGCCACGCCAATTATGGAGAGACCCAGCTCTCCGAATTCGCTCGTTGTCTCCATGGTGTAAGGTGACTTTTCCGTATATGTTGCTGGTGATGGGCTTTGCTTAGACTCGGAAACGGCGGGAACGCGACCACTGGATCGAGCGTCTTATAAGGATTAGGATGTCTTCCTGAGTCTGGGACCGTATTGACAGTCTCAGCAGGCAAATCACTTCCTCGATTGGATCAACGAATAATAACGTAGTCGTTGCTCAACACGCTACCGTGGGGTGGCTATGGGTATGGGTAGGTAGTGACGAGATGACTAAGGTGTGGGCTATTGATGCACTGCACTGTCTCGGAACGGCTATTGAACGAACGAGAGCGACTTGGGATGACAAAATAGGACAACGAAGCAGAAGAATAGAGTTTGTAACTCGAGAAATCCCAACAATTGGTGTGGGACATGTGTACTTACTACCCTGGGTCGGCTTGAGCCGCCACCAGCATGCATACAAACATACCGAGGTGCGCCACGCAGCACACACGCACGCACGAGCGCATTCGCAACGTGTGCCGTCATTCCGACGTTTGTGCTCTGCCGCGCTGGTAGACGACTTGTGGCCATGCTGTATCGGTGCGTCAGCACAGAGCATCTGCCCAGATCAGGGCTAGGACGGCCATGCCGCAAGCTGGATATGCAGAGGTTGGGATGAAGTTGAGTCGCGTTTGAAACGGTTGTGTGTGATCGACCCGATAACCCAGATGGAGCTTGGGATAAGGCCCACCAATCCAGTGAAGCGCTCGGGAGCTTGGGGCAGTAGGGCCTGAGCCAAGGGACCGGCGCCCCTGTCGAAACCCACTGTAAAGCACTCTATTTCCAAGTTGTGACCCCTCCATCACATACATGTACGTTTACAAGGCCGTCAATCTATGAGGTCAGTCGTGATGACTATTGGTATAACCACCTCGAATGCTTGAAGCTCAACTCGATATTCTCCTCGTATTTCTTGGTTGTCATACACCGCCAGATTTCCTGGTTCTGGGCAATGCTCAGGCCCTGCATCAGTCCGGACCAAACCAACCAATGTAGTGCATCCATCCTCGCAGACGCTATCCCGTGGCCAAGCTGAGGTTGGATGATGAATCACCACCAATTCATTGACCGGACCTGGTACGACGGACGGTATCAAGGCTGTAAGCATTGCGTGTGGATGACAGGAGACAAATGTGACACTGAAACTCTATGCCAATCGGCCGGTTACCTACACCCATGGAGACCGCGGGACCTGCATCTGCGCTACGTACCTACTGGGTAATAACTGGGGTTTCCGAAAATCGACAATGAGACTGAGGCTAGCTTTGGCCACACCTCAGCTGGAACGTCCAGCTTCACAGGCCTCGAAACACCGTCTCATGGAAGGAGACTTGAGCGACATATACTTGATTGCACTAATATTATTCGTATTCGTACGTATGATGCATTACTATACAGAGTAACTGCGGCCCGTTGCAATGTAACGATCACGACATGATTGCGGCCTTGCTCGACGAACGATCTCAAGCGCTCACCACCGCACATCACGCTATCTTGAGAAGCCTGGACTCAAATACCGATTCAAGTTTGGATTCATTGACTATTGACACTTTGACCACAGCACACATTCGATGTGAAGTTTGCATCTTACAGTAGTTGGCATTTTCGTTCTATCAAAAAGACATCGAGCAGCGATGTGAATCAGAGACAGCAGATCATCAGCGCCATCAATGCTGGGAACAATGGACGTGGGCAGCAGTGGTAATTGTGCAATTGCTGAAAAAGCGAAATCCATTGCTTCGAGACTCAGTGGCTCAAAGCTCGACGTTCCCCCATCGCTCAGCATTGGATGACCGCAACATTGCCAGGTGCCTGGTAAGCCTTTCCGTCGTTGTCTGGCTGACCCGTAGATCCGTAGATGTTGATCAGAATGCTCGGGTCATTCTGCTGGTAGACTTCCGGGAACGAGACCTTGGTGCTTGGGCTGAAGGTGCCACTGCCGCTTCCTCCGACTCGGATCTGTGCACAGCCGGTGTAGAACTGCGCGCCCATGGAGCTCTTGGCCGAGTGGAGAGCCAGGACCTCAACCCTCAGAAGGTAGTCGCCAGGTGCGATACAGGACGGCAGCCCGAAGTACACCCAACCGTCCTGGGAGATCAAGTTGTCGACACCCCACGTCTTGGACCCGGTGTTGAAGGTATCCTCCCAGATCTTGAACCACTGCTGGCCCGTCTTGGACGCCGTGGCAGCGTTGTCCACCTTGGCGAGCCACGCGGTAACAGGGCCCTTGTGGGATTTGGCAATCGGGTTGTCAGGGTCGCCCGAGAATTGAGGGCCGCCAATTACATGCTGGAACCAGGCTCCGATCTTGTCCCCGGGGTTGGCGCTGATCACGGACGAGGAGGTGCTGCCGTCTTGCTGGCAAATGATATTGGTCGACGTTACATCGTAGACGGGGTTGTTGTTCGTGGGAGCGCGTAGGCCAACCAGAGAACCCTGATCAGCTCCATTGACGGAAACTTTCTGTTCAGATGAAATCAGTCAGTCGCGATGGCAAGTACTATCCTACGTGGCCGGCTTACCTGGAAGATGGTGTGTGCCTCGGCAGTAAGGCTGAAAGCCAGGGCTGATACTGAGGAGAACTTCATCTTGATCGCTGATGTGTTGAAGGTCGCTTGATCCTAGGCAACAACAGAGGCAGTGGCACGCAGTGGCTCTGGTCATATATAGTCAAGATCGCCTAATGCTAGACGATCACGTCGTGACTTGCATGACCCCATGCGTGCTATTCAGCATCTACAATATAATTTCTACATCAACATTTCTTGGTTCTCCCAAAGCCGCTCAAATCTACAACACCTGACTGGACGACCATTGGGCAGTGCTGAACATTCGGTGGTTCTGCGGGCCAGCAGATTAGCCTATAGAGTGGCGTTCGTTTGCCAGATATTGGTTGGTGTTCACGCATTCTTCCATTCCGCCGCTGATTGGTCTTTGCCTCCTGGCCAGTCCCTATTCGGGGCCGTCAACCATGGCCAAGCTAGAGGCATTTACCGAGTGGTTGATTGCAGTGCGGCATGATTAATCTATGTGGTGCCGGAATCCGGGGTGCAGCGGGATTAAGTTGATCGTGTTCCGACGCCAAGGCCATATTGGCACATCACGCGCCACGATCTCGCTATCAGTATGTTGCATCTCGCCCGGTTCCGAGATATGCTTTAGAGATAAATGATTCAGACAATTAGATATTGCATCGAAAGCTTAGTTTATAGCGTAACTCGAGAACAAGCCTCCGAAATTAGCCCTGCATTGATTCGATGGCCTATATTGCATCCCTGTTGTTCATTTTCGGTTCAGTTGATACACCATGGTTTCGTCTTGCTCTTGATGTAGTTGCACTTTGTCTCTTCGGTCTTTCGATGCCCGTTACCTCGATTTTTTGTGACCCCCTCGCAGGTGGATTCGTTGGCACTTTGGCAGCTCTACTTCGGGGCTCGTGCTGTGGTGATATGCCCGACATCCCATTCGAAATGAGTACGTTCTAGGGAGAACCAACAGCCTCACACACATTCGTATTCGAAGGGATCCAAATGTGCTATACGCATCCCCTCGGATCTCAGGGGTGGTTTATACCAAGATCGAAAAACGCATTAACTCGCCATCTCATCCAGATTCACGACATGCAGTCGGCAGAACTCCTCATCTATGTGTGAACTGGACTTTCTTTTTGGCTAATGTCAGATGTTCTAGATCATACTCCAAAGGTGTTGTGGATGCATCATTGCTCTAATCGCCTGAACGCCACTCTACCCAGCCATACTCCAAACCCCTTTCCTGTCTCGGATGTTTATGACACGCCAGCAGCCTTTCCCAGACTGCCCGAGCCCCTGCTGCTGAAAATGCTCATAATTCCAAAGCCAACATAGAACAAAGCCAGGGGGTAGGCGACTAATCCCCGCATCCCTCGCATGCGACCAACTGCACAAAACATGCCACTCGCACTCGTGGTACACCAGACAATAGCGGCACTGGTCAGGATGTATCCAACAGTAGTGTCCATGGGGATGACGACACCGACCAAGCTTGCTAGGACCAAAGGAAGGAGGCAGTATCCCAACACACTGGCGCTTCTCGGGAAGGTCAGAGTGCTGCTCAGATTTCCCTTGCCATCCGGTCCATGTGCTGATGCGTCTCCCGGATAACCGCCACCAGAGTATTGAGGGGCCGCGTGTGTTGGTGTCGGAGATGAGGGCCCGTCGGGGGTCATGAGTGACAAGATTGTGTGCAGTGCGATGGAGCCCATGAGGGCAAGGCCATAAATGTATCCAAAGTGAACCTTGCCGCTAAAGAGTAGGAAGAATCCGAACAGGACGAAGAACAAGATAGGGCCACCTAGGTCGGAGTCGTCCATCAGGTGCTGGTCGATACGCGCGAACGGGTTGAGAACGGCAACTGTCTGTGAGGATCATCCCGTCAGCTTGCACGTCGAGTTACGAGCCATAGTTTAGGCAGAAATGCCACTCACCTTTCGTTGAATATGGTCAAAGTTGATGCCGAGTTCTTCCAATAGCGGGGGTTCGTTCTCATAACCCTCCGTCGAGAAGGCAGCGAGCCAGCCTGTCCTTAGTCCACCTTGTTCACCCATCCGTCCACTGACTCCAGGGGGAGCTTGACCGCCGAAGCCACCATAGCTCGTGCTCCCTGCACCGTACCCATATCCTGCCTGTGATGGTGTGCTGTGGCTCTGTATGCCTGGTGAATATGAGGACGGATAGAACTGGAGGTTTTGAGCGGCTGCACCGCCGCCGTATTGGTTCTGCGGAGGCGCGCCGTAATATTGTGACATCTTGGTGTACCGAGCTTCTGGGGTATGATGTAGCGGGGCCAAGTTCGACAAGTTGTGCTAGCAAGTGCTGAACCCGGTAGATTTGGTTCGTGGGCGAGTGACCAGAGTTATACAAGGGCTGTGTTGGTTGGAAATAACGATGTTGAAGGCGCAATGGCGGCGTGTTGCAAGATCAGATCTGTCCCTTCCAATAGCTCAAAAATAGCAAAGTCGGTCCATGTGTCGCAGTTTGGGCTAGGTAACGTTTTTGGCGGCCCCACCCGATAATTGCATCTTGTACGGGGTTTATGTATTACTCGAAGCCCTCTCCGCGCTCGAATACGGCCAGCCTCCTCAGCTCCAAATTATGCTCTGCCAACCGCTAATAAAACTATATCCTGGAGGTGCAAATTAGCAGATATCAGGTGACCTCAGTTATCAAATATTATCAAATCTCGTTATAGTGTAGACAAATGGTTCGACGGCCACAAAACCACCCTTGACGTGTTTGCCATCAACTGCACGTCCTACTGGAAGAATTTGGCGGTCGATTCGGCCTTAGCCACTTTGACCGATATGTGCCTGGTAGAATTGCAACGCCTTCTGCAGGCCTAACTTCCAAAGCGGCAAAAATCTCCGATTAGAGCACGCGCAGTCTCCAAACATCCGATCCTACTCATGTCGCCATACGTACAACAATGACGATGCGACTGTTTCAGCTGGCATTTGGTGGCGATTGACCCTGACAAGTGACCTTTTACAAGATATCCAACCTTTAGCTATGTCTTCTTAGACATGGGAGACTGGGGCTGATGACGAAATCATCTTTGAGGATCTTATAAGAAAGGGGGAGAAGGAGAAATCTAGTTACAAGCGCGATGGCTTGGCGTACCTCCGACCAGACACGTGCTGCATTGACAAGTCAGATTTGGCTGAACTCACAGAGTCGATCAACTCTGCCGTCCGCTAGTCCCACGATATTCAGAAATTCCACGTATACTTGACAAGCTTTTCATACGGAAACTCATGAGCTACGCATCCAAGCGAAGTACAACTCGAACAGAAGATGTGGCTTGCTGCCTCTGGATTTCATCAATGTTAACATGCCTTAATTGTATGGAGATACGATGATGCTTTCGCTTACTTCAGCACTAGATGATGGACCAAAGCCGAGGCGATGTTCTATTTTCATGGTGTGTAGACATGCTATCTGGAGAACAATATCCATTCTGTGGGTTATTTACCCTGCATGCGAGCGAGTTCGCAGTATGTAGCGACATCAAACATTTTGATGTTTTTACTGTGGGAACAACCACGACTTTTGGCAATGGACTAAGCTGCGCCGTTATAATCAAAAGTGGCTGGACCCTTGCAGACCTCAGGTGCTTCTGAGAAAGTCTCTATGTATGCTCTAGGGTAGTGAAAATCCAATTCATTGGAAACGAGGGGCTTTTTGTTACATTTCTAGAAAATCCTTATCAATTTGTGAAAGCCCAACAATCCGTGCTCACAAGAAGAGCGGAAGAAAACATCAAAGTGATGGAGATATCCAAAGTTACTATCCATGCTTTTCATTCAACATGGTTGGCTTAGCCATGAGTTGTTCCGTCCTCAGTACCCAGTCCTACATTTCGCCATCCCCAGGTATTGCCGTCAGGACTGGGCAAATACGTTGGTGCCTTGGGAGATTACCCCGCTTGGAGATGGCAATACCGCAAGCTTCGCACCAACATGTGGGGTCGGGAATATTGTGCAGAATCGCCCATGGTTTATGGGCTGAATGATAGTGAAGATTGAGATCTTTGGTATAAGGAAACCGTAAACGACATGTTGAGTTCGCTAGACAAACCATTGGTCTATCATGGAGCTTCTGATGCTTACTAAAGGGCTTTGAATCAGCTCGAGCCACGCGTGTAAAGTTCAAGGGAGAAAGACACATAAGAATAGATGTAAGCTATGGTTCCTCGTACAAGCCAATTTCGAACGCATACCAAACACCTATTCAGTATCCGATGCTCTTATGAAACCATACGAGTTCCATTTGGGCTCGAAACATGATTCCAAATTGTCGACAACGAGGAATGATTTGGTATAAAATGGAGGATATGCAACGGCTGGTACTTACTTGTGAACCACCCCAACCTTGTGCCACTTCCCACAGCACCACACATGTTCTGGCTTCTGTTGCCCTTTTTATGTTAGCAGCATACATTCCATAGGCATACTCATATGTAACTACCTTCATCGTTGCTATTAGACCATGGTATTGTTGTTTCTTCCTCATAGTTAGGTATTCCATCATTTTCCCCATCAATTTCGTAGTTGTCAGCGCCCACTCCCGCATCGAGATAAGCCAACCCACTGGCGTGGGATTCGAAGCCCATATCATATGACGAAGCCCCCGCCTAATCGCTTGGGCTGGGAATGGCAGTGAGTCCATGATGTGCATCATCTCCGAAAGTTGGCGGCCCCTGGAATCCGGTCGTGAAGAAATCGAACTCATCCAATTGTAGAGGCAACGCCGTGTTTGCAATTTGAGATTCCCATGAGTGTGCGAAATGCCCGGATCCTTCTGCAGGGAGGGATGGAGGACCAATGGGTAGCGTTTCCGCGTTGGGTGTGTTCCCAACATCATCACTAAACGTAGAAATTATATAGTCATCGAAATTTGTGCTCAACGTAAAATCGCTGATAATTCCATCCCAGTCTGGATGTTTCGGTCAGTGAACGAAACCTTGCGGATGCCTTTCAACTAGTCATACCAGATGTATCAAGGTCGCAATGGTCTGACATTTCCTGAGAAACACAAAAATTGTCCTCGGTAGAGATTAAATTCGTGAACCTTGCCTGGGTGCTTAGATATTCTTCGGTGTGTCACTTCAGCATACTTATACTTATTAGGGATGCCATGGTGTGAAAGACTTCCTTTAGTCTCAAGGCTCTCTCGCCAATGTCTTGCAACATCCAAGGTTGGGCCGACGCAGCCTCGTTTGATTTTGCTAGGCCAAAGTCAATATTATGCATGTGATAACATCAATAACTCCTATAGGCCCTATTAACTGCAATATTCTCCAGTAATATCGACACTCTGTCGTCGTGAGTTCGATTCGTATGCACTCATCGTTTTGATTGGGCTGATGTACATCAGAAAGTCTGCCGCCACGATGCACTCGCGGCCAATAAGAACGAACCCCGCGTCGATGGTAGGTCTCTTGCATATCTTTTGGAGGGCCTCTTCTTCCATTGAGTTCCAAAGAACGGATGGAAGAAGTGCCTAGAACTCCTCGTAAAACTTCAACTGGTTCAACTTTTCGTGATGCAACAGGATGAGGCTTAATATAAAGTCTCAATTTGTTGCCGTCTTACATATTCGACCATCTTACTTCCTTATCACTCATCCGAAATTGCATCTGCAGGAAAAAGACTTGATACAATAGTCATTTTACTTAGAAACAAAATGTATGCAGTCATCGATAGCTGTAAGTCTCATCTTATTGTAATACATAGATATCGAATATAGCTAACGTACGAAATAGCCGATATCGTTCCACTTACTTCACGAGCCCTTCATAAGTTCTACGAACCTCTTGTCCTTCTTGAAGCCCTCAACCTTGCGGCAAAGGAAGCAGCGGGATGCGTCACAGCGGCCGAGTCCCCTGCACCCTTGGACGCCGAGGAACTCTACCATACTTTCGTGTACAAGCTTGCCCACGTCTGTGATAATCTCAAAGGTGGCCACGGAGCATCCATCACATCTTTCATGATACTTCGCAATAGTTCTGGGACTATACAGTATTACTTTGCATCGAACAACAGGACAAAAGAACAACTGAAGACCACATCAAGCTTCGTTGGCAATTTATTGCAACAATTCAATGGACTGCCGAGGAGATCTTCAGACCAAGGTTTAATTATTGACCAAATACTCCATTCTGTGCTACTCTTCAACCAGCCGAGAATCACTGTTTACTTGAGACGGCTAGATTTCCAGGCAAGAGTGTGCATAAAGAATAGTTCCAGCCTAGAGGTGGACGAGAGTGAGTCGCTACCATCTGACATGGCGAAAACGTATGGTCACTTGGTCTAATAACCTCCATAGGTAGATTGATAGCCCACGCGATCAACGACTTCCTTGATTCCGCGAAACCTGAGACCCCGATACCAGTTGGGGGACCAGAGTGTAAGTCGCTCCGCATCAGCGATTAGCTTAGCGAGGACTGACCTACTAACTCGATATGATTAGTTGTTGCCAGGTGCAAAGTATTGATTGATCACCTTACCACCCTCAATCAATCCCGAGCCGGCGCTTTGATCCAGGCGCGAGCTCGTGAGGGCCGTATGCCGGGCTATAAAAGCCAGGCATGCTGGTCAGAATTTCAACATACTGTGAGCCGCATTCTAGCATATCCTCAATCTGTCCAATCCTTGCGCAAAGCTCGAAGGAATTGGCCTGAGCTCTTTGAGGGCTACGAAATACACGCTATCCCATCGAGTTCACCGATACCAAGGCCGTGCAGAAACAAGAGTCAAACTGCCCACGGGATTGTCGGACGCATGGCGAGGAAACAGAAGGAGATTGAGACCTTCAGGAACTTCGTAGCCACACTGCAAAGCTTTGACCTTGACGCAAGGATTCAAAACCAATGGCGTAATGAGAGTTTTCGTCCCATTGTGCACTCCGAAGTCATTCTCTTGAATTGGCTGGAGAACAATGGTGGCATCGAGCCTCATAAGTTCTTCAATGACTGGATGTATATCGGGAGCAGCAAACCCACATGTAGACTCTGCCACTATTATTTCGAGGCACATGGATCAGGTGTGGAACACCGACCTAGCCATATGAACCTCTACATCAGTTGGCGCTTCCCCGATATTTTCGAATCTCAGGGTACGCAGGCACGAGACACGAGGCAAGTAGTGATGGATCGGATACTGGTCAAGATTCGCCAGGATGCTTTCCAGTTGGTGAGGCAAAAGGTGCCGCCAAGCTACAAAGAACACGACTCGAACACGTTCTCTGCTATGATCACATTTCGGGATAGCTACATGATAGATGAGAGGAGCGTTGTAGAGGTAGACGATGTCACCTCGCTCATGGGCGGAGTGTCACTGGACGAGGAATAGGACCGTTCTCTAGCTTACATTCGGGTGTGTTCATCTGGAGATATGGCGTTATGACTCGTTTCGATTTTCATTACTTAGCACTATGGTCTTCAATAATAGCAAAAAGTGCCTTAATGACCGACCTGTCAATTTGACTATCGAGAGCACTCATCGAACTGTTCCTAGATAGGGGTACGCATATAAATCAAGAGAGTTTGTTTACGGATCTACCATGCTGTACTACAGTATGAGCAGCTGACGAGCTGCAAGATATTCTATCCTTCAGCATGCAGGGGCAACCTGACTTCACAAGATTGGGGAATGAGACCAATGCAAAGTCAACGGAAGGTCGCTGAGTTGTCACTCAACGCTTCAAGGAAGTATTTCGGCGCATACTTAAAGTCCTATCGAAAGTCTCGTGCCGAGATAGAAGTAGAACTTGGTTATGTCGTTATTGCCTTCAAGACGGAGGATCCCGGCGCTTGGCTGATGCACTGCTATATGGGCTGCCACCAGTTCGAGGGCTTTGCCAGACAGTTAATCGAGCGAGCCACCGGCATACCAGCGGTGATTGATACCGCTCGTGCGGACCTGGTGGAGAGCGACTAGGACATTTGGAAAGTGCCATGTCTATTGTCACATGGACATGATTTCTAGGAGTAGGTTCAACGACTGCCCTATAGTGATTGAACGAGGATCCACGGCACTAGTGTAGAGCCTCCTTCCGGTCGGTTTGGGCACTTTCCAGGTGGTGGTGCAAGACACAAATCAAAACGGCAAGGAGAGGTGCCTCGAATGAATTGGGGTCCAATCGTTACTGTCAATTGAAGTCAGAACAGCTCACTTATACCAGACATGGGTGCTAGGGCCCGTGCGTTTTTAAGCTCGGAGCTATCGGGGTCTGAGATTTTCCTGCCGGCCAAAAATTCCCGTTCAACTTGCGATCGCGCTTGTGCAGATCTCGCCCATCATGCGAGGAGGCAATTCCGGAGACTATTGATACTCCGCTTCATCCATTTTCTTTCTGCCAGTGCATGATCGCATCGCATATAGGGCACTGCATCTATTCGCCCTTTAGTCTCCTCACTCACCTGGACGACTTCATTGTCTGTTCTCTAGGTCAACCGGCGCAATGGTACGCTTGCCCTTGCACCTTAGATTCCAACCCCTAGCCGCGGGAGGAAATCTTTTCTCGTGCAGGCGAATACTGCGAATACTAACAACCCAAAGGCCTACCGTTTAGTCACACAAGTTATTGTCATCGGCGCTCGCACCTTCGGTCGCGCATTTGCTCAAGCCTACAAGCAAGCACAGGCATCCTCGAATTACCAGCGTGCTCAAGCCAAGATCAACCCCAATGCCGCCAACGCCCGCGCCAGTCTCAGCAGCGGCATGACCCTGGACGAGGCCTGTAAGATCCTCAACGTCAAACCGCCGCAGGGCGGCAAGGCGAACATGGAGGATGTCATGGAGCGCTTCAAGAAGCTTTTCGATGCGAACAACCCGGAGAAAGGCGGCAGCTTCTACTTGCAGAGTAAGGTGCTAAGGGCGAGAGAACGAATCGAGGCCGAGGTGAAACCGATCATGGAGAAAGCGGCACAAGAGGCAGAGGTCCAGGAAGGATGGAAGCCCAAGGTGTACAAGGACCGGTAGTAATGCTAGCCCAGAGCATAAGGGAAGAAAGTGCTTCTGCGGAGTTCAACGGTGAGCTTCGGAGAGGAAGCAGCGGCGAGGAGGAAATTCGACCTCATATACAACACAATCTTCACTCGACTTGGCATGGCCTGGCGTTATGGCGGGGGACGCTCATGAATTTTCTGGGTTCTGGTTAGACGAAGTCCCTAGAGCATTTGTAAAACTACAATTTGTACATCAGATCACGGCCACTCAAAAGGGCTAAGCCCCAAGCGGCAAAAACCAACAGAACTTCTAATACCCGATCTTTGTGTTGGGATTAGGCTCTTTATTGCTCACTTCGCAGAATTGTGGCGTACTCCCTGCGCAAAACGTTGAGCAGGTCGCTTCTATTCTGGTCTTTAAGACTCCTCTTGGGGTTGTTGTCAGATGATGATACTCAACGCAACGCGAACTGAGATTCCACAATTTCCTAAATTCACTGTCACGCTCAAGAAGGTCACGGGGACTCCCTCTATCCAGGAGGCGGCCACCACTCATGACGGCAATGTGATCACAATCCGCAACAGCAGCCCCAGTACGATGAACAATGGCAATAATCGTGCAGTTGGTGAACTCTTCCCGAATAACCTGCCTGGTCAGCTTCTCTGACCTCTCATTAAAGTTGCTACTGGCCTCGTCGAGGAAATGATTCGTTTGTTCGCTAGAATTGCTCTAGCCAGGCACAACTGTTGGCATTGTCCGTGTCACGGTTGATCTATCTCCAATCGGCTGTGTATACCACCTAGTCTTGCCACGACATCATCTATCTTCAGGCGACGCAGCACGGACAGGATCAGTTCATCGCTTTGTTCCCCTCGGGGAATCAAATTGTCGTGGATGTTCACATTCTTCAAAAAGAATTGATGTTGAGAAACGGCAGCCACTGCGGAACGTACAGCTTGTCGCGTGACAATAGTTATATCGGTATCATCAAAAGTGGCACGCGAGTCGGGGCTTATTTCCAACGGTCAGAAAAGGGATGCCATGAGGGAGCCTTTGCCGCTTCCACTCCGACCGCATATCCCTACTCGAGAGCCGGCGGTATGTCAATCGTAACCTTATGCAGAACATGTTCACCTTCTGAGTCGTAAGAATCGGTCAGATTTTCAGTGCTGACATGACCATAAGACGGCCACTGTTCCGGGACGAGCGATATTTCCGAAGCAAGATTCTCGTTCTTGGTCTCTTCACAGAACCCCTTCACTCGGGCAATTACGCCATTGATGTCTCCAATTGGATTCAGTATTTGATGACTTCCGCCATGGATTGACTAAACGAAGTGCCATTGAGCAGAGCCAGAGCCACAAAGCCAGGAGAAAACTGGGATCGAAGCTCCACGGCCAGGACCTTGTGAATGACTGCAAAGACAGCAACCATCAGGTCGAGAACAAGTTCAAGCCACTGTTGAAGGCGGAACATCAAGTAATATGGATGTTGCGAGGCGCCGAGAAGCTCGAAGTACTTCTCCATGAATCGAGCTCCCCAGTCGAATGCTCATACACTCGACAACCCTTGCAGAGGATCAAGAAATTGAGTAAAGAGAGGTGATTTACCTTCGAGATCAAGGAGTCGAATCTGGCGAGAACTTCTGAAACAGAACCTTTGCCAAACTGCAATTTTATGTTAGAACCATAGATGTACCGAGAATAGGTTCGGGTCAACTCACCCCAGTAAAATGCGATTGCAGGGATGATCGCAGCAGAATATCCGGAAAAGACATATATCAGTCTTGCAGACACCACTATCACACTCATATCATAGAAGATATCACTCAAGGCGTTGGGCAATTCTGTGTCGAATACAGACATGTCCTGACTGAACATCAAGCATGACGATTATTGGAAATTTAGTTAAGAACCACATGACTAGGTCAGCATGGAAATCCATTATTGGTAGCGGCAAGGCCGGCCAAGACAGTTTGACGTCTACATTGGTGCACCGAGCCTAGATAATGATCTCATTTGTATTGCTAACGACATGGGTAAAACCGTTTGAGTCTACTGGGAAGTACATATTGTTAATAAAGCCACTACCTCTGTCACAGCTTGTGAGCGGAAAAAGCGATCGGTATTCTCAACTTGAATGATCACCCATTATATAGTCTCAGGGGAAAATCACAGGGCGCTCTTAGTGGATGTTCCCCCACCACTCATGATACAGATACATCGCGGTGAACGCCAACCTCTATAGGCCTGTGCTTCAAAGTGAGCACTGGCGCCGAGCCATGTGCTTTGTGCGAGACAATGGACCGTGCATTACTTTTGCATACCAAAGCCAGATAAACCCCCGGTTGAGTCAATCATTCCCTTTTGATCTGCCGCATCTTATCCCTTTCGGGGCGGTCGACATCTATCTACTAACCCATATTATGGTTCAATGCCGCGCTCGTTGGGGGTACCATAAAGCTGGGGCAAATGTTTAAACTGAGTGGCGCTTCGTCCCAGAATGGCCCCCGGCGGTCAGTAATGCAGGCAGGCCAATTAGTGCTGGGCTTCAATTGGTTGATTGGCCGAAAACGCTGCTAGAGCACGGCCTCCGTGTTCATAGTTCATATACTGAAGGGCTGAGGTCCCTAGCTCAGTCTTCTGGCTAACCTTCAGCATGGGCTAATAACTCTTCCTCGCCTAGCATTGGTCCGTTATTCGCGCTTGGTGTTGCAAGCAATGTCCTAGCCATGGTGGACTTCGCCTGGACATTGTTGACAGAGACACGCACGATCTACAATTCGTCCTCGGGCATGAGTGACGAGGCTGGCTTCACTGAAACGATTGCGCGTGCAATTCAGGAACTCGAGGGCGCTGTAATTACGTCTCTCCCAAACCCACTTCCTCCAGAACTTCAGTCTTTGACCAGTGCGAGCAAAGGCATAACGTTGGACTTACTGGCTAGCCTGAATGCGATCAAGTCCCGAGGGACTCGGTCAAAATGAAAAAGCTTTGCCGCATCACTCAGGGAAGTCGTTGGGAAACGCAGGGTCAAAGGTATCCTCGACTGACTTGAGGCACTTCAAAGCCAATCATCAAGCATGTTCAGCTCTTGATCAGACATGTGCCCATCTGTGTATCCTCAAAGTCCTTTACTGACGAGCGATAGTCGGGGTGTGGAAGACACTCGAAAAGAGATAGGACAACTCGCTCGGGCTATTGACAGGCTAGAGACTGTCAAGACGAGACTCAATCTTGAACGCAAGGAAGATCTGAGTTCTTTGGAGAATCGTCTGATTTCATCTCTGGACCTTTTCATACAGTCGCGCCACCCCGCCAATGGGAGAGATGGGTATCAGGACCTGAAGACCTGCATTTCCAAGGAGAAAATCGAACATATTCAAAGGAGTGTTGCCGCTGGCTTGGGAGACTCGCGGGACATGCTCTCGGCAACGACACAACTCAACCATGTTGCAAGCACAATGCGCGAGGATCAGTCATTTCTCCAGTCCTTGCATTTTGATCAAATATCAGCATGATATCACAACACTGAAGATGCGCATTCAAAAACGTTCGAATGGATATACAGTGAAGAGCCTCGATCCGATATCCAGGGGAGAAAAGTCACACTGAAAGAATGGTTGGAAGTCTGGATTGCTGTTTCTATGTCTTTGTGGCACTGGGCAAGAGTCACTCCAGAGGCTGGCGATACTCTTCACCAGCACTGCCAATTCACAATCCCAGCGCGAACGAGCCGGATGAGCAACAGTGGCACAGAAGCAGCTCGCAGACCTATTATTCATTTATTGCATTGCAGAATCAGGGACTCTTTTCGGGACACAGGAGAACGACAGCAACACTAACTACCGAAGTCTGGGCGCTGATGGACGCCGTGGGGAGCTGCGTTATCGCGGTCTTATCAGAAGGTGGGGCAAGCCCGGTCCGTGGCCCCGTGATTGGCGTGTTTCTGATGACTAAACCCCACTCCACATCAGTCAATTTTGGACACCGTCAGACCACATCGACTTGACCGAATACTGTCCAGAATCAATGTCGGTACCAGCCAGCGTGACTCTGCCAATCATGGATCCCAACTTGGATCCCAGCTTGGATCCAAGCCTGAACGACAATATGGATCCCAACATAAATAACAACATGGATCCCGGTTTGGATGCCAGCAGCTTGCAGAATCTCCAAGTCCCCGTCGACTTGCCTTCTTATGAGCCGCGTCAGCTCACGGGAAGCCGCCGGGCTGGCATCAGATACAAGGCTTATACGGCTGAGGATTTTGAGCGCGCTATGCAGGCTGTCAGAGAGCAGGGCATGTCACTGCGCAAGGCTTCCGCCACGTACAATGTGCCAAAGACGACGTTGGCAGAGAAGCTCGGGGACAACTGCCCCAACCTACCCCCGCTGCAGGCCACGCGGAAGAACAAGATTGCCACACGCTATACATGGACCGAAGCCGACATGGAGCAAGCAGTCGCCGCTGTCGCTGCAGGTACACATGCTTCAGAGGCCGCCAGACAGTTCGGTGTTCCATACAGCAATCTGAACTCAAGAACGAGGGGCCGGCCGCCGCGCGACTTAAAGGCAGACCTCGCTCGCCTGACCCTCAAGCAGGAGAATCTGTTGGTTGACTGGGCACGTGCTCAGTGTGAGCTCGGATTTCCGCCATCTAAGGACCAAATCTACGATTTGGCCTCCAAGGTCTTAGAGAAAGGCGGCACTGGTCAAAAATTGGGCAAGCAATGGGTTGGACATTGGCTTCGCAGGCATCCACAAATCACAGCGCTTGACTGGGCACCGAAATCAAAATGGGAGAAGAAGCAACCGAAGAACTTCGAGCCAAATGTCTACACCAGTGCCTCGTTCGCGGACCAATCATTTGTACCTGACACAAGCAATATGGAAGGTGAGCCGGCTGGTGGGGTCATCAGTGACAACAATCATGGCGCGGATCTCATCAGTTCGGATTCGGGACTAGGCGAGGTCGCTAGTCTCATGATACAGACTTGATCAAGTGTCATGCTCTCGGGTAGAGCGTAGATGCTGTTGCGTTCTGGGCGCATCAAGATTAGAAAAATCTTGCCCTATTTTTTCGATACCCTGGTTATACCAATTATTGTCCTTCGCCGTTGATCCGGCAGGCTACGAAAGAGTGAGGTCATAAAGGTTGAACGAGTATTAGTGAACGGATGCTGTGGCTTGTTTCTATGGCATTGGTCTGAAGTATATGGCCTGAGAGGTCAAGGGTTTTTGGCTTGAGTGGCAGATCGATACCGGTAGCACTTGCAACTGAAATATGAGCATCACATCAAATGATTTGTGCCACACTTGCCCCGAGGTTGCCGCATTACGAAGCGGTGAGCGGAATTTTTATTTATTGTCAACAGAATCACAAAACGCTTTGATCCGACGAACCAGCCAAGGAGGAGTGTTTGTTGAGCGGCGTCGGCGCACGTGGAAGGCGGAACGGCTTGAGGGGCCCTGACTTCTATTTGATAGGTCGTCGCAAGTCCCTTGCTGATGCTATTGAACAATAGACCGTTCGCACGCTCTTCTACCTTGCCGTGTGCTGCTACCGATTTAGGTCCTGAACAAGCCCAGCCGCTAAAGCGTTTAATGCCTCTTCACCGAGATGCGGGGAGGTCTTGGGCTCGGCTCTTAACTCTAAGTTTTCTTTAAGTTTTGCAGAGTTCTGGGGGAACCAGGTGTGGGTCCAAGTCAGGGGATGGCGGGAGACCAGCTTATTGGCCCAAGAACAAGCAAACTCAGCCCCCAAGCCACCTCCTGCGAAGTCAACTTGGCGAGCCAATGCCGAGTCACGTTATGATCAAGAAGGATTAGACATTGCGTCAGGAGAGATGCAGAGGAGCTGACACCGAAATGCCGTTCACTATTTGTAGTTGTTTGTCAAATCAGACATCACAAGCCCTTGACCGGCCAGACGTTGTATTCCGCTAAATCCGTGCCTGTCTCTGTCTCCGTCTGTGAATCTGACTGTCAGTTACCTGTCCCCTCGATGGTATTTGAGCCGAGCACATTACGCGCTTCTTATATCTTTCCATAAGCCCCGGAGCCTCTTTTTCTCTTCCCTTTCCCGCCAAGCTATCGTCTTTTCCAACTTGACCTTAATTTGAAAGACACATCCACAACAAGTCGGTGCGTTGTTCACGCTCCGACATGACTTCGAAAAAGGCTTTCCGAAATGACAGCGACGACCAGCACGCGGCCCATGCTGAAGTGAAAGATCTTCACAGTGCTGCAGAACGCGGTGTCATCGCAACTGACAGGTAAGATGTCGCTTTTCAATCCTAAATCTGCTCTCTCCGATACTGATACTCATTCTAGATATGGAGGATCACTCGTACAGTTCGACCCAGTGCTGGAGGCAAAGCTGAGGAAAAAGATCGACTGGGCCATCTTACCGCTTGTTGCCATTCTCTATCTCTTCTGCTTCATAGATCGGGCCAATCTTGGTACGCTCACACCCCATCAACTCGGCCCTCTACATACTGATTGCCATATAGGAAATGCAAAAATCGTCGGCCTGCAAAAAGACCTTGCTATGACGGGCGCCTACGATTACAACCAGCTAGCATCCGTTTTCTACATCTCCTACATCGTTTTCGAGATACCGAGCAACCTTGCTTGTAAGTGGATGGGGCCGGGCTGGTTCCTCCCATTCCTGGTTCTCGGCTTCGGCGCAATGTCGCTGGTTTTCGCATATGTCCAGAACTTACCGCAAGCATGTGCTGTTCGCTTTTTGCTGGGAATGTTTGAATCGGGAGTTATGCCAGGAATGGCGTATTACCTCTCCAGATGGTATCGCAGGTCTGAATTCACCTTCAGAGTCGCCGTTTTCATCGTCATGGCGCCGTTGGCAGGCGCATTCGGTGGTCTCCTCGCCTCGGCCATCACCAGCATGCCTAGTATCGGCTCGCTGCACAGCTGGCGCATGATCTTCTTCGTCGAGGGCATCGTTACCATCGGCATCTCCGTTGTTGCCCTCGTATTCCTCACAGATCGGCCAGAATCTGCTCGTTGGCTTACACAGGGGGAGAAAGATCTCGCCATCGCCCGCGTCAAGTCCGAACGTATCGCCCAGACTGCGGTGCTGGACACGTTTACCCATAAGAAAGTGTGGCTTGGGATCTGGAACCCGATCGTATTGGCGACGGCTTGGGTGTTCCTGCTGGACAACATCACCGTCCAGGGATTGGCATTCTTCCTCCCCACGATTATCGCTGGCATCTTCCCCGCCACTAGAGGATACACAATTGTCCAGCAGCAGCTATTGACTGTGCCTCCCTATATCTTTGGAGCCTTCTTCACGCTCGTCTTCCCATATCTCGGTTGGAAACAGGACAAGCGCCAGAAATTCTTCATCGTCGCCGCGCCACCTGTGATGGTCGGCTTCATCATTTTCCTAGCCACCAACAACTCCCCCGCGCGATATGTGGCAACGTTCGTCATCGCTAGCACGACGTTTGGGCTCGGCCCGCTCACGAACGCGCAATCCGCCATACAGACCTCGAGCGACACGTCGCGCAGCGTTGCGCTTGCCGTCAATATGCTTTTCGGCAATGTCGGTGGCCTCATCGCGACCTGGAGCTACATAGACTGGGATAAGCCGGATTACAGAATCGGAAATGGGCTCAATCTTGCTGCTTCGGGCTTAATCCTCATCTCCAGTATTCTGGCCTACCTCTGGATGCACCGCGACAACAAGAGGAGGGAGAGCAGGAACGTTGATGCCGAGCTTAGCGGGCTTACGGACGCACAAATCGAGGATCTAGAGTGGAAGCACCCTGCTTGGAGATGGAAGCCTTAAGTTGCGCCGATAGCGACATTGCAGGCACCGTAGAAAGACTATTTGGAAAAGATTGGGTATTTCTTGGGATTGGTAATAAACTAGTAATATAGCAGACGTACTTGTAAAACAGGAACCTGTGCCCTTTGGAGCTGCATCGGTT
Organism: Seiridium cupressi; assembly: GCA_036674765.1. Taxonomy (NCBI): domain Eukaryota; kingdom Fungi; phylum Ascomycota; class Sordariomycetes; order Amphisphaeriales; family Sporocadaceae; genus Seiridium; species Seiridium cupressi. The sequence goes on from JARVKI010000025.1 coordinate 23,195, forward strand.
GCCTAAGCGGATATCCAGTCTGGCTACACCACCTACATATTGTTAGTCGTTAAAATAGATGACCTCAAGATAAGCAGATACCGAAACCCCTGGCCCCCATCAATAGTGAACACAAATAACCTACTGCTAAACAATGAAAACAAACCCCGCTTCCAACTCCATCACAGACCCGTTCTTTCCATAGATGTTCAATCTTCCTGAGCCTCCTTAATTTCAATCTGCGCCCTCGGATTCGCCTGCGAAGCCGACCCCAGGTAACATTTGCGTGCGGTCAGGCATGCGGATATCGTACTTGAGCAGTATGCGGGCCAGGATTGAGCTTGATCTCATTGGCGGCGAAGAAGCGGCCCGGGCACGCGTGTACGCCGTACGCGAAACCCTTGTTCTCCTTGGTCACAGCGATGAACTGGTACTGCTCGCGGTTCTTTTAATCGATCGGGTCGGCGACCTTGTGGGTCCGCAGGTCGACGAAGCGGTGGGCGTCGAACCTCTCTGGGTTCGGGTACAGTGTTGGGTCTTGTGTCACGGGGCCGTGGAGTGATTCGATCACGAAGCCGGCTGGGATGTGGAGGCCGTTGCTGAGGGTGATGGGCTTGCTGACGTAGCGGGAGAAGCGGGCTGGATACAGCTGCGAATTCTTTGGGTTGGACACGGGCGGTTATCGGGAGCATATACCTTGGCTGACTGGGGCCAGTCTCTTGGATTCTCTCATCACGCCGTCTAAGAGTTTCACGTCGAACAAAGCGCGAATGGTGGTAGTGCCCTCGTTCTCCTTGAGAACGCGCTTGATCTCGACCCAAACTTCATCAACGACTTCGGGCCGAGTGATCAGCTCGCAGAAGATGTCGATCGCCGTCATGATTGTGGTATGAATGACAGCAAGGCTCAAAGTGAGCGGCGTGTCGGCCAAATCTTCACCACTCACGTTGAACTCGCCAGCCTTGTTAATCACCCACTGGAGCATGTCATCAGACATCTCCACACCATTCTTTATGGCCGCCCTCCTTTTCTTAATCATAGGCACCAGGAAATCTCTGGCTTTCTGCCGGTGCTCGGAGACCTTGGCCAGCTCGGGGATGAGTACTGGCCAATAGGCCTCAGCAGATAACTCCAGGCCTTGAGTTTCCGTACGGCAGTGAACACGTCGACGGTGTAATTGATGCTGGCGGAGAGATATTCTTCTCTGCGACATAGTTTAGACCCGAGGAAGATGTGCCCTCACACGATGGCGACGATACGAAGGAGTCTCTGGTATATCGGAGTGTGGGCCAAGTCTTCACATGCGCCAAGCTCGCCATCTACGGTTCGCGCGACCTCTTCACCTAGTCTTGGATTTATGCGATCTGGTGATCCTCATCACTCACCCTTCAATTACGCCCTCCGAGCTATGTTCACTTACTAGGGCTTCTTATCAAGTCTGCGCGGACAACCTGATTAAGCAGGTTGGAGTTCAAACCTGTGAAGCGTCTCTCAACAGTCTATGGCTATGTAAGTCAGCGCGTATTGGCGGCAAAAACGGTTTATCGCGTACTTTGTCAAGAGTCTTTCGGTTATTGATCCCGTCGTCCGGGAGTCGTCTAAGCTCCTCCAATGCCGAGTTTGGAACAACAATGGGATCACCTATACTTTTCGATCAGTCTGTGTAGACGTTGCTTGGGCTGGAGATTAGATCTAACCATCTGCTGTAGTCAAACGGACCGGTTGATCTCTGAAAGTCTCATATCCCTTGCGGTAGAGCTGCGCTGCTCCTGTGAGGAATGCCTTGCGTCGCCGTACGGAGCCTCGAAATTCCTTTCCCAGGAGCGGGAAGTTCGTGTAGTTACTGCTCAGGAGTTTTGCGATAACAAACACACTGGTCAGAACGATGAGGAGAGGTGCAACGACTGGTCCATGATCAGCAAGTGCTGTAGTGAGGCGTTCCATGACTGCAATCATCTTGATTTGAGGAGTGAATGTTCGACGACAACATAATCCAGGTGGGGATATTTGAGGTCAACACATGTCAATACATTATTCAGAAACGGAAATCTATTGGCCGAAGTGCTTGTGTGACCAATACGCGTATTGAAGTGTTACTACGTATATGCGAAGTGAGGTATTGCATATTTTCTCAAACTACTAATCACAAATTCCCGCATCTAGATAGTCTTCCAAGGCATAGTCTCCTGAAATAACTAATCATATCTGCACTTTTAATCATTCTATCTGGAGGTGGGGCATCAAGAATGGAGAGATGATGTCGCTTCCCTTCAATCACAAGGCATCAATGATGTTACAGATTTCTGTCGGCGAACGGCTCAGTCACCCTTGACGTTCCGCAAGCATAAGTCTATACCGACACTTCGAAACTCCTCCCATAGCGTGCACAACTCTGGAGCTCCTCCCACGGACTGCCCAATTCGGCATCCAAGGATCCGATGCACTAGGTAAGGTACAGTCTAGATGCCGCTGCAGATGTGCAGGTTTTCCCCACATAATGATGGTTGATTCGATCCCTGGTTGCATTCCAAACCGGCAATTCTGGCAATGGTGTCGAATAACGAGATGGCTGAAGTAAGCACGTCGACGACGAGGTGCGATCAGTGGTCTGGTTGCATGACATTTCGTCCCTTGTGGAACTAATTAGAAGCGTAAGATATGGGGCGAGCTTGCCGCCGTACCCAATATCTTTGGCGTTGCGCCGATATATCAGCTGTGCTAGAGATATATAACATTTTACACGAGTAATTCAAACCTGCAGAGTCGCCATATTCACATTCAGGCTTCCTTATACTGACCGTTCACAACCAAATTGACTCCCGACTTCTGAAACCTGTTGCCGGGCCAGGCCATTCGTGGTGTTTGGACAGACCCTACTTAGGCACGAACCTGTGTAATCTCTTTGAAACCGTCTCGCGCGACTGGTTCATCTAGAGGAGAGTCATTTGCCTTTCAACTCAGACGTGCTAAACTCCTCTTGCGCTCAAAATAATAGACAAGATTGCCTGTGAAGGCAGATGTGTCTCAAACTCCAATGAGCCGCAATTAAAGCCCCCGCCAAAGCAAAATCCTGTGAAAACTTCTACTTTTTCGATCCGAGCAAGTCCTCATGATTGAACCCATATGATCCAAGATCCACGATGCAGTATCTCTGGGGACTGCATGGAGGCTATAACCCTGACAGACTTCGTCTTGAGGAGTGGGAACCTTTACCCCTCTTCAGTACGCAGTGAGGTTCGGAGACATAGTACACGAGACTGTAAAACTCTTGGTCGAGTACCGAGCCGACATGAATCTTACCACGCCCCTCTCCAAAGAATCCTCGGCCCTTCAACTCGTTTTGGATGGAGCCGCTATGGAAAGAGTGCATGGCAGCATTGTGGAAGTCTCGAGGCTCTGTGAAACTTTTATTGAAAAGGTCTTCACGAGTACGAGCTTGAGTAAGCAGGAGTCCAACATAATGCTCCGATACGCCTTGAGACATGGAAACAAAAGCTTGCTGGTGCTACTAGTTTCTCGAGGTGCCGATTTGACATTCTGCCAACGCACAAAACTCAGCCATGTCTCGCGGGTGACAGCAATAACATGTGCGGCAGAATTTACTGATACGTCCCGCGGAGAACCATGGAGTCGTTGGCTCGAATGCGTTGTGTGCCTGATGACACCGCATAGTCGAGATTTCTTTCGAGCTCGCCCGCCACAATTCTTCGTCGACCCACTGATAGCTGCTGCAGCGGCCGGAAATGACGACGCAATCGAACACTTGCTTGCGTTGGGCGGAAACTTGGATCTCGAAAATGAGGATGGCATATACCCTCTCCTTGCTGCAATCGCAAAGGGTAGATATCACACCTGCAAACTTCTCATCAATTCGGGCTCGGATGTTAACCACCTCGGGCCCTCTGGACTATGCCCGTTACATGTGGCGATAATGGCCGGGGAACCGGACGTATTAAAACTCTTGGTGGAATCAGCAGCTGATATCAAGAGAATTCTTGATAATAAACGAGGTCCAGGACTATGCTGGGGCATCCTTCATCGCTTTCATCTTCGAATGGAAGATTTTAATCAGCATATGCATCTAAACCCTCCCGACATTGCCCCCTTGATAACACCATATCTCACAGATGCTAAAATGCATGGAATTGGAGACTGTATCCAGTATCTACTCAATAATGGTGTCTTTTGGTCACCTGGCATTTTCCCGCCAATCCAATCGATCTTGGACAACAACTTGTGGAATATTCTCTTGAAAATTGACGGAACTTTGTCCGGCCGAGAACAACGACATTATGATAGAATTATGAAACATTTCATAAAGCGGGCCATACGAGACAAGAATCGCAATTTCTTGGCAACATTTCATCGAAAGAAGTCGGGTCCGAATGGGGATGAAATCTGTGCTGCACTGGCCAAAGCCGATATTGACAAAGCTGTTGCGTTGCTGAAGGCCAGTGGGAATCTCTACGAAAGATCCAGCTGGGATGAATCTTTCCTCGACGTGGCCCTACAGAGTCAAGATGGATGTACCATACGTTGGGCTCTTGCGGCTGATTTTCAATATTACGATCCAGGGGCGCTCTTGGCCGCTGTCGAATTGGAATTGAAATCTGGAATTGCTCCACGCCAGGCAAATGTGCCTTATTACCGTGTTATCCTCAACCGCCGCCCAGAAAATCAAGAGGCACATATTTGGGAGACTACAGCGGTCGGCAAAGCGGCCAACTGGAATAATATTGAGCTCTTGCGAGATCTACTTGCTGCTATACCACCGTCCAAGTATTGTCTTCTCGAAAGAAAAACGTGTTTCCTCAGGCACAGCATAGCAGAGGTTCATCCTACGAGAACTCCCCTCGGAAGTTATCATCGCATTTATGCCTCTCCACTGGCATGGGCTGTAGGGCTTGACAAAGATGATATTTACAAGATCATGGTCAAGAGAGGTTACCAACCCGATAGTTTGACGTTCTACATCGCCATGGCAAAAGGAAAGTTGGGGTTAGCAAAGTCCATGATTAGTGCAGGCATAGGGGACTTAGTTACAAACGAATGTAGATCAAGTAAGCGAAACGGGAAATTGGGGCCCGTAATCACGACATCGACCCCGATTCAATCTGCTGCCACCTGGAACAGGACAGACATTGTGCGGTGGCTTATCGATGATGGTGCAGACGTCAACGACTGGAATATTCCAAGAGCTGAAGAATGGCGACGAACTCAGAGCCCACTGCAAGCTGCTGTATGCCATGGAAACGTCGAAATGCTCGAGCTTCTACTGCAAGCTGGTGCGCGCCCGAATGACAAACTGCATGGGTTTGGCGGCCGTACTGCATTGCAAGAAGCCGCCGAGAAAGGGGAAATCGGGATTGCGAAATTACTGCTCGATCATGAGCCTCCTGCTGATGTCAATGCTCACCGGGCTCCATGTGGTGGGGTGACAGCATTAGAAGCCGCGGCATGCAACGGTCGACTCGACATGGTTCAACTTCTACTATGTCGTGGCGTAAAGACGGAAGGAACTGGCCATAGGCAGTACATTCGGGCAGTGAGGCTTGCACAACATAGAGGACATATCGAGGTTGTAAGCCTTCTCAAAGCACACCGCCCATGGACTATAATGGACCAGGATTGGTTCGCAAATGAGGAAATACACTGGGCTGTGACCAGGCTTCACGAGTCTGAATGCTCTGACTCGGAGTGTGATTTTCCTCACGATTGGTCAGAAAGCGACACCGACAGCGACACAGATAGCGATACGGGTGAAGACAATAGGCAAGGTGATGAGGGTGCCGATGAGAGAGGCGGCGGGGAGAGAACCGACGATGAAAACATGAGTTGCGCAGAATACATGATCGACGAATGTACCTGGGAAAACTGGAATCTTGAGCACACATCGTACATTGGTGGGATGGCACAAGAGGAATTTGAATCTGAGGTTGCCCTTTGGGACCCTGTCAATGCATGCTTCAAGTGATGGACAGGCTGGCAGCATATATTCAAGTTATACTCTGGAGGGTAAGGAATCATCCGAAATCTGCATGGCTTAAACTGGGCTGGACTGGACTGGACTGTACTGGACATCAATTTCTCTTTAATTCATTCCTACATGTCGACATCTTTTGCAAATCTAACTCTTCTGCCCATCATCATGACAAGGTACCATGACCAGCGAGCGCTATTGTCTTTAGCACTAACGGCGGACTGCCCCAGAGCTTGGACCCGAGCTCATTAATAGTTGCTATGCCGACGGACGTCAGTTCGTCGTTCTTGGACAGTTGTTCCCCACTCCGAGTATTGCAATCCAAGACCAAACTATACCATGAGACCCAAGATCGCCCTGTTCACAGAATCCTCGGGAGGGGGATATACTAAACCCCTCCGCAGGCGTCTTACCCGGCGCGCAGCAGTCAGCTCCGCCAGCGAATTCCAACCCCGTGACCCAAACGAGACACCAGAGACCCACTTCCCCCTACAAACGGTGATACGGATGAATCAACCACGATTCATCAATCGATACGACAGCCGCGAGATATTGATTGTCCTCGATGGCAGCTGCTTGAATCATGGCAGCAGGCACCACGAAGACGTGCCTCCTTCTGGGGGCTGCAGCTTCATATATAAAGGCGGCGGCACTCGAGGGCCGGTGACATCATATCCGTTTCTTCAAGACGGCAGCGAGGCCGGAGGCACAGTCGGGTTTCCACTGGAGCACACGGGACCGGGCGGCGAGCTCCACGGTCAGACAAGCAACCGCGCGAAACTGCGCGCGGTGATAGCCGGCCCCGAGTTCCGCCCATGGCACCAGGAAGGGTGGCGGAGGATCGTGATCGCGACGAACCTCGAATACGTCACCAAAGGGGCCACGGGATCATCGAGAACTTGCGCAGACATGGTACCGAGGTGTCATTCTGGCTGATCACAGCTAGAAGTCAGGCCAAGCATTCGAGTATTGTTCAAGATGCGAAGAGTGCGGCCCAGGACGCTTCGTGGCAGTATGATGCGACTGCCGTCGAATTCACCAGGCTATGTGGCATTCATGTCTGAGCTGAATGTGAGCAGCTAGATCGACTCTGCTCCTAGGATATGTGTTGCTCCTGGAACGCTCGGTCGGCATATCAGGTGTATTATGCGTTTGCTTCTTGCTTCTTGATGGAGTAGCGTGTTTTGTCTAAGAATTTGGGATCTATCTCGAGGATCGCACTCCGGAAATCAGGAAGAAAAAAAAAATATTTTGCCCATCAGGACGCGAGACAGGCTCATGTAGCCCTCAAAGAGCCAAATCATCGTCTGGTGGACGATGTCCACGTTGGGTTTCTCTGTACCCACCCCCAACTGGTCATATGTACCAGCATAAATGGCCCTCCTGTATAGATTGTCTGAGAATGAGTTGATTGTTTGCGATTCCATCAAAAGACGATCCAGTATTGACCCAACTGGATGTTTGAAGACCGCCATCAAAAGCGGCCAGTTGGACTCAATCATATCCCAGTCAAACATTGTTGAATATCCTTGCAATGAGAATTTCAAGCATCAATCCGAGTTTCTCGAAGCCAGATCCATTTTCGAAAATTTCCGCCCGAGCGACATGCTCACCCGGATACGATTCAGGCACATTGAAACAGCTCCATGCCCAGTTCGACGCAAATGGTTGGCAACCAGGGATGTCGCGACCAGTGAGTGAGTGATGTGTACGCTTGGAACGTAGTAGATCATTGGTAAACCGATCGATAGAATTCTCCAGGTTATACTTGAAAAAGGGTTGCACAATCGGCGCTGAGATGTCAGACGAAACCTTAGAGCATATCCTTGTAGTTGCTTACCTTCATACAGCTGAATCTTGAACCGTATCCAAGGGAGGCTCTCTGGCCATTTGGATTCTATCAATATTGGGGGTGGTGTGCATATTCTTAGCGGGAGATCAAATTCTGGTTCTGGGCTGGGCGCTGTGAATACGTGAGAAATTATCATGACAAAGAAGAAGAAAAACCACGCTGAATAGCATACATGGGCGAGCCTTTCCAAGCATAGGCAGAGGTCTATTCCTCATTGTTTCTCTCAGAATGGTTTCGGGCTTTAGTCTCACGCCAGATAGAATGACTTCGCTTTTCTTTCCGCTCCTTTCCCGCTTGGCTATTCTGTGCCGTATGTAATTCCACGCCTTCTTGTCGACTTTTCTCCGAAACCTCCATTGCTTCAGCTTATACTCCATTTGAGCTTTCCTATAATAACCTTATTAGTACTAGGGGGGAAAGCAGGGGCGTTTAGAGGCCTTACGAAACATTGATGCCATTGCGCTTAACGCGCTCGACTAAATCTTCAATGGTACACTGTTGGTGAAGAAACAGCCGGCGAATAGTCCCTTTCTGGCGGTCCCAGTCAGCTTCTACTGGTTTCTGCAGTGACAAACTCATCGTGATGACGCCGACCAATCAGCCAAGCCACAAAATTCGATGAAGCGAAGTGGTTACACGAGGTAGTATACTTCAAGGCTGGAAGAATAGTTCTTTGGTGCGGGACTGGAGGAGGGCAAGCCTTTTTATTATCCGGACTTGTCAAAGCCATGAGCGCCGGGAGCCTCGAGGCTCTCAGGCTACCAGGCATCACAAATATCTGTCGTCGTGATGATTGGTTCGAACCCATATCTGAATGCAGGACTTGTGGAGATCAAGAATCATTCTGATTCGCCAAGTCCAAGATCCGAAAATGTTGGCTGCATATCTTACGCAGCAGCGTTGCATCACTCAGGAAGCCACCGCCCCCTACCAAGGCCCGGACCATGGCCAACGTTTAGAGCGCCTGACGAGGATTTATCAAAGCTGACTGGTCGCATCCAAATTCCGACAAGCCTCCCTATATACGTACGTCACATTTATGATTGAGAATTGCTGCGGGAAGGTGACACAGCATGAGAATGCATGGTCGTCGGGCATCTATCTACATTAGGCATGGGGCACGGCGCTTTGAACTGTCTTTTTATTATTGACCGTAGCCACGACGATACACCGCTAGACTGAAAATGGCCTGAGAGTCTCTTTCAGTTCTTGGAGTCAGCCAATACATTCCAACCATGAATAACCACTAGTAGTTCGGCAATCAGACACCTCGATGAGCACAACATTAGTACGTTTGATATCAGGTCCTGCCGACACCCTGGCGCACTATGGTAAATGAATCATTGGACCAGCAGCTAAGATATCTGATTGGCTGTTTCCAAGATCTGAGGGCCCGAAGTAGTCTAGCAAGGGCTATTGCTGTTTGGCGTCACAGTCCAGGTCTCATCAGATTGACTACGTGAACGCTTCGGTGATCTCTACTTATGCTTATCTAGCGGCACGAGGACATATAATATAACTGCTGATCTTCTGCCCAGGCTTTGAGCTCATGCAGAAGCCTAACACATTTTAATTTTCAATCGTTCATATCGAACACTACTTGAGCCACTCATTAAAGCCATGAGCTTAACCGCCAGGGAGATCATCCCAATATTCAGCGTGGCCTTGAATCTACCGCCTGCCCTCGTCATAATCATCAAGTGTGCAAGACGTCGCATGAGAAGGCAAAGAGCCCAAAACTCCGAGGATCAGATTGGTCAGTCCATTCAAGCAAGCCTTTTTTAGCGACATGCTCTCACCCAGTTAAATATAGCCTTTACCATAACCATAAACAGTTTCCCCAGAATCAATCAATGTGTATTCTCAAGTATCAAGCGGAACTAACAATAGAATCAGTCCACGCCTCAACCATCCCAACATACACACTCCCGCCAGACCCGCCCCGCCACAACAGCTTCGAAGCCGCGGCCTATTTCGAACAAGTCCACATTTACTACAGCATAACCATGAACGGCGCAGTTCCTCAGATCAACCGAAGACCCAAACCGGGGGGTTGGACTCCCCACTACCCCTAAAAGCCGGAAATCATCATAGGGGGCCCTTTCTCATTTTAGATTCACACATGAGCTGGAACAAGCTATCACATGCAAGACAGTGGGCCTCGCCGCGTGTGACTCTGGATGACTGGAAGTGTGGGTGGATGGGGAACTATAACTTCTTGCGAAATTTGCTCTGTTGAGAGCCGAAGTGGAATATCAGTGCGCCCGGAGACTGGGGGAGAGCCCAGAACTCTAGTCGGAAGACCACCCTGGACAAACAGTAAGATGACTTGATATTTGATTCTCAGTAGTCCATGAACGATGGAGCCAGCTCATATATTTCTCATTCCAAGCGCAGACTACTCGGTAAGAAGTAATTAGTCTTAAAGGATCGTCGTGATAGTTATATCCCGACAATATGTTCGTATTATGGCAAAAGTTAATCCTTCTGTTCACCTTGATATACCTAAGTTCAATAAAGTTGCTTTGCCTACCTAAGGACATGTACCTTGATCAATAAGTACGCAGCTACGAGACGACAAGACCTGATTTATACTAGTATTGCGGTTTTTACTTCTTTTCTTATTCATGCTTTGAGCTAATTCCACCGCTACGCCTTGATATCGGTGTGATATAATGCATATACAAGCTCTTCATATTTATATGAAATAAAATGGTCATGATATCGTGAAGGATCCAGACGTCCCAGTGTCCATAGTCCATGCATTGCCGAAAACAAGCAACACAGACCAGTTATACCCCAAACCTGAGATGGGAATCAAGAAAAAGCGCCAGGCTTATTGTATATAACCTCTCAACACCTTTGTCCCGTCCAGGCCATCCAATGTGACTTCGTGCAAGATGTCCAAATATGTGCCTCAATATACAATTCCTGATATTTCCTGGCAGCAATGATCATCAAGAGCGCCGTCTTGGCTCTTATCCTGGCTGTTTTCCCTGGCGAACTGTAGATAAATATCTATATTCTCATCGTCTTGCAAACATCCGTGTAATATTCAGGATGTCGCAAGCACTGCGCTTTGGTGATGCACTCTTAAGTGAGGGTAGCAAGCATAGCTCGCATAATTCCTGGTGGAGGACCTGTGATCGAATGTTAGCCACGGTCCACTCTGATGAAAGCAATGTCCGCACCTTCACTTATCGCCGCTTCGGTACGCTGATGGACATCTTACCTTTCTTGTCCTTTTCAATTCGCACCCCGCGCCGCGGCTCCTCAATCTTCTCCACGGTTTCCTCGTACAGCACGAGTTCTCCGGAACTTAATCGTTCGGCCCGCACTAGTTCGCGGCCAGGACTGTGGCTGTGGTGATGATGTCGGTGCTTTTCCCTCTTGATAAGATCCCTCTCGGCTTCCAGTCGAGCAATCTCGGCCTTGATGTCCTTATCACGCCTCCTGTCACCGACGAGGGCAAGAGGTCCGACGGCGACCTCCTCGCTGTACTCTCGCGGATAGGCCTCATAGACGACAGGTGTCCGCGATGTTGTCGAAGTCGAGTAGCTGCGATGGCTGCGCACTGGCGAAACGTCGCGCACATATCTTGTCTCTTGGTACATCTCGACGGGTGGTGGTGGAGGAGGACCCGGTGCCGCAACGTAAACCGGTGCCGGTGCGGGAGCCGGGGTTGCGGGAACGACGACGGGAGGGGGCGCTGGTGTTTGGTAGACAGGCGCCGGTGTATGGTAGACAGGCGCTGGTGTATGTTGTACAGGCGCAGGTGCAGGCGGGGGAGGTGGTGGCATAGTGATGATCTCAGTGCGACGTTCCTCGACAATGTTACCAGCTTCAGACCGAGCAGCAACCACTTCAAGTTCAGACTTCTTGTAGTCTTCACTAAGCTTCAAAAGGTCATCGATATTCTCCTGGCCCAGTGCCTTTTGCACGATGATGGTATTTCCCTGTAGGAGATCAGCAACCTGCACGGAGTAGATAGATAACAATGCTTACCTCTTCTTCATAGGGATATCCCAAGTCGATCAGCGCACGCTTCGAGACGAGTCTAGCAGGGATCCTGGTCTTGCCCTTCTTTGGGTATTCGCTCTTGACGGTCACGGTGGTGCCGCCGCTGCTGCTGGAGCTGCTGGTGGATGATGACCTAGAGCTGCTCTGGATGCTGCCGGTGTGGTGGGTGTGGGCGCGGCTTCTGCGGCTGGTGCGGCTGGACCTGGAACCGCTGCGATCCCTGCGTCGCCTTGTGCGAGTGACCTCCCTTTCGCGAACGCGTTCAGGGTACGAGTGGAATTCATCATCACCATATCGATCGGGCTCAGCGATTCTGATTTCATCGATCTCGCGCTCCGCATAGACCCGAGGTGGAGGTAGTGCCCTCGAGCGGGGAAGAGGGATAGGCTGGTAAGGTTCTGGGCGATAATCGCCGCGGCGGGCGGGGGGCCCGTATTCTTCCCTTTCGTAGAACTTGGGAGCGGGACGGCGATCAAATGTGTCCAAGGATGATTGACGTCTCATAAGACCGGGTCTCCGGACTGGTGATGGGCTGCGGTACTCCCGTTCCTTTTCCATAAAAACCTTGCGCTCAAACTCGGGCGGGGGAGACCGGCGAGGTCGGTAGTCGTCATCAGGCTGTCTCCTGTCACGAACAAAATCATCCTCCCACGGGCGGGGGGCGCGACGTTCATATCTCTCGTCGACGGAAGTCTCTCGCACGCGGCCACCAGGACCACGGGCGACAAAGCGATCGCGCTCCTCAAAACGCTCTCTCTCGTCGCCGTACCTATCACGGTCCCTTTCGTAGGTGAAGCGGTCACGGTCCCACCTGTCACCCCGGACCAACTCGCCAGTTGATGATCTATATGCCATATTGAAATATAATGGGTTGTGCAAGAGCAAGGACAACCTCAAGATGATGCAGCGAAACGTTGTTTAATGCCGGGAGATGCTGCACTGAATGATGGGGAATGGAATGCCGGCCAAGGAAAGGAGATGAGCGGTCGAGCAGCGGCTATGACGACAGAGGGGCTTGAGGTTACTTCTGCTGGGGGTAGCGGGCAGCAAGCAGCAGTCTAATTAAGCAGCCAAAAACGTAGGGGGACACGAGTAGTCGTGAGTGGTCTGTCCTGCTGGCTTCGGTCCAGTGCAGTTCAGGTTCGAGGCAGCCCCGCTATCGAGCGTCTCAGCAATCGTCGGATTGGAGGGCCGGTGAATCTGTGTGTGGGTTCCAAGTTTTGGCTTTCGCACCCCGCGCTTGCAACGTGTGACCTCAGGCTGCTCTTCTGGCAGCACGAGGTTCTGTGGTCCCTTCTGCTGTGCTTGTGGGAAAATCCTGATGGATGAATGGAAACAAATGCGCCCCGGCGAGGATTTTAAAGACGGTATCCAAATAATTCCCTGCCCATCAGGTCCCAGTTTTCGGGAGGTTGGGCAGATCTGTTCTCCCCGTACGGAAATGAAAAAAGCGACCAAGTGGACGATGGCGAAGCAAGCTTTGGGCTTGTGAGGCCAATTCGGATCGTGAGGATGGCCCAGCCGTGATACAGCATATTAGGAGGGTACATGGCTGAGCCACAGGTGGTGCTAGCCTCTCTATCATGACAGGCAATCCCGAGTGGTCTAGACGTAGTCTGCAATGGTACCATCGCAATCCACTTCGATGAACGCAGTAATGCACTGGAAGTATCGCACTAGCGACGGCCATCAGTGAGCTTGCTTGGTGCCAATCTGGGGTGTCCCCTGAGTTGGGCATGCTTGGGCTACTTTGGTGGCAAGGATACGCTAGTATGCCGTGTGGGAAGGCAACGGCGACGCCTGCGCCATTGTGCTATGTAGTGTCACTCGGAGAAAACGAGTGCCGCGATGCAGTCAATATATTCTGCTTTGGGATCCTGCTGTCTCACGCTCATGGGGGGTCCCAGTTCGGGCAGGGTCAATTCCAAGGGTCCAGAGCTTCCAGAACATGATTAGCTACATGTGAGTGAAATGCATGTGATGCTTGTCTAGGCCTCGACGATTCTCGTGGACGGGGCACCATGGTGTTGCGGGGCCAGTCCCGTGGCTGGCGGGAGCTTAGCAGACATGGCACGCGTGATGACGTCGGCCTGCTGAAACTGGGACAGCCCGTTGCCCTTGTGCCGCCTGGCCGCTAGATGGCACCGAACCCGTCCTTTTGCCAGGTTCGCTGGGGGAGCACAGACGGGAGAAAAAAACCCATCTGACTAGTCAGGATCACGACTAGTCAGGACATCGCATCTGTCAAAATCTCCATCGGCATTGCCCAACCAGTGGCTGAATGCGAAGCTGATGTCCAACAATCTCAGGGACTCCTGGTAGAACGGGGTCTTTCTCGCTTCGGTCCGTCCTATCAGTGTACCCGAATGCACGTTTCTGCTCCATCCCGTCCCATGAAAAACTAGTCGAGTATCCCTTGTTCGAGAAGAAGCCTATTCCGGCCCAACCAAGGCCCTACGGAATCTCACTCTCGTATCAGGGGCCATGAACCAGGTGAACCCCGACCTCCTTCTCGGAGGTTGACTGGATCCTCCACCAGAGTGTCGTACGTTGATCGTGCCGAGGTCGCGGCGCGTCGCGTCTCAAATTTAGACAGCGCGTCTAGTAGAGTCAGAGTTAAATGGCTTAGATATCCACGCTCTCCAAGTTGAGACACAAGATATGGGGGCACTCTGAAGTAGCAGTGGAGATTCCTCCAACGACAACATCCTCTAGAAGTCGTAAGCACTAATGTAAGAGCGACCTTAAAACAAAGTATTATAATTGACTGTAAATTTCTTATGTTGCGTAAAGAAGCCTGACGCAGTAACAAAGCATACTCAACACCACCAGTGCAAACCACGTGTATTGCAGCAATCCTTCAACTGCCAGGTACGAGAATAATTTGACTCGATCGGCTCGCACATCAGGCGGCACTACTCTGACCTAGACGCCGAGTTCTCCCAGACAACCTGGCGAAGCCATTCTCCCAGCAATGCCTGATACTTTTCCGTCTTCACTTGCGCATCCTCCCAAGACCCCAGATGCCCGTACCATCTTGGCGGGATATGGTCAAAGCCATGGATCTGGTCTGGGACAAGCAGCCATCGGACACTTCCACTGGGTGTATCATGCTGCCAAGCAAACCGCTCGTTATCCAGGATTAGTTCCCCATCCTTTGCTGCCGTTTTCGCTTGTCCTACGAGGTCCTCGGGCTCTGGCACAGGACGACCGCTGAGCTTGCAGGCCATCCGCCAACCCTCATGAGCGAGCTGATCTAGCTCTGCAGCAACGAAATAGATATTAGGTGGCAGCGTCCCTGGCGCGGCGTAGAGAGGCGACAAGAGAGGGTCGCGCAAGTTCTGGCCCGGATTGACATAGCTCCATTTGAAGATTGGCGAGAACCTTGCAAGCAAGTCTACCGGCGAACCTCGGATACCTGGGACCAGTTCCGGCTTATAGTGTCGCCTTTTGGCGCGCTCCCCGGAGGGAATACTTTGATCGACTGCCGGATAGATTGGCAACAACGCTGAAGGCTTGATTGTCTCACGGATATTCGGCAGTTGAGCAACGCTCAGAGTGAGGTTTCCACCCGCTGAGAAACCGGTGATGGCAACACGGCCCTTGTCGATAGGCAGGCTCTCATCCGCGAAGGCCGCCAGCATCAGAGCTTCCAAGTCATGAACAGCCGTTGGAAAGGGGTACCAAGGAGCCTTGCGGTAGTTCAACTCGACCACAAGTAATCCATGCATGTCGGAAAATTGTCGATTCCAACGATCGTCATCCTCTGAAGCGCCAATACAAAACCCTCCGCCATGAATGCTGAATACCAGAGGCAGACTTTCTGGTGAGGTCTGGTCATAATTCTTAGGAAAGAAGATCCTGACAGAGAGCTTTGATCAGCTACAATGCGCCCAGACGTGACGCGGGTTCCCTGCGAGGCGCATGGCCAAGGAGGATTGGTACCTACCGTATAAGTAGAGATGGACGAGCATCGTAGGTCTTCACGATATTCGGAGCGAACCCAGACGGCCACATCCACTCATTCCAAGATCTCATCCATCGAATGGGTGAGGTGATGCCTTGGACGCCGTAAATCGTGAAACCGTTATACAGGCGAGTGGTCAGTGGCTCTTGCGCCTGAATCACCGCAGTTTCTGTCGCCATGATAGCTGGCAGACGTGAATTCGGTCAAATGAATGGGGTGGCTACTTTCTTGCTTTGTTATGTAGGGAATGTGTTAAGAGATAAAGAGTCTCGGTAAGTGCTCGCTATCGCTATCGCTATTTGCGAAAGATGCGATGGTGGCTTTTGCCATGGGCGCATGACGCTTGAGCTTGGCCGGTTGAGCCTTCCGCGTTTCACCAAAGTCGCCGCGGGGTTATTCTACGAATACGGAATACGGGGCGGCAAACGAACGGCCATCAAGCTGGAATCTGGACACTTGCCTTTGATGGCATCACAAAATGCCATTGGGTACGCGATGCCGAGGCTGGGACATTGAACAGGCAGGCCGTTGACTGAGGAATCAATACATCTACAACATAGCCTTGCAGCCACTGACACCAGTTGTTTGTGTACTCTAGATCATGCGGCGCAGAACGTTGTTTAGTTGCTGAGACACAACCACACTACACTGTACTGGGCCCGTTTACTGCTATCCACCCCCAACGACGAGCTAGTACTAATCCACAGGGGGCGCTCCGAACGCCGATGAATTTCATTCCGATTGCCTTTCGAGACCGTACTGACAATTGGTTCACTTTCGGGTTGGCAGTGACTCATATCAAGAAAGCGAATGCAGTTCACGTATCTTGTCCGAGTCACTATCCAGCGATAGAGCCGCTTTAGCGTTGGAGGCTCTTTCGGACGACTGCACTGACGTTACAATCAATACCCACGATAGAGGTGGCGTTTGCGGGGACCTCGAGCTCGCTTAACAAGACAGAAAATCAAAATTTCATGTGAGAGTATACATCAAAGCCGGCTTAAATAATGACTGTCGCCTATCGCACGTGGCCCAACGTCAGCATATACGCAATGATAGCTAATGTCGTTGCGAAAGCGTACCTAAGAGTCTGCGTACATAATGTATCTAGCGATCTCTATACTGTGATAGCGTGAGCTTGGCTCTAGGCTGCCGTAAACTAATGCACCTATTGCTATTGTTCCAAATGATTGGCTTGCGGTTTCACCATTTGACACGATTACATTGCCATCGAATACCATGATGACGAAGACGCATTTCTCCATACAGTCATGCCTTTGGATGGATCCTAGAAGAGCATTAACGATTTGTGGTGAAGACTAGAGAGGCCCTTGGATAACGCAGTAAACGCACTACGCCATCGCCGACCGGCATCAGCGCTGTGCCGTAATCTTGCATTCGGAATTGGCATTCTACTCCATGTAAGCTCAATGACTATTCATCCGCCCGACCATGGAATTGGACCAGCTATATCATGAGCACCGCCACCTTCATCCGGACTCCCTACCTACTGTCACAACGGTGGGAGGCAGCTCAATAGGTCTCGTTTGCCATGGTGTTCTCTACTTGCACCGCTGATAACTCTATCGGCCCTGGTGTTTCCGGCTGCCGCGATGAGTTCGACTTCACAATCCTATTCGAGCTAGTCTTCTTCTCGCTGGTGCCCTCTGTCGTGTTCATCATTCTATCGATATGGCGGTCTTTCATGCTGCTCGCAAAACCAACTATCGTCAATGCACCTATCTTGCAACTCGTCAAATTAGTCCGTGTTTATCCGTCCAGCTTTGAGATTTAACGTACTGACATTTGCAGTGTGCGATTACGGCTTATGTTGGGTTGCAGCTAGCCCTGCTCGTTCTTGTGAGCATAGGGCCATTCGGTGTCACAGGTCTTTTCATCGCATGTACGGTCATGACCTTTGTGGCGGCAGTATGCATGATCGGTCTCTCCTGCTTGGACCATGCTCGATCACCACGGCCGTCGATGGTCTTGAGCGGTTATCTCTTCCTCACACTGCTGTTTGACATGGCCGAGACGCGCACATTCTGGCTGGCTTCTTCGACGCCGTCAGAGTTAGCATTCGCCGGTGTCTTCACTGCGGCCATGGGTACGAAGATCCTCTTGCTACTTCTAGAAGCACAACACAAGACTCGTTGGATACGTTGGGACACCAAAGACCCCCACAGTCCCGAGGAGACGTCCGGTATATTTGACTTGGGCGTATACTTTTGGCTAAACTCCCTATTTGCGAATGGTTATCGCAAGATACTCAAAATCCACGACCTCTATCCCTTGGACCATGCCATGAATGGGGAGATATTGCATCAGAAATTCCAAAAGAATCTGAGTTATTCTAAGCTCAGAGCCGACAAGCATGGTCTAGTAAAAGCTTTGTGCTGTACGTTGGCTGTGCCATTGCTGCTGCCCGTTATTCCTCGACTGGTGCTCTTAGGCTTCACATTCTGTCAACCATTCTTCATTAATCGACTCCTTTCTCACCTGTCAGAGAAGGAGTCAGCCGCATCTACAAATACTGGATATGGCCTCATCGCCGCGAGTGTTTTTATATACTCCGGAATTGCCATTTCCACAGCTATTTATCAATATTTTCATCATCGGTCGCTTCAGATGGCCAGAGCATGTAAGTCTGCTTGTTCTGGGAAACTCTTCTCATAACAATAGTTACCTGTTTATGGTGCTTTACTGATTTGTTTCAAAGGTCTTGTAACTGCTATATATACCAAAGCGACGGAAGCGCAGGTCACTGCCGATGAAGAATCCGCCTCAGTCACTCTTATGAGCAGCGATATCGAGCGTATCCGCATGGGCTTTCGTTCTCTGCACGACATGTGGGCTAGTATCATTGAAGTAGCGCTGGCAAGTTGGTTGTTGTATAATCAACTCGGCGTGGCTTTCTTGGCCCCAATCCTAGTCGTCATAGTTTGCTCTTCGATAACGTCCTACTTGGTAAGATTCACGGGTGGCTGGCAGAAAGCATGGATGGCCGCGGCGCAGAAACGCGTCGGACTGACCGCCGCAGTCATCTCCAACATGAAGAACCTCAAGATATCTGGCTTGACTGTGCCGGTCGGCGACTTCGTGCAGAAGTTACGTCTTGTTGAATTGGCAGCTAGCGGCCGATTCCGACTTCTCATCGTCTTCGCGGCTTTCATCGGGTTTTGCCCACTTTACTTGTCGCCCGCTCTTACGTTTGCTGTCGCCCGGGCAAGCCTTGATGCGACCAAGATATTCACATCTTTGTCTTATCTGACACTCTTGTCCACCCCCTTGAGCCAACTATTGCAGGGAATCCCGCAAACCTTTGCTGGAATAGCATGTATTCAACGAATTCAAGCTTTCCTTGAATTAGACTCTCGCGACAATTTCCGAAGAGCTTTGAGTACCCCACGAGAAGCCATTCAATCCGAATTGCCTCCAGGAGGGAATGGCTCAGTTCGTCAAGTTTCAACCGAAAATGCCCTTACGATCAAGGATGGGCAATTCGGCTGGACAAGTAACAACATCGTTCTCCGAGACATCAACATCACCATCCCAAAAGAATCGTTCACGATCATCGTTGGACCAGTTGCATCAGGAAAGTCAACTCTTTGCAAAGCTCTATTGGGAGAACTGCCTGCCCACAAGGGGGCTATCAGCGCTGGATTGGGCCTTTCTCGCCTAGCTTATTGCGATCAAGCCCCGTTCTTGTCGAATGGTACTATTCGAGACAATATCACTGGGTTTAGCTCATTCGATTCGAAACGATACTCCGACGTGCTCAATGCCACCATGCTCGTTTTCGACCTGGATACAATGCCGGACGGTGACCGAACAAACATAGGCAGCGACGGAATCACCCTTTCCGGTGGCCAGAAACAGCGTGTTGCTTTGGCACGGGCGCTATATCTACAAACCGACTTACTTATTCTTGACGATGTTTTCAGCGGGCTAGACGCAGACACGGAGGAACAAGTGTTTCGTGGCGTCTTTGGACCCGATGGACTTCTGCGGCGTCGTCGAGCAACTGTTATACTGTGCACTCATTCCGTCCGCCATCTCCCCACAGCTGATCATATCATTGCTCTCGGTTCAGATTCCACTGTCACAGAACAGGGTACATTTACCGATCTTATGGGAAAGGGACAAGGCTACGTGCAGAGTCTAGGTGTCAAATCGTCTGTCAGTAGCGCCGCTTCAGTCAACTCAAAAGAGGATACTGCGGCTCCAGAGATTCGGCCGAGTCTTCTCAACAGAGCAACCACCGCGACGTCCGCTTTCTCCGAGCCCGGCGACAAGAACCGCCAGCTAGGTGATCGAGGAGTTTACAAGCATTACATAAAGTCTATGGGATATTTTCTCTCCGTATCTGTCATATTCTGGGGTATCGCTCAAGGATTTACTCACAACTTTGCCACAGTTTGGTTAACGTACTGGAGCAACGACCTAGAGAGCGCATCTCCGTTGCATTCCTGGAGCTATTATCTCGGCATCTACGGCCTTCTCAGTGCCGGAGCTCTCCTTACTTTATTGGGCCTAGCAGTCGTTGTGTTTTACTTCTCTGTCATGAAAGCTGGCGCCAGCATTCATGGTGAAGCTTTAGAGACCTTGATCAAGGCTCCCCTACGCTTCTTCACAACCACGGATCAAGGCCAGATCATCAATCTGTTCAGCCAAGACATTAATCTTATTGATACTGAACTGCCAAACGGGCTCCTAAACGCAGTTTCCTGTGTTTTCGTTGCCACCGGGCAAGCCGCCGTATTGGTTACCACGTCGCCTTACATTGCTATCAGCTATCCATTTTTAGTCGCCCTGTTATGGCTGATTCAGAGATTCTATCTGAGAACGTCAAGACAGATGCGATTGCTGGACTTGGAAGCGAAGGCTCCATTATAGTATGTTGAAGCGCTCGCATAAATATGCCATAGTTGAAGGCTTATTAACATTGGTTCTTTAGTACACATTTCCTTGACACAACTAAAGGCATCATCACGTTACGTGCCTTTGGCTTCCTATCCGAGGACAAGGCGAAGAACATCCGGCTTCTCGACACCTCCCAGCGTCCAGCATACTTGCTCCAAATGATTCAGAATTGGCTGAACTTGGTTCTTGGACTTGTGGTCATGGCCATAGCTGTCCTATTGACCGCGCTTGCCGTGGAGACGCACTCGAATTCTGGGTTCACTGGTGCCTCTTTGGTCACACTGATGTCATTTGGAGAACAATTGACTGTCATCGTGCTTTATATGACTCAGCTTGAAACTAGTTTAGGTATGCCACTCCATCTTATATCTTCCCACTCAATCTCACGTCATCCATAGGTGCTATAACGAGGTTGCGAAATTTCAACGCCACAATCCAGCCCGAGGACAAGTCAGAAGAGGATATCTTACCGCCAAAAGAATGGCCTCAGCAGGGTGCTGTTGAGTTGAGAGGTGTATCAGCGAGCTATGGGTGAGTAAAGCAATTTCATGTACCCAAGCCAGCCACTAATTATTAATCAGCGTAATCAATGACGAGGATATCGCAGAAAAGCCTGATCTGGCCCTCCGCGATGTTCGGCTCAGTATTGCCCCAGGTGAACGCATCGCCATCTGCGGCCGTACTGGCAGCGGGAAGTCCAGTCTTATCGCTCTACTCCTGAAACTACTAGATCCCACTGCAGAGACTGCCGAGGGAATCTACATCGACAAAACAGCACTTCACAAGGTCGATCGCGCTACCCTCCGACAACGAATCATCGCCGTACCCCAGGAAGCTGTTTTCCTTCCAGATGGCTCGTCTTTCAGGGCCAATTTGGATCCTTTCGATGCCTCTACGCCGGAGGATTGTCAATCAGTTCTTGAGGTTGTCGACCTCTGGCCGTTCGCCCAGGAGCGTGGAGGTCTGGAGGCAGGCATGAGCCCCGGCACATTCAACCAGGGTCAGCGCCAGCTCTTTTCTCTTGCTCGTGCTGTATTGCGCAGGCGCATTCGGGCCAAAAGTCTCGGCATCGGAGGGGGTGGGTCTGAGGGTGGAATCCTCTTACTGGACGAAGTCAGCTCGAGTGTGGACCAGGAGACGGAGCGGGCGATGCAGGAGATTATTCGCGTCGAGTTCAAGGCATATACTGTAATTGCCGTTTCCCACCGCTTAGATATGGTCATTGACTTTGACCGGGTCGTGATCATGGATAAGGGTGAGATCATCGAGGTCGGCAATCCCAGAACGCTTTCTGGAGACGAGACGACGCGGTTCGGTGAGCTTTGGAAAGCTGGTGGTAATTGAGCGCAGTGAAGCGGGAGCATTATAGAGATAAAATAATACCGAATGTGTCAAAATGAATTTTAATCACGGGGATACTCCTATCCGTGCTAGCTTGTAACTGTAGCAATTGCAGCCATTGCAAAGACCTTTTCTGCCATAAATGACCTTCGAAAACTTTCGTTGTGTCTAGAACCTGAACATTTAAGTCCACTTACCCTAAATTGTGAGTAGAGTTGATCTTTTGCCCCAGCTGAAACTAATGAATCACAACGGATGGAGAGGCTCTTTTGAGTATGCGCTGCAATGCTAGCACTAGAGACTTCTCCCGTCTTGGGCAACTCGAGCTTGTTTGTGATGGGGTCATAGATGAAGTCGCCATGAGGGGTAATATTATTCACGTAGATGGGATCTCTTAGATCGTGTGGAAGGTTGGGGAAGTGGCAACAAGGGAAGACAAGTGATGGGTTTTGTAAGAGGGGATGGGAGGAAGCAAAAGTTGGAAGTTGGTCAGAACCAGTGTTTGTTAATCAAGATGTGATGTTTTTGTCTTCGGCTGCTTAAAATAACCAAGCGGTGATGCTCATTCCTTCCGGCAGTCAGGTCAAGTTGTTTGCCCGATTCAAGGGGCGATTCTATTCTAACCTGCCAAACTTACATTCCTGCAGCGACAGGTGCACAAGCTTTCGCCCAATCATGCACTGATACCAGAAATAACCCTCTAGTTCTCATGGTTTGCAACACTCCTGTCGGGTACAGAGTGGCCTCGATTCAGACTCAATTAGGCTTTTAATCACATTGCCCTCTATTGTGGGCCTGCGCGTTGCAGCGATTGCTTTAAATAGTTCAGAACGCCTGGACAACATTGCAAACCTAACAGCTCAAATAGATGCCTCACCGCAATCGGTAATAAGTCAAACTTCACAAGACAAGCCTGTCGATGAACGACTCCACCAGAAACATCGCAAGACCTCTCTTTCTTTTTCGTACATCTCAATCAATCACGCCGAACGTCGTGGGGACGACGTTAGATAACAACGACCTATTATGTTTAATACACCACCAGACCTAGAATCGTCAGCAGAGGAAGAGCTGACAGACAACAGAGAACATAACGGCCATGAAACATCCAAGTTCGCGTTCTCTATGTTCGGCCTTGCGTGCTACCTTGGATTATACATCTTCCTCGTGGTCACGGCAGTTGATGTCCTGTATCAGCTGAGCAAAGACGGTTCCGACTTTCTGGTTAGAGAAATGAAAAGCGTTCTGGCTTACCTCTGCTTTGGTATTGCGTCGATACCACTGTCCGGGGTTTATACCACCATAAAATGGAGAGAGCAAAGACGATCGCCATCGACGCCCGACAACGAAAGCCGGAAAATGTCTTTGAGCTCTCGTCTTCAAATGATTGGAAACGCAATCGCAGTACCTGGACTCGTTTGGATGGCCGTATCAATGGGGGTTTGCTGGGTTGTACGCGGGAATGCGTCAAACAACAACTACAAGGGCGTTGCACTGAAGTCGTCCATCCTGGCCGGTTTCCTGACGACCTTGCTATCACTCCATCTGCTTGTGGTCGCCGTAATGCTGCTGAGAGCGCTCTGGAAACGACACAGCTGGTGGTCACTTGCATTGATTTTCAAATATCATGTACTAGTGCTATTGCCGGCACTGACCTTGATTTTGGAGTCCTACTTTCTGTATTTCGCCAAATCTCGCCTTCAGCCATACGTCCAGGAACATGGCACCAGGGCGAGCCAGGAAGGTGTACAACATATCACCTTATATATGATGTTCGACGTAATTGCTGCGGGGATTGGTTTGTTCGGCTTGTTATGCCGGTGCTCTGATGACCGG
This sequence comes from Seiridium cupressi, assembly GCA_036674765.1. Lineage (NCBI taxonomy): Eukaryota > Fungi > Ascomycota > Sordariomycetes > Amphisphaeriales > Sporocadaceae > Seiridium > Seiridium cupressi. The sequence goes on from JARVKI010000025.1 coordinate 47,093, forward strand.
GATCCCGATTCAGTCTTCTTCCCCTTCGTTGCTGTGCGGATCACTGCCGCTCCCCGTCTTTTTCTCATTGTGGTCTCTTGCTTCGTCGTATCCACGCCCTGGGCGTTATGGCACGAATTCGAAGAGCTGGGATTGACGGAACTGGCCGCGCATTGTGAGGCAATCGCGATATGGCTGCTGCTTCAATGCTCTATAGCTGGTGTTATTGTACTTGTGATTTTGATGGGACTCACATACCTGATTGCTTCTGGGATAGTGGAAGAGAGAAAGAATTCGAAATTATGGCCTGGGCTATAAGCACTTGCCAAAGAGCTGATGAATGACAAGCATCTGGAAACGGCGAATTTTTACATGGCGATAATGCAGTCGACTGACGCAAAGTCAGATATGACATGTAGGTTGATAGCAAGAAACAAGACGAGCAATGACTTCCGCAAAATTCTGTGCAAGAAATAGTGATGAAACACAAGCCTACTTGGGACATAGGATTATGCCTTAATATCTCCACGCCTCAGGGGTGTTCCTTAGTCCTCTCAAGGATAGGTCAGAACTTCCCCGCCAACGATGAACTATTCATAGCGACGAAATACCTCGACTGAGGGCTCGATATCGTCGACTGGACAAAGCGATCCCGCTCTACGATGCTTTTGATTGTTGCCCAAGTAGCATCTGTTTCATTCCCACATCAACACCACCTCCTTTTGCTGCATGACGCATCTAATATAGCGTAACGGACCACCCTCTTCTACTGTTCCTCACTGCAACTATTCCAGACTCTTAGATCATCAACCGTTCGCTACAGACTGCACATGCTATCAGAACCCCCTACCCTTACAGTCACGTTATAAAGCAGCATTGAACCAAACACAAGAACTGAAAATGGCTCCACGATCTGCTCAATGGACTCCATGCAGCGCCACCTGTTACATCTTCTGGCTTGCTCTGCTCGGCATCAATGCAGGCTTCAGTTCATACGCCGCCTGGTGTCTGAATAATGTAGTACAGCCTCGCCTTGACGCCGAAGACCCCCTTGGCCAATCTCCCCGGGGCAAGCGCGTCTTGGGCTTTCTACTCTCCACCGCCATCATCTCAGCTCTCCTGTTCCTTTGCACCCTTCTCAAGATCGGCTGCAACCTCTACGGCTTCAGTCTGTCAAACTGCCGCAGCGAGAGAAAAGACATGAGCTTGCTTGACCTATGCACAGATTTCTGTGGGGTCGGAGCGTACGAAGCATACGGTGCGGTATCGTTGTGGTATGCACTTGGGTGGCAGTGGATATTCAGGGGTCAGGATATCGAGACGTACTGCCACATGTTGGTGGTCCTCTTGGGTGTTCATGTCGCCTTATTTGGAATCATCACAGTCGCGATGGCGATGCTGATCGGCCTTCTCGCCCATGCAAAGCTCACTCTGCACTACGCCTTTAAGGCTCCTGAGACCATTCAGCTTACTCAACTTCGCGGTAATGAGAGGAATTCTTAGCATAAACCCAGCAGTAAGTGAGCATGGATCACGACATCGAGGCACAGCTGACAAGGGATATTCGTAAAACAGGAGCCAGATAACATCAAGGCATCCTGAAGGCAGGCTTTGCTGATGACAGTAAATAGTTGAGTACCCGAATTATGGCGGCTTGATGAGCTTAACACGATGAGATGATGGTCGGGCTGTTGTTGGTGGTACTCAACGAAGGTCATTTGTGCTGCGTATCATATACTTGAGGATCTCGTTGACAGATCTGGTCCCCTTCATGTACATCTGACTGTCATGATTGTCTGGAGTCAATCAATATTCTGCACCTTGATTCGGTTAATCATGTCGATTTTTCGTACACATGTGGCCAAACAATGTCGCGATTAGCTGCTGCTTATAGTCATTGTTAGGTACAATGTCTCTATCAGATCGACCAGACACAATTAGAGATGGGTGAGAAATAAAGTAGTGTTGAAAACAGACCTGACTGCGAGGGAAGCAGCACATCAGCCAATAGTCATCTTAAGTATCAATATACAGCTCGGCTGATGTTACACGGCCCCCAACTCGGCTCGCGCAAGGCTTCTCTTCTCTGCTCAGAACTGTGACCACTAAGAGACGACGTGCTTTGCCCCAATGGGGAATATTGAGCGCAGAGATAAGCCTGATGATTGGATAGAGCTGACTGGACCTGCAACTGCCCTTGCCGCATATCTTGGCATTGGCTCGCGTTCGCTAGCCCTTGTTAGGATAATTTCCCTCGGCACTCGCACTAAAAAAAAATTGAAAACGATAGGGCTGAGTAGGAATAGGTAATATCAATGGAAGAGCCTCAACGGTTTTGCTCGAATATGACTTCATCCAACCCAACCTTACGTCGAGCTGAGCCGTATCGCTTGTTTCTGATAGAGCCCATTGGCAAATCATGAACTCGAGAGGCAAATATTTGAGATGATATCCCTGTCCGGCTGAGGGAATCCATAGAGTTGTACAGATAGGACTTGAATTAGGCCATTCTCGCAGTAACGGACTCAAGGTGTTTGAGCCATGGCCGAGACGGACCTGAGCCAAATGGATGTAAAGCGACGGTTTGGACGGGTCATCGTGGTCTTGATAGCCACTCAAACTCGATGAGCATCTCGCCAACAACATCGAATTCGACGCTGCATCCACAGAAAAGACACGATGGGCTTAAGTAATGCCTTGGGCGACTCTGGTGGTAAGGACTCATACAGTCCTCATGCTAATCGTGAACTTTTGGTCTTAGAGAACGTGGGTAGCCAAAGAATAGAAAGAAAGGAAAAGTTCCGACTCAAAGAAGTCAAGCAAGGGGAAAGGGAAAGGGAAGTCGGTCCAGGTAAAGCAGACTTGATGTTTGACGCTAGCTTGGAATAAGAAGCTGACAGTTCGCAGAAGTCCTCATCCAAGTCCCAGTCAGGATCTTCAAACAAAGGCAATTCATCAAGCAATGCCCAGGAGTCGGTAGCCAGCGGACTGTCGCCACCCGACTTTTTCTCCTTTAATGGTCCAGGTGATGATTCCTCAGCAAGCTATCCTTAGGGATGAGACTTCTGGATCGGCATAGCTGACTGACGAATCTGGAAGACTGCCTCAGCAATATCAGCTCTGAACAGCTGGGTTGGACTATCCCGGGCAAGAGACGAGCTGTCGTTATTGAAACAGGAAATTATGGGGCATAAACATGAAATTGACATGGACGAGGCATGGCATAAAAGCGTAGTTCACAGCACAATAATGATACACTGGGGAGATGCCGGGCGGATCCCGCGTGACAAAGTTGTAGTTCGGGCTCTGGAAGGTAATATGGTGTTAGGCCGAGCAATGTGAATAATGCCGATCATGCTTATTCGTGATGTTGACACGAGAATTGAACAGATATCACAAAGTATGCAGAATCTGTCCTCAAAGTAGATAGCGCGAGTTGTGAGTCTTGCCAACAGGCAGCGAACCTGGTCCCGTCACCACCTACAGCCGTCGCCGCGTAATGACAATGGAGAGCATGTCATGGTCGGGATGGAGTTCGGCCAGCAGAAACGTGTCCAATGCGAGGCATCCATATTTCCGAGGTATTTGAGTCCCCTGGGATCTTGAGTTTCTGCAGAGAAAAGCGAGAGTAGATAACTTGAGAAGATAAAGTGCATAGCATCTCTCCAAACTATCGTCGGACCAGATCCAGCTCAACGCTACATTGATTGCTTTGCATGTACTGGCCCGCTTATGCACGGCCTACCCGCGACTCGTGCTTGATCAGCTGCGATAAGCTGAAGCTACCACCGGATCCAGCGTGGGGTCACCGCGGGGACTCGACGCTCAGCCCCGCAATCCTGACGCCGTCAGCTGCCCTTCGATAACGGCGTCATAAGGCTTATACTTACAGCACCCACTAACCAAACCGTACCTACATTCGAGAGCGGAAACGACTTCACCTAGTGTCACCGCATCATCCGCGAGCCCTTGCCGACTCACCCGACCGATATTGACTTTACATATCTGTAAAACCTGCTCACCTTTCCTTGTTCCGATCTGACGAAACCTCGAGGGATCGCGCCTGCTTATCGAAGCCGTCGTGATTGCGCTCTCGGCACTTCACCAACACATCCGTCGAGGAACTCTCTCATCACCATCACCGGTACCTCTCCGAGTCTTCCGTACATACAAAGAATCTTGCGAAGAAGTTGCCCACCATGTTCGACGTATTCCCGAAACTCCTCGCCTCAATCGCCTCCTTCCTCTTTCCGCTCTTCGCCTCCTACAAAGCGCTCAAGACCTCAGATCCCGCGCAGATGACACCATGGCTCATGTACTGGTCGGTTCTCTCCTGCGCGCTCCTGGTCGAGTCCTGGTTCGAGTTCATCCTGGTGTGGGTGCCCTTCTACGCCTACATGCGACTGCTCTTCCTGCTATACCTCGTGCTGCCGCAGACCCAGGGCGCCCGGCATCTGTACGAGACGTACGTGCACCCATACCTCGAGGAGAACGAGACACAGATCGAGGACTTTATCGCGAGCGCCCACGATAGACTCAAGGCTGCCGGCATGGCCTACTTGAAACAGGCGATCGAGATGTTGAAGACAAAGGTGCTCGGCATGCCACCCACGCGGGACGACGGTGAGGATATCCGCGCCAAGGAGGCGCCCCAGAGCTATACTCAGACACTCCTGGCTAGGTTCAGCGTGCCTACGGCGAGATGGGGGAGCGTAGGGGGAAGCGCGGCTGGTGCTGGCCAGGACTTTTACAACTTGCTCGCTGGCGCAGTGACTGCGGCGACGGGCGCAAGCGCTCTCAGTTCTGCCGGCACAGGCGCATATGGCGGATCCAAGCGCGACTTGGACATGTCAGCAAGCGGCGCTCTGATACCAGACAATATCCAGGGTGCCGGCGAGAAGATAAGCTTTATTGCCAACCAGAGGGAGAAGCTGGCTTTCCTCCTGACAGCACTGGACAAAGAAGCCAAGGAACTCGAGAGATCTGAAGGGGAGCGCCAAACCGACCTAGCCAACCGTGAATTGAGGCCTACGAGTTTGAGTCTCGATGGAATGGACAACCGCACTTCGAGCACGGCAGGGACATCGCGCCCGCCTAGTGGGCAGAGCATGTTGAGCGGGCTGAGCAAGAGTCGTAGCGAGGTCGACTTTGAGAAGATCGAGGCCGAGAGTGGAGCTGAGGAGGAGGATGCTGGCGAGGGTTTGAGACAGAGAAGGCCACCGACTGATCGAGCGACCAGCAGCAGTAAGTTGCCCTGGGCCTTTCTGGGTTGGGGCACTACGGGCACCGGTACACCAACGCAGTCGGGGAGCCAAACACCACCAGCCGAGTTGTAGAAGTAGTACTACTAAGACTAAGGACCTGAGACATGAATGGTGCCACCAAAGCTGTTTTGAATGGGATATGAACTGGAATTAGGCGCAGGGAGTTTGATGGTTATACCGCTCGTCTCTCCTTTTTGCTTTACAAGACTCGGCTGGATTGAAGGATGGTTAGAGCAGGCCGGCTAGGAGTTCTGGAAGCGTCAGGCCTCTTCAATGCTGAGTAGAGAGCCGCAATCAATAGTGTTGCTTGTATCATTACTCTATGATCCAGTCTCGTCTATATGCACCGACCGTGATGCTTATCTGAGCCGCCATATATGACAATGGTAAACCTCTTTTGTACATGACGCCTCGCGTATCTCCTGTATCCTAACGCTGGGTATCTCATATCCCGCTTATTTACACCATATCGTACAACATTCGCTCCGGATGCTCTATCGATTTCCGCTCGGCCTCGATTCTCCGTGGCGTCGTCTCTACCATAAAACACTCGGCTCGGTCCGCTAACCTAGTTGGTCTTCTTGAAGGGGTATCGCACCTCGTCGTCCTTCCTCAGCCAGATCTGCTTCTTCTTCTTGGTGGCCACGTGCTCGACCCAGACCTGCTGCGCATGCGACTTCAAGAAGCTGCGAATGAACCTCGGATCCCACAGCTCGGACGCAATGCCCAGGTCCTTGCAGCACCGCATTAGGGCGTTTGATTTGCAGCCCTCGGCCGCCGTCGAGATCCCGTCTTCGTTGAAATATTGCATTTCGCCACGCGCTTGGCCAACGAATCTGTCGATGCAAGGAATTAGTATGGGAACTTGATATGGTAGCCCGAGTCTCGAAATGATGTTACGTGCGGAGGAGGTAGATGGAACGCAGAAAAGATACGAGAAAGGGGGGGCACCAACCGTCCGTGTGCGATGAGGGCATAGTCCCTAAACACCAACCGGTCCTGCACCTGCAAGTCACCCCTGGGCGCGAGCCCCCATCCTCCCGGGCCAAAAGCGGCGTTCAGGACCCGGCGATACTTGATCTCGGGCAGGTAGATGATGCCGTCCGGCTTCACCTCGATATCATCCAGGTGCAGCGGCGCCTGCAGCATTGTCGCGACATCAGGACCAAATGTGGCTGTTCCAAGGCCGTGGAAGGAGGACGACCAGTCGATCGGCGAGCCGGCGCCGTCTGTCTGCGCGGACGAGGGCACGTCGGGGAGTGGCTGGTCTGAGACTTGAGGCACCGGCGTGTGCGAGCCCGGCGGCCCGGCGGACGGTGAGGTGGACGATGTGGATTTTGAGATCGGGGACGACTTCGCGGTGGTCGTGGGTGCAGATCGAGAGCCTTCTGAATAGGTTGCTGGCTTTGTAGGGGCCTTCAAGGTGGAGGATGCGGCTGGGCGCGCTGCCGTTGGTGAAGACGCTGGTTTCGGCTTGGACGGTGAGATATATGTTCTGAAGGGGGTTTGTACTAGTCGCAGGTTCCGGCTTGCTACACGCAGCGGCGTCACGGTTCGGGAGGCCATCTTGTGGTGGTGTTTGGGAGGCTGACCTGGGATAGAGTGGTGATAATTGGCGATATAGATAGAGCCTGGCTGAGCTAGGAAATTTTGGTGATGCATTTGCCATCCCAGCATGGAAGCTAAGCTAGGCTAGGCGCGCACAGGCGACCCCGACCGGGCCAATGCGGGCCGAGTCCAGTACAGGCTTCACTGATGCCAAGCTCATGTGTTTAACGTATCACTGAAGGTCATCCCAGCAGTCGCAGCATTTGGCAGGAAGTAACTTTTCTTCAGCAGACGCCGATGCTTAGGGGAATGCAAATTAGTGTTCATATTGAGTACTGTACATGTGTTGAAGTCTAACCATCTCTCCTAGGCGTCTTTTGCGGACGTCCTCTCGTTATTGTTGTTTCTCTTCCAGCACGCTCTGAAGATCTCCATCTGCAATGAGGCTCTGTCAGCTCGGGGCGCTAGGGGTCAGTTGGTGGCAAGGAATAGAATGATTAACGAACCTCCCTCTTGCAAGCCCTCCAGTCTTTCTTTTCATAGTAGCAATCCGTCAACTTCATGTTCTCGTCTGTCGGATGATTAATAAATGACAGACATCAGGGAGAAAGACGCGGCTCAAAGTGGATTGGTCCGCTGAATCGGTCGTACCTGCGCAGCCGGTGCTGAAGATCCGCTTGTCCCTGCATGTGCCGCATTAGTCCCGAGTTCTTCGCCAATTTTCTGCGTGAAATGTTGCGGATCAGGGACCATCTTGCTTACCACTCATCGGGCTCATCATCGGCCTCGGTCGAGGTCTGCAGAGCTTGCTTCTTGTCGTCGTTTGACATCTTTGTTGTTTCGGACCTTTCCTTGGTGAAGTTTGACTGGGCCAGAGCACGGCTTGGTGAGGAGACATTAGCGGCTTAGACCGGGCGCCCTGTTCTGCCCGCGGACTCCCGGCTGTGGATACCACAACCAGACCGAGCCCTGTGCTTACGCCGTGCTATTGAAATAGCCATAATCTTCCCCAACAAATCGAATATTGCCCCGGAAAGATTGTTGCCGGCTGTAAACTCTCACTCTTCAATAGGGCTTGCTCACTAGAACGTTCCATTGGGGGATTCTGAGTCTCACAGTGCCCGGGCTGCTCTGACTACTCAGTTTGGATTATCAACTATATCCACAGTCATGGGTCTCCGCAAGCTCAATGTGCTTGTATACACTGGCACAGGCACGACGATAGAGTCCGTTAAGCACGCCATCTACTCCCTACGCCGCCTGTTAGCCCCAAACTACTACGCCGTCATTCCGCTCACTGAAACCGGTTTGCTTAAGGAACCATGGGCCTCAACATGCGCACTCCTCGTGTTTCCCGGTGGTGCTGATCTTGGGTACTGCCGGGTGTTGAACGGTGCTGGAAATGCTTTGATAGCGCAGTACGTTCGGAGGGGAGGTGCCTATTTGGGCCTCTGCGCTGGGGGCTACTATGGAAGCAAAAAGTGCGAGTTTGAAGTCGGGAACAGGGGTATGGAAGTCGTTGGAAGTCGCGAGCTCGCCTTCTTCCCTGGTATTTGCCGAGGTGGCGCTTTCAAGGGCTTTCAGTATAACAGTGAGAAGGGCGGTAGAGCTGTGAAACTCGACGTCAAGAAGGATGCTTTCAAGGGCGTTGGTATTCTCCCCGACGAGGTACTCTCCTACTATAATGGAGGTGGTGTGTTTATACCACCGGCAAGTACTACGGACGAATACCAAGTCCTTGCCAGTTACGCAGGGGATGTGGACGTGGATGGCGGGGAGGAAAAAGCAGCACTGGTCTACTGCAAAGTTGGGCAAGGCTCTGCGATAGTCACCGGGCCGCACCCAGAATTCGCTCCAGCAAATTTAAGTCATCAGAATGATGTGCCTGGATATGACGAGCTCATCAGCACTTTGAAACAGGCTGATGAAGGTCGTGCTGTCCTTCTCAAGGCTTGCTTGACGAAGCTTGGCCTCGAAGTCAACCAGGACACCTCCACAGTACCTTCTCTCTCGCGCATGCATCTCTCTGCAATGAAAAGTGCTGAGGTTGATGACCTACTCCATGGATTAGAGGAGGCCATCACTAGGGAAGACGGCGAGGAGTATATCAACGGCGAGAACGACACCTTCCACCTTGAGAAACCAGACACGAAATGGGACATGAATGCACTAAAGAGAACGCTATCACACGACAGTAACAATCCCGGACCCGAAGGCATTGTCGACTATTCCACCTTTCCCAGACGCATCATGATTCATGACGAGTCCTGGCCTGATGCCAAAGAGACACCTTATTTTAATCATCACGCATATTACGGCAGCCTAAAATCATACCGCGAAGTGGATCAAGAAGCGCAAGAATGGGGGAATTATTTGATGTACGGAGAAGTAGTTACCAGTACCAACACACTGCTCGAGAAGAACTACAAGCTACTCTCGCATCTCCCTACAGGTTTCACCCTAGCCGCAACCACTCAAGTCGCTGGTCGCGGGCGTGGAAACAACGTCTGGGTCTCCCCGGCTGGTTCTCTCATCATGTCGACGGTCATAAACCATCCCGCACACTTGACTGCCAGTCGGCCGATCGTCTTCATCCAGTACCTTGCCGCCGTTGCTATTGTTGAAGCAATAAAGTCGTACGACAAAGGCTACGAGGACTTACCGGTGAAGTTGAAGTGGCCCAACGATATTTATGCCTTGGACCCCAGATATGTCGGCGACAAGCCCGAGTACGTAAAGATCGGCGGTATACTGAGTAACTGTGCATACTCGGCGGGTTCATACCAGATCGTCCTAGGAATCGGGATCAATACGACCAATGGGCGACCCACCACCTCGCTGGACGCCTTACTCCCAAGTCATTTACCACCATTCAGGATCGAGAGACTCCTCGCAAGGATCCTCACGCGACTCGAACTGCTTTATGAGCAATTTGTACGGAGAGGTTTCACAGATGAAATGGAAAGGAAGTATTACACTCACTGGCTACACGGACGCCAGATCGTGACTTTAGAGGCGGAGGGTGGAGTGAGAGCGAGGATCGTGGGGATCACGCGAGACTGGGGTATGCTGATGGCCGAGGAACTCAGCAGTAATGACAGACCAACGGGCAAGATGTGGGCATTGCAGAGCGACGAGAACAGTTTCGACTTCTTCAAAGGATTGGTGAAGCGGAAAGTCTAACATAATAGCAAAATTGGAATGCAACACGAATCAGCGACTGATACATTCACGCCTAGCAGAGGTTGTTTGGTATTCGGACTATGGTCTCGGTTCGTACTCGACGCTTGTACTCAATCATCCATGCACCCAAGGTATTTTGCCTTCTTGCGGATCTCGTTCCTTCGTATAGTCCAGAACCAGTCCTCTGGCAAACAAGATGCTCATAGTGTTGTCGTAGGCCTTTTTGTCCGCCCCCATCACAGGCTTCACACATCTGTCCCTCAACCATGAAGTCACCGTGGCCCATGTGTGCAGTTTCATCTCATTTGCTGAGATCTGCACAGAACGTAGCGCGCCGCCCCGACGCGAAGCTTCATATTTTTCAAGCGCCACTCTTATTTCCTCAGTCGTAATAGGAACTCCTGGACGGTCCTTCCGATCCAACGCAAGTTTACGCAGCGAGTTCACCAGCGCAACGACATCCTGGACACCACTATTGAAGCCCAAGCCGCAATTGGGCGTCTGCGCAACCATCGCGTCTCCCACCAAGACGATCCGGTTCCATGAGAACCTCTTCAAGACGCCCTCATGGAGGTCAGACATGCCACAACTATGCGAAGCAGCATATAAATCCCGAAAGCTGAACTTATCAGTCATCGGCATATTCATGAATTTCCGAGCATATTTGTCCATATCGTCCTTGGTATAAGTCCTGAAATCCCTCGTCGGTGTATCGAGTTTCTCGTGCACAAAGAACCAAGCCCGGCCGCGTCCAATGAATAACTGCGACGATGAGTCCGGCCCGTGGCATTCCCAGGCCTCGCTGGGCTCCATTTCTTCTACCGTGGGTACTGTTCCCCATAGCGCTCTATAGGCAGCCTTGAATGGCTGGTCATCTTCGATTTTTGCCTGGGAATCTGTCTCGCGTGCCATCTTCCACATGAGACCTCGGATCGTGCTCTGGACTCCGTCGGCACCAATGATTATGCTGCCCCTTTCAATGGAGCCATCTGCGCAGTGCACAGCGGTCCCGTGGTCGCTGATTTTGATGTCTCTCACCTGTTTCCCGGTCTTGACTCGACTTCTGTCTTTTTCAGATAAGACACCATACAGAGTCATGCTCAATTCGGCTTGATGAAAGAACAAATCCCATCTACCATGACTAACCACAATATCAGCCTGCGACTCTCAGCTTCCGCATTTGCATAGGACAAGCCATACTTCTCTATATTCCAAGACTGAGGATAAATTTTATGATATAACTTACCCTCGTGGTTTATTATCTTGGTGCGGTGCATGATGCTCTTCATACGTAATAATTGCTTAAGTAGTCCCAGCTGGTCCATCACTCGGAGGGTATGCGGGTACATCTGCACGCAGGCACCATTTGGCGAGATGAATGTGTCATTAGGCTCTAGCAGTACCCAGTCCAACCCTGCCAAGGAGAGAGCGTGTGCTGTGATGAGAGCGACCGGGCCACCGCCGACAATAATGCAGCGGAAGTGTTCTGCCATCGTAATGGGTAGAAATCTAAGTAGTGTACATCTCTTTACTTTAGCAAATTGTGAGAAAAGAACTTTCCAGTAATAGCACCGTCTACTTCGTCACGCGTGGTCGTGATTATGACAGTTACTCGACAGTGAAAACGCTGTTCAGAATTCCGGAATTGAATTCCATTGCGTAACCTTGCATGAGTCTCTGGGATGTGATAAAGGGAAGGTGTTGAGATTGAATGCTCAGCTGAGGCAACCTTCGCGTGGCTGTGAAGTCTCAGTTAACGCCCCTATTCGCTAGCGCGGCAACTAGTCTAGGGCCATTCACGAGTAGGTCTAGGACTGCGTCTTACTCGGTTAATAGATCGGCAAGCTCTATACGAAGATACTATCGGCAGTTTTTCGATTGCGTTCAATAGAACAAACTTGATGTCAATGTAGTCTAGCGCTAATGAACTTCCACCAAGGTGCGGCTAAAACCGCAGCACCACCCTATTCAACTACATAACAACAGCAACGTGATCATCCATGAACTTGCTGATATCGCCCATGAACAGCGAAGCCAAGATTGATACGCCGCCGAACGCGATGCTACAATAGTAGACATATTTGTACGATTCTGCATACGCCAGCTGGCCGGCCTTGACCACCGCCTCGTATAGCACCTCATTGCCCGCGATGCCGGGGACCTCTGCGATAACGTCAATCATGCTGGCGGTTGTGAGCTGGATGACCTCTGTGATCGTTGTGACATCTGTAATGTTGGCCTGCACCAATGTGCCGCCGATATACTGTGTTGCGGCGGGCAAGAATTTGTTGAGCCACACGTTGAAGTAGACGCAGTACCCGATTGAGCCCCCGATCACGCGGATGCTGAGAGTCAATGCCGCGACAGTAGCGATCAGGTCGTCGGGGCAAATGATGGTGGTGATGATGGAGGCCGGAACCACAATCCCTCCAATGCCTAGACCAGCCAGCACAAGAATCCCCCAGAGCTGGTAAAGGTTGTCTACGTTGCCGACGGCAATGGCGCCGCACCCGGCTGTCATAAGGACGGACGAGATGATCATGAGGATCTTGTTCTGGCCGCGAAAAACTGAGAGCAGAACTAGCACGACGACTGCACCAGTCATAATACCAAAGCCGACTGGAATGCCCCGAATACCGACTTGGACTGGGTCATGCCCGTAGACGTTGAAAGCCTGCACGGGCCAGAACATCAGAATAGAAAAAAAGTTGGCACCAGATATGAAGGTGATGACAAGGGTCCAGATGAGAATCGACGGTGCTTGATTCAAACGACGGGGGAACATGGGGTAAGACGCGAACTTGGCTTCCCAGATGACGAAAACCACTAGCAGAACAGCTCCGAGGATAAGTGGCGCCAGGACATGGGCCGAGCTCCATGAGTACTATTCACATCTCGCGGTTAGTATTCGTGATGAGTCATGAGCCTGGTTACATAGACTTTACTCACCTGGTATCCTCCCCACTGCATACCAGCCATAAACAGGATCATGCCAGAGATACTGGTCAAACCGCCAACATAATCAATGCGTTCCAGCACTTCGCGTTTGCTGAGTCCTTCGGAGTTTACTCGAGGTGGTGGAAAATAGAAGATTGCCGTCAAAACAAGGCCAACGAATGCCCACAACGCGCAAAGCAGACCAACATATCGCCAACTTGCGTAGTAGGCGATCAACTGTCCCCACAAGACCGACGGGCAGAAGGGGACGATTGTGAAGATGAGGGCTCCGACGTAGAGACCTCTCTTGGAAGTCGGGGCCAGTTCAGATGTGGCAGCTAAAGCCGTAAGCTCGTTGATACCAGCTCCTATACCGGCGAAGACCATTCCACCTAGGACTCGTTAGTGTGTACATGAAGTCTGCTAGATGTAGGAACCATACCGATGAACACGTTCATGGTTTGGGCTGTAGAGCAGATGATCATTCCCAGGACGATGAGCGAGGCCCCTTGAGACTGGTCAATACGAATTACAAAAAGTACGGTTCTTGAGAGTCCCACCCATGAGAGCAACATATCGTCGACCTAGTAGATCGGACATGGAGCCGACGAAAGGACAAACGCCAGCGAGCGACAAAAGATTGGCGAGCACAAACCATACCCATCTATCCGAGCCTCCAAGATCGCGGTATATGTAAGGCGGGATCTGTATTGATATTAGCGTGTACCAGATCAAATACAAGTGGCGTGCTTACTCCACCAAAAAGGTATATTGGTATCTGAGAGCCTGTCCATAGGAAAGCCTGGATATTGTGAGCTGACAGGCTGACAGAATTGTCAAAGCGAACCACTGACTTGCGCGACGAGAGCCATTTTCCTTTTCTTGGTCATCTAAGGTCAAAATTGTCAGTCGTTCGTCCCAGATGGTGTTGCCCTTCAATCCCACGTACCGGCACGTCCTCATGAGACACACCGTCTCCTACACATGAAGTCAGCAAAGAGGCCCAAGCAAGGCCTCTCCCACTACTAAGGCGACGAACCTTCTGTACGCAGTCCGTTCTCTTCGACATAATGTCCTTTGCCGGGAAGATTCTCATGGGTGGAAACCTTTTCGAGCTGCGCGACATCGACCTTTTCGTGATCAGGGCTCGGCGGGCCGCCCTTGAATTCATCTACTGCTTCAATCGCCATCTTGTCTCGTTTGACCTCGGCTACTGCGACAAGAAATCAACGGCCTAGCAATGGTTGAAATGGACGACTCGTGGGTGAGATTACGCTACACTGCGAGGTCCGTGGTTGATATACACGAAGAGCAAGGCCACGGACCCCGCACGAGGCCCCGGGCAACTGCGTAACCTCATCCAGTCATCATTGCGGCAGGATGCGCATGCTGAGTGTCGGCATTCATTGCGATAGGTCATAGATCTTCAATCTAGCGGTAGTGCCGGTGGTGATGTCTGCTTTCGTGGTATCAAATGGGGAACGACGCCATCGACGGGGATTTTCCCCGCAGCTAGGTTTCGACCAGGCGGGTGCGGTGGAGTTCGGTAGCGAGGGTCTGGGGAATATGGGTCCAATGGCAGGCTTGATATTAGGCCAGGGCCGAGGCTTATCTTGCTAGTTCCAGGGTTCATGTAACTGTGGGAGTTGACACCCTGTATCCAGGCTGACTTTTCATGTCAACACCTGATATAGCTTCCGCTACACCATCTCGCCAAGCCTGGGTCTAGATCCTCGGGTTGGAGAAAGCGAATGTTGCAACCTCATTCCCTTCACCCTTTTGAATCTCATCTGAGGCCCTGCTGGGCAAATCCCTTACCGCAAGTTCACTTCACAGATATATTTCTTCTCAATGCCGATACACGGCAGGATCCCTGCCTGCCGCGTGCTACTGGGACGCAACGCACATATCGTTGGGATATCACATGAAAGCCGCAGCTCATCAAACGGTCAGACTATTTGCATTGGTCTGTAAACAGTCAAGGACTCTCAACAAGTGAAGACTGTTCCATTACTCCTGGATGGCTCGGCACCGTCTCCCATGACCATGCGGTATTATGGCGTCGTAGCTGCGCAGGCTGTTACATAGATGTACTCACAGCATCAAACGCCTGGCGCTAAAGAAACAACTGATGACATCCTGCATGTATCTAGGACTATTTGTGTGTCAAATGAGTTTTAGTTCACGCGGTTGGTATACATAGCTCATCATCAGCCGAGGTCCATTGGCTTGCTAAAAACGCTTCGACTCTGACGCCACCCTCGGCGTTTCTGTAAGACAATGTCAATTATTCGATGTCAGTATCACCCGGACGAATCAATCCCGGACCAGAGTAGATATGGATCATCTAGATAGGGAATCAGTTCTGAACCCCTCAATATGATAGTGGATTCCAGCTAGCAAAGCAGCATTTGGCTGAGCTAGACGGCTGTCCAATAGAATGTGCCCGAATTTTCTTGGAAGCATATATTTCTTTCGAGATTTGAGGGGGAGAAATTAAATAAAAATAAAACCCCGAGGAGTTACAACTGCTATTTATTCTCTTCGTTCTTGTCTACTCGACAATATAGCTGGACTGTACCAGACTGAGACCTAGAATACGTGAACTAGAACGTGTTGATTTCATAGAAATGCTTGGAGCCCTTTATATCTCTCAGTTTGTGAAGTCGCAGCTATGAGCGACACCACATTCGTGAGCGGTGTCCATCTCGGATCTTGAGTATGCGACCGTAGATGAGAACGAGCTAACAAACGAAGATTACATGCACCTTGTCGTAAATGCATCGATCGGATATGATCAGGAGGATGCCAAAGCTGATCAATGTCTCCTGCCTTGAATATCATGCAGGCCTGTAATATTTGGCCGTTGACATGGTGTGGTGTGCAATTTCTGAGTCTCTTAGACCGAACATCTACTAGTTGATCAGCGAATATTTTGATTTTCAAATCTTTGCCAGATATCTGCGCCTCCAATAACAACGAGGCTTCGAACTCATGATGTCTGAATCGTGTTTCGATGACCACCATAACCCGAAGATTTGATGTGGCGTTGATCAGGATTCAAGAGACAATGGTTCCTTGAGAGTCTCAGAATTAAGGATCCTAAGTGTTTCCTACGCAATCGTGGGATTTCACTTTGCGATATCGTCGCTCTGATTTCAAGCGCTACTACTGGTTGTTGATAAGGGGTAAAATATCGTAAAGTCGGAACTGTGCTTTCAGCGCTGCAGATGAATTTCTGAGCGAGTCAGGTGGGGCGATTCCCTAAGAAGCCCAGCGAATCTTACTGGGCGGATAGCAGCGGCAGTAGTGAGCATTCCGAAGTCGCACCTTCAACGACAAACAAATTTATCACTGCCACGACAAGAAGGTCACACAATTGACAGGTACCCATCATCAAAAATTCTCGAGACAAAATACAACAATATGTCGAAACTCGAGAACAGCAAGATCAGCTTCATCGGTACGTGCTTAACTTAACTTATTGACAGAAACTGTGCCCCTCACTAACCAATTCTTAGGCGGGGGGAATATGGCCGCTGCCATTATTGGTGGCCTGCTGGCCAAAGGCACCGAGAAGCAGAACATCTACGTCTCAGAACCCTGGGATGTCAACCGGGACAAGATGGCCGCGCTGGGCGTGCGTACCACCGAGTCCAACGTAGAAGCCGCGCAGGATGCCGACGTGGTGGTTCTGGCCGTCAAGCCGCAGGTCGCAAAGGGCGTGTGCCAAGAGCTCGGCGGGTCCTGGAGCAAGCGCTCGTCGCTCCCGATCGTCGTGTCTATTGCGGCCGGCATCACGCTGGTCAGCCTCGTGGAGTGGTTCAAGCTGCCCGACGGACGCACTCCCCATGCCGTCCGCGTCATGCCCAACACGCCTGCTCTGTACGGCGAGGGCGCATCAGGCTTATTCGCGAGCTCTGACGTCATCGAGGACGAGAGGGCCTTGGTCACTTCGCTGCTCAGCAGCTTCAGCAAGGCCACTGAGTGGGTAGACAAGGAGGAGCTGTTGGACGTTGTGACCGGATTGTCTGGTGAGTGTTAAGGTGGACCTTGCTCATTATATTATGACTAACGAATGCTCTAGGCTCTGGACCTGCCTACTTCTTTGCTATGGTGGAGCATCTCATCTCCAGTGCTACGAGCTTAGGCCTATCCGAAGAGCAGGCTACACGCCTGGCCACGCAGACCTGCCTCGGTGCCGGTAAGATGTTGGTAGAGTCCTCGGAAGGGCCCGCCCAGTTGCGCAAGAATGTTACGAGCCCCAAAGGTACGACTGAGGCTGCCCTGAAGAGTTTCGAGTCTTCAGGCTTCAAGGAGATCGTGGATAAGGCTGTCAAAGCAGCGACTAGTCGGGGTGAGGAGCTTGGCAAGATCCTTGGACAGTAATCATTCTAAACGGTCTCAATGTACGGCGGTTAAAATATCATTTCTTTGAAAGAGGCATAGAGGTAGATGGAAGTCTCTAATGGACATGAAGAACTAGAACTCAGTTTAAGTCACCCCAAATAGATGCCAGTTGCTTGCAAAGATCCTGGTGACCTTGGTCATGGTCTGATGGTGTTCCGGGAACGATTACACCTTGTGCATAAGTTTAACCGCTGGCACTGCTCTTTTATGCTCATAGGGCTGTGGGAGAGCAACAATATCACTTTGATACGTAAGCTTGTCTTGTGATTCCCGGCATGGTGGCCGAGTGGTTTACTTAAAATTGGTCATTCGGTTTATCATTCATACGCAATTCAATTGCTTGGGCTCGTTCTTGATCCAAGAGACCTTGGAGTAGCTTGGGAACAAATTCAGATGTGTAGTATTGTTTCTCGAATAGCCCCACGGTTGGGAAAATTTGTTGAACGGAGCAAAACGGGGGGGGGGGGGAGGGGGAAGGGGGGTGTAATCTTTGAAGTTCTTCAAGTAGTGCCCCTTCTTCTAGCAATCTGCCGGCTTTCGATGCATACCCTGGGGGTGATAGGAGGTCGCACATTGCAAGGAGATGCGTCACGAAGGCCTCTCAGTTCCATATCCATATTGATCATGTGTATAGTACTGTGAGCCCCCAGACCCATCACCTATAAGTCAAACTAGTTTAAAAATAATCATTAGCCACATCGCACAGCACTATCAATCTGAATACCACTGCATCAAGCATAATATTTCTTGTACTGACAATATTCCAAGTTGGGTATATTGCTAGACTAATTCCATAACTGGATCCTGTCCTATTCTCATCTGTAATGCGCATTGCTCATTGTACGGTTGAATGCATGATCCTCGTTCGCGAAGTACGCCCTCATCATCAATACAAGCCTCCGCTTCATCCAGCTCAGCTTGGACTCTTATTAGTCCTCGTGCACATTAACATCATTTCCGTCGCGGCATTAGTGGCCACCACCGCATTGGGTGGCCATTTGAAGGCGTGAAAGATGCTATGATCATCGTCTCTTTCAAGATCAAATATCTTTGAAAGACATTAATATAAATTAGAAGCAGTCCTGGTTCTCCTGTAGCATAAACTGCATACGCGGTGATAGGTCTGTCTTGGGTGCAAGTATGCGCTTAAGGGTTTTGTCCTGATATGGCGATATGGCCTCAGGATACTCCACGTTCACCTTGACAACCAGATCAGACGTGGTGTTGTTCTTTGAGGAGACGCGCATCCCGCATCCAGGGTAGACGCCGGACCACGTGGGCGGTGTCACTTCCTGTCTTTCGATACGGAGCTCTCTTCCGTCAATCGTTTTTATGTCTCTGGTCCAACCACATAATGACTCGAGCAATGTGATGTTGATGACAGTTGTCAAATTGTTCCCATCCCACTGGAACGAATCATGCTTCTTCTGCAACTGTAGTTAGCATATGGCAGAAAAGTGATGTACGAAAGAAGCGATCGACTTACCAATTCCACGATGAAATGGAGATCCTGGACAGTTCCATCCAAATGTGTTGCGACGTCTGGGATCTCAATACGAAACCCTGACTTGACACCAGCTGGAAAGGGGACCTCGATGGCAGATTCGCGAAGCTCAATTTCATTCCGGTCGTTCTTTTGGGGCGACAGCCTGCCTCTGACTCTCTTCTTCTTGACACCACCGGAGAATGCCTCTTCCAGAGTCAAAGGTAAGGGACGCGTAACCACGCGTCGCCTAGGCGCTACGGCATACGGCTGCTGAGGTACCTCGTCCCCAGAATAACTGTTCTCGGTCGCCTCGAGTCTAGATTCTTCTGTCTCTGTGTTCTTGTCATTTTCTGGGGTCGAGGAACGACTGATGTCTAGTACGAATGCATCTAATTCGTCCATTAAGTCGGCAATGCCTCCATTACTAGTCCAAGCTTCCGCCAGACCCAACAAGGTAGAGTCTCTGTCGCAATGCTGCGTTGACGGCTTTTCCGGGATGCCGGGAGTGGTAGATCTAGAGCTTGGGAGCGAGTGGGAGCTAAATACACTCTCTGAGAATGCGCTGAAATCCTCTGAATGCGAGATCTCGGATTCGGTGGTGGGGGTGTGCCGGCCATTATAGTTCCACATCTCAGCTAGTGAGCCGGAGAACTCTGGTCCGTAGGCCAGGCCACCTGGCCGAGTCGCTGGCTGCGATTGTGCAGTCCATGGCACCATTGAGCTCGTCCTCTTAGTCTTAAATACCCTCGTCTCGGGTTCCCGACCTGCATCGCTGTGGTCGGCTGTCGCAAGCCATGTAGTGATGTACTCTTGAATAGAGTCTCGATTTGAGGCAACGTCGCGTTCTGTCACACGATCACCGACCAACTCTTTCTCCAAGTTGGACCAGCTGCTCTTGACATCCAGTAGCGAGACATCCTTCTGGCCTATCTCAACTTGATGGCGCAGGTCATCCAGCTTAGCTCTGATATCATTAAGCACTCCGGCGCTCGTCTCGGAGGCCTGCTCCAGTCTGCCAAGCGATGAAGTGTTGATATGGGTCAAGAACAAGTTCAGGCCGTCTGTGTGTTGGGACAGTTTCAGTCGGATTTGAGATATTGGTTTAATCCCGAACCTCAATCTATCTCGCAACCGCGGCTTGGCTGATTTGAGCGACTTATACTGCAGAATGTAGCGCTCCAAGTCTCTCAACTCGGTATTACAATCATCAAGCAGGTTGAGCAGCTGCTGTCTTTTCGATTTGCCAGCCTTGTGGATGACAGATCTTGGCTCCTGCAGTTCATTTCCCACGTCTTGCAGCAATGCCTGCATTGCCCGGACTGGGGGTGTTCATGTCAGTAGTTGCGATGGCGAAAGCATAGAGTGACTGGCTTACCATCGACAGCGAGTGATTGGTATTCTTCGCCAGCGCTTTCGCCTGGTTAATGTCAGCATGGACCAAGTTCTGGGGGTGGTCGGGAGGTCGGGGAGTACCCACAGGCTTTGTAGACTTTCCAGGCCAGGGTGGCTATGGCGATAACATCCCCCGCACTCCAACCAAAAGACGCCATATCGACAGACGGACTCCCAAACGAAGGTAGAGAGAGCAAAAGGCAAAAGAGCGACAATAGGAAACCACGCATCCAACATTCAATCGTCAAGAAAGTCCGCGAAAGCTGGCTCGGAGCAGGACGGGGACGGTGCGCTTATGAAGCGCGATGCAAAGCAAGGCAGTGTTTCAATCACCCCGCAATGCTGCAGGTACGCTGAAAGCCCAGCCACCGCCTATGCCTACATTGACATGAATCCATGCGCCTGTCGCCCATGTCGAGCATTAGTTCCTTGCATGATAGTGGATCGGCGCCTCGTGCCCGTGCCTCTGCAGGGGTAAAATAGAGTCGCGCCCCACTCTGTCAGCCCAAGCGGAGTTGCTTTTCGTAGCCGTGGTAACACCAGCTCGCTTCAGCCATCATGATCACAGAGGTAAGATTCCAGAGCTTCACTGAGTATCGAGGTCTCCTGCTTCATTCTCCATTACCATCATATACGTGAAATCCAAGATCTAGACTTATACTGTGTCCTGTGTCGATGTTTCAAGCTAAACAATCGTATAGAAGACTCTAATCTCGATGTCTGTGCGGACAGGATACAGTGGAGTTCAAGCTGCCGGGCCTAGTGGATCCCTGTCAGACTTGGTACAAAGTCATTGGTCACTTGAACGAGTCCAGTGTTCCTTTGATCATCCTCCGTGGTGATCCTGGGGCACGTCACGAATACTTGCTGCCATTGGCATCCTTGGCAGTTTCGAGGCCTCTTGTCTTCTACGACCAGATGGGAAATGGCAAGTCAGCCCATTTGCCATGAGATGAGGTGTTTTGGACGGTGGCTTTGTTTCAGAACGAACTGGACAATCTCCTCTTGCACCTTGGACTGCAATGGCGGCCGATCGACTTGTGCGGCAATTTTAGGCGTGTAATACTTACAACAGTGCCGTCGAGTTCGACCGATCTTCGTCGCTTAGTTATCTCGGATAGCCTGGCAAGCACTGGGGTATGGTTGGAGGGTCTTACGCCTTCGAGGAAGAAACTCGATGCTCAAGAGGCACTCGACAGCGCCGAGAAGAATAAGGATTTCGAAAGTCCCAAGTGCGAGGCTGCCGTCGAAGGCTTCTGCACGAAGTAACTCAGCCTCGCTAGACCGTGGCCGGCCAAGGAAGTTCACGTGGCCCTTGATTGGTTTGCCAAGGATCCCATCATCTACAACTCAATATACGTAAATTACCTTTTACTCTTGAGCAACGATTGATAAACTCATCAGGTACGGGCCGAGTGAACCCTAAGTTCCGGGCTCCCTCCGAGATTGGACATGCGTGTCCTGCTTGAGCAACATCCAAGTTCCAACACTCCTGATCAACGGCGCGGATGGTGAATCACAAGATGTAGCGATGCAACCATTATTTGACCACATCGAGAAGACCAAATGAATCACTTTGAACAATGCTGCCCACTTCTCGTACGAGAAAGCCTGCTGTGGCTCGTCTCAAAAGCAGCGCTTTGGATATTCGAATACGGGTGACATGAGTCCTCCCTATGGTCAAATATCACAGTTTGCTGAACATCTGCCTTGTGTATTTTATTGGCTCTTTAGTCTTCATTAAGCATATTCATTCAATAAGAAAACGTGTTGTGAACTGCGTGGAATGGATGGTAATACGGTAAGAATATGAGAGATTGTTTGATGCAAGCTTTGTCAACTTCGTCAAACTACTCCCAAAGCAAATAAACGTATAATAGTAGAAACATTATAGACTATAACAAATAATTATCGCTGTTCTCATATGTATATATATTAGATCAAGTTCCTCTTCAACTTTAAGGTATAGATTATGGCTTTGTGCGTGTTACGTACGACAAGAGGGAATTGTTTGCTACCATTTCGTAAACCTGCGGTTTCACGACTGAAGGTCATGAGTCTGAAAATCGCCGATAATTATCCGTTACATTACACCAGTTTCCCATCGTCAGATCATTAGGCACCAGCTCCCACTCCGCCCAACACTCGGAGGCTCATCAGCATCGCTCTCCACTGATCTTCTCAGCATATCCACCATGTCTCAGCAGCAAAGAGAAAACGAGTCACAACAGCACGACATGGCCCTCCACGATGTGTCTGAAGACAATTTCACGGACGATGAACAAAGTGGTGGCATATGTAACCGAATAATCACCCAGAAGGGCCTTGAGCTTGCCCAGTATGTCCGGGACATGTATGATTCTGGCGCCCGGCTGTGGACAAAGGATATGTTCCAGAACATCGAAGCGGAGCTGGCCAAAGAACCACAGCCCAAGAGCGTCACGATCCGCAGCAGTACGTAGATTATGTGTCCATGTTAGCCCATCCCATAGAGTCCTGTTCGATCTTACTGATCATTTTAACTATAGTGAATGGAGAGCTTTCTAGCAAGGCAGTCCCTGTTGACGGGATCAACCCGGATTTCGATGAGAATATGTACCTGTAAGCTCAGCTTCCTTTCCCGGCATTGAGACCACTCCACATGCCCTACAGCCACTAATAGTCGATTGGAAAACCCAATACAGACGTATGTATGTACGTTTCAAGTCATATCCGGACCTAATAGAGGATGCCGAGGAAGAATCGATTGAACCTGAGTGCGACGAGGACTTTGGGTGGTATCCTAGAGACATTAGTCTCGAAGATCGGAGAACACTCGCTTCTCGTGCGCTTAGTTTAACGCGAGGGGGGTACCTACCCACTCATGTTGATTCACGCTTTATCAAAGCTACGTGGGATGATGCTCGACACAACTGGTCTCAAAGTCATGTGTGCAAGGAGTTGAAGGCAATTCTAAGCGGGCTAACACACATACCCAAGGCCAAGAGGGTAGTGTGTTTTGGGCTTGGCCGTCTGGATAGGAACTTCGATGCTTCGGGTTGGGATGAATTGGCCGCATGTGACGGTCTACCGCGCTATAGGGCAATGACACAGCATTCCGCAGCGTTGACTATAGCGGCCGTGCTCGGAGAGCGATCGGGCTCGGGTCCGCTCCCGGTCTTTGTCCAGGACCCGGATTACTCCTCGGAACACAGAGAAATGCTAAGGGATGCAGGCATGGAGGTCGTGGGTGGTTATGGCTCTCTTGCCTTTACCTATGTCGACGATGAAACCGTTGTGCTGACCTGCGCCCCTGACATTCCCGTACGACAGATTGTGGCCGACATAGCGAGGCCAGCAGCCATGATCTGGGATCCGGAACTGTCAGTTGGGGGAGAGGAACGTGGGTGGGAGGTGGAAATCGTGAACGGGGAAAAGATCTATGTTCCGTACGTTCTCTACCAGTATACCCTCTCCGATTATGGTACGCTTTCATGCTAATACTCCCCGTAAAGACAGCGGATGACGGATGAAGATTCTCCTCGAACTCGGAAGATGCTTGAGGGCTACGACAAGATCGAGTTTCCCCCTGGCCGTGAGCGTTTTGGATCTCTGATGATATATGTCCGCAGGGATTAGTGTAGGCGGTCTTTGCAGTAGAGCTCTTTCTTTCCTAGACCATGCATGTATTCTTCTTGATGGATAACCCACACCGCCTGGCAGTATTCTACCGGTATGGGTTACCCAGTAGATAGGTTCACCTTCAGCTCCAGCTTCTCATCCATCGATCACCCAATATACGAATTTCCACGCATATTGCCCTTTATCACTTCTCAATACATACTGGTCCGAGTGCACGAACAGAACCTGAATTTTGTAACAAGGTGGTCTTGGACATTTAGTAGTTTGCCATGCAGTCGGTTGGCGACTTCCGCAAGTAGCGTTTTCGTTGCAGTTCA
This sequence comes from Seiridium cupressi, assembly GCA_036674765.1. Classification (NCBI taxonomy): domain Eukaryota; kingdom Fungi; phylum Ascomycota; class Sordariomycetes; order Amphisphaeriales; family Sporocadaceae; genus Seiridium; species Seiridium cupressi. Next base: position 71,230 of record JARVKI010000025.1, read on the forward strand.
GCCAGTGTGGAGATTACTAGAGACGATTACAATTCTTGCCGACCCTTGCAGATCAATTTCACACCCAAGTGTCGACGCTAGGGGATCAACGTCGAGCGGGTGCTCTAGAGTTCAAGCGCTGAGAGTGGAACCCACAACGATGAATCTCCTGGGATCTACCCCGTCGCCTACAGGTGTCAGTGTCAACGTCGAGATTTCGAAGGAGACTGTCAGCCTATTCAAGTTAGAAGATCACGATTAAGCGGATGGAATTCTAAGAGACGATAATGATTTAATCTTGTACCTGATCTCTAAGGTTGCCCACGTAACTGAACATCTCTCTGGGTCTCTGAAACCATTAGTGAGCCCTTAATAGCGACTGAGGGGAGTTTTAGTGGAAAATAATCCAGCGCGACCCGTAAACCACCCACTTCGCACCTGCCATAACTTATAACTACTTCATATTTGCCCGGACATAGGCACAACGACGATACCTCATAGTCGCTTTAGATCTTCTTATTCCATCATCCATTAGCATCCTACGCCGGAAGTGGGCAATCCAATCACCACGGCGTGGTCCTTGAGATTACATCACGCTTTGGCTTCTTGAACTTCGAGTTCGGCTGGGGCGCAATCTCTCTGTGCGCCGCCCAATAATGAGCAAAACGACACTCCTCCTTCGTCTTGGTGCAACGCTCGCCGTCTGCCCAGAAGGAACATATCAGGGGGTCCTTCACGCCGTCGGGGATATCCTCGTGCACCCAAGCACACATACCCTTCTCCTGCTCACGGCATTTGTAGCCGGCCGTCAAAAACCAAGGACAGACGACGTTGGACCTCCGGGCTTCGGGCTGGGAGTCCCTAACGGCCAAGGTGGTGCTTGGAGACCCCCGCCACTCGCTGTCATTTGTGAATCTCGGAGAGATAGATGAGATTGACTTGTTCGGCCTTCTTGGCATCCTATCGGTCAATGCCAAGTTGCTTTCGTCGGTCTTAGTAGCCGAGCGGTTCTGGTGAAAATTTCGGACATACCCAACACTCTGCTCCAGCCCATTTGATACAAGCGAAACTGGGGTCTCCTTGCCTGCATTTGAGATGGCGCTGTCGTCATCGGCGCTGACGAGTGCGAGGATCTGCTCATGTGTGGCACTCGACATCCGTCCAGCTCCCAGGAGAATACCAAGTCCCTACCGAGAATCAAATAAGCGGCCGGTTCGGGACCGTTCGGATTACCGCAGATCGCCGGCACCGGTGGCTTGACTTACTGTATGAAGCTGTGTCAGACCACGAGTGATCAGAGCTTCGCGCTGGCGATCCATCGTGGTGAGTTTGGATGCGATTGCCTGAGGTTTCGACGTTGGGGCGTGAATCAAACAGCGACTACATGTACGAGCAAACGGGGGTCCAGTCCCAACGCATCGGATCCCGACCGGGAGCAAACTGTATGTATCCGGGAACCTATGTAAGGCACGAAATGGAATCGGGAGACAATAAAAACAATCTGCAACAAATGCAGCCTTCGTCTCGAAGCCTTTGGTGCTCCTATAGCACTACTCCAGTCGTTTTGTGGGCAGGTCTTGTTGCTTGCTCTGTCCCTGGAATAGGCCACCGTCTTTTCACAACCTTATGGTGAGTGGAACCTCAAGAACCGCCAAGTCACGCTGTCACGTGATCAGCCAGCTGCTCCCTCCCTGTGGACCACTAACGAATTCTTCCCTTGGTTGCTGTCTCAGGTAAAAACAATTATTGACTTGGACTTTCTTGTCTGTTACATGCGTTGGAAAATGGGACAAAGAGGCGTGGTTAGTGGCTACTTGGTGAGGTTTGTTATTCGCACTTTGGAACATAGACTATTCCTCTTTTATGGACTGAAAGTTCCTCTTACATAGCCTAATGTCTTACTTACCCTTACTGCATTTGACTCTAGCAATAATGGACAAACTACCACCGGGAAATATTGAGTAAAATTATCGGTCATGCATTCGACACAATTCAGAGATGGGTGGACTTGATTGAAACTAACAAACCGTACAGTAGCAGGATCGGTCCTATGATGTGGCCCGTAAGGAGATTGTATTATCCGCGTATTCGATGGGCAACTCGGCCCCTATGTCCAAGCAATGGCAACCCCGTATCGAGAGGATCACTTTCGCCGAGGTATATCTCTCGCCTGCGCGGTTGGCAGCGGCCAGGAAGATACTCACCCCGATGCGCTTCGGCGACGTTCGCTCAATTCACCTTGATGTGGTGCTTGATGATTACAGCAAACAGACAAGGAGGTATGTCGGGAATGAGAAGGAGAATGTCCGAAACAACGACGTCTTCACACGCACAGTCGCCGGCATCTTCTCTCTTCTCAAACCACTCGACGTGCCCAAATCCATTCGCGGCCCAAGAACTCTACGACTGACTGCTCATTCGCCAAGTGACGAATTGCTTCTCGAGGAGGCACGTAGGTTACGCTACAATGGGGCCAATGTCCTGGAAGTGCGTTACCAGCAGTCGTATTTGGAACTCCCGGATGCCCGACATGGACCTCACTCTTCTCCAAGTTTGAAGTCCCCAATCCCTACCGAAGGCATTTGGAATACCGTCTGATTAGTCCGAGTGCCTGCTATCGCATCGCAGCCATGACATGCACGCTTGAAGCAGTTGATTGGTATATGTCGGACAACAAATAGGAGGAGGATATCCGACTGCGACGACGCCTCCTGGACGACAGTTCCAAGAGCTTACAATTACTCCCTTTGTCTTTGAAACATCTCATCCTAGTTTACCTTCGCAAGCCTCCCAAAAACTACTTGTTTAATCTCAACAACAAATTATTGGAGACGTATGGTCCGGACCCTCTCAGTACTACACTGCGCAACCTCCCCCAGCGCCTCGTCACGGTAGATCTCGCAGGCCCCATATATACAACGAACGACTGTTTCTGTTCCTCATCATTCTCCGAGGCCGAGGAACCAGAGTGGCGTAGACTTGAGACTCTCAGCCTCGACACGTCTGCAGCGATTCCGAAAGGCCATTGGCAGTTCGATCGCCATGCTGAGTATAAAGCCCTTGTGGTCGCTGGAGGTGGCTGAGACCGGGACCAACTCGACGCAGCTGCGGCTAAGGATGTGTATGGAAACAAGTTTCTAGGGTCGCCGGATGCACAATCGATAGACTGGTTTATCGCAGCTGGCCGACCGGCTAGGAAGATGTCAATGTTGCGAGACTTATTTATCAACACTGCGTGCGGCGTGCCTAACGTCTGGGATAGGTGCACTGTTTACTTGCGTTATTGTACGCTAGAATACCCCGTTCCACAGCGGTCGCTCAGAGCTGAGAGCATACGGTTTTAGAGACTGATGGTGAACTGGGTCAAGAGTGGAGATTGGCGTCTCAGGTGTATTTTGATTTTGATAACACTGATACCTTGAAGTTCGATTCTAGAGAGACTGAACGTCCCCAGATCCGTGTTTAGGCGGACCACCCTGCATGGGGTTATTTGCAATTATACTCTGTTTAGATATAATTAAAATAGCAGTGACGTTTGACAATTGCAAGGGTCCTTTGTTATTGCGATTCTTAACTAGATCAACGGGGTGCATCTTCAGCTTCTCTTTACCACCACGTCCACCATGCAAATGCTCCCACCAGGGCGAGGGCCAAACTGGCTACTTTAATCATGGCCCTACGTGCTCCAGGTGCCAGCGGTGCACCCATGACAACTTCGAACTCTGCTGGGCTATGTTTGATTGGCCAAGGCAGACTCGGAATTTCCTCCCCCAGTAATGGGCAGAGATGCTCCCAGTCCAGCCCATCCTCCAGCCGTACGACATGCAGTTTATTCGAAGGTACTAGGCACTTGACTTTCGTCAAACTGAGGGCATTCGTCAGTTACTGTATATATCAACGGCAGATGGAGGCAATAAAAATCGACTCTTACTAGTTCACATAGTAGTCCCGCAACGCCAGCTCGCCTTCCGGAGTAGTTCCTTTGCCGTAGGTGACGGCCGGGAGTATTGCCTTACAGAACCTGTCGATTTCAGACAACATTGGATCAAAGTGCTTAAGCAGCGACATAGGGAACCGGTCGAGAGCATCGGCGAATCGGAAAGTCGTTGCCTTCCATGACTTGACTAGGTCGTCTGGGTTGCGCTCTACGAGGAGGTACTGTGCATCGGGATACGCAGCCACGAATTGCGGCGCCATGTAACACGGCATCTCAGTGATTACCTGTCATCCAGTCAGTCAATAGCCCAATTCTACATCTGTTGGGAAGTTTTCGAGCACATTGTAGTTAGCAAACCATTTATCGAACTCCGTCTTGGTGAACGGTATGCCCTTGTTCTCGTACAGCCCCGACTCCAACGCCTCGTTCAAGATCTTCATATCATGCACGCCATTCTTGAATGCCTCTAGTGTATGATAAGAGCGATAGCCCAGCAGATTGCATGCATTATAAACACCAAGAGTAGCTGAGCTGGGCACACATCGTCAATTGAGACAAGGATTGAACAATGCAGTAGAGTAGCTAAACACACCGGCTGAAACTTAGCACGACCAGCTTCACCTCTTCTGTGTGGTTGGGTGTAGCTAATTGCTCAACATAACGAGCCATCGTAGGCGGCTATGGATAACACAGACGAAAACAAATGCAGATAGCACCTGTTCAGTGGATTATAGCAGATCAACTTTCACGATACCACCGGGAGTGCAAGATCAATTCGTCAGCATCGGGGGCATTCGCATTTGGGCTCGTAGTGCGCACACAACTGCAACTGATGCTTGACCACCCGACTGTAGTTTCGTGATGTGCTGGCGTCAGCAATGCAGCGTGTGGCCTATCAGCAGGAAGCGCCCAGTTCCGACAACGGTAAGCGTGCTCTTCGGCGATCCTCGTGTAAAAGCAATGAGAGACCTGCATAGATTTATTAAAGGCAACTAACTAGTGACAGTCGTGACATCTTGCTGTAGTATCTCGATATCAAAACCACTCATTCTAACACATTACAGATTGCCACGAACCATCAATGGAATGTATGTAAAATATGTACTTATCGTGATCTATAAATAACTCTTTTCAACCACTAGAGTCCGTGGGGGAGGTCCTGCATTGTTAGCTGTTCGTGCCTAGGCTAGTTTCGTTAACTTTCATGGCATCTACAATTGTGATTGCAGCTGAATAGATGGATATATATATATTTGCGCTTTTCAAACGACAACAACATGTTATAGACGGATTCTGGATGGGTTTTACTAAAACATTGGAACACATTCGAGGTCAAAAGTGGCTTGCATGTTCCACTGGCAGCTGCGAGCCCGAAAATCATGTTTATTCCATCTCGACAGCCGGGTCGCAAGTCAAGCAGAGCAGCCACGATGGAATAATCAAGCAGCAGGCAACAGCCCACCAAAGTGTGAGTGTTTGCAGCTCGACTCACTTTGCCCCATCGGTCAAAATTTTCTTTTCCGTCAATCTTTGCCACTCGCCTTCACTCTCTCTCTCTGCAAACAAATCCGCATGACGAGAGACGTGTTCGATTTTGTACCTCAGTTTTGACACCACGAAGCGTTTACAACTTGCAGCAGTTCGACATGGATCCATTACCATCGGAGCAGGTGAAGGACTGTCTGCTGCTCCTAAGCGGCGATCGTTTTATAGGGCGAAAGCTCTTTTACCCAGACGAGAATGGCATGTCCATAAAGCTCGGCTACGAAACACCGCGTTTCGGTCAACCATTCCGGTAAGTGTCCTGACCCTTAATAACGCCGCATTCTACTCACTTCCACGTTAGGACGATCATCCTACAGTTTCGCCGCGAGAAGAACGATTCCCTGCAGTGGTCAGGGCTGATTGACGTACATTTGAAGATCTACAATGATGACGTCGAGTTCTTTGAAACGGAAGAATGTACGGTCGCAGACCTTGAAAGTGAGGAGTTTCTCGGAGCATCTACTGTTGGAGAACTGAGAAAGTTAGACCGCTCTGTGTGGCTTTTCCTTAAAGTCAAGATGAGAGAAGGACGTAAGGCAATTGTATCTGGCTGGCCCATGCCATACGTCGGCCCAGAACCTGATGATTCATGGTACAACATGCGCGAAAGAATTGAAGGCATTTGTTATCTGGATGAACTCGTCGATGCAGGAATATTCAGCTGCCTCCTTCAATGCCGCGAACAGGATTTCGAGGAGTGGCAGCAAGTCGTGTCTCGATACTTAGGACAAACACTGCCGTTTGAGCCATCGTACGTTATTCTTTTTCCATCGCTTCAAAGTTCACCATCACTGACTTCTTATCATACAGTTTTGGATGGGACGAAGATCATTTCGACATGGTCATTCCCGAATTCCGTCGTCGAGAATCTGTTCAGTCCCAAAACGTTTTCTCGTCCAAGGTTGAAGCAGCCATATACCTGCAGCAAGGAGTGGCACAAGACCAATATCCACTTCTCGAGGATGCCGAGAACATGTGTCATGAGAAGCAGAGCGCCGTCTTCTTTCCCGATAATAAAAATTCGCGAGATGATGAGTCCTTTCTAGTCTCAATCACATTGAACCGCGAGTTTGTGCGTCACCTTGGGAGATTTAGAGTTATTACTGTACTAACGGTTTATAGTCTGACAAGTACTACAACTGCATCAAGCGTACGATGACAATGAGTCAGCCGGTTGGTATTGCCTTCCGCTCAGGAGAAAGATTCAGTGAGATTGGTCTTATCTGGACCGGCCGCGTGGTGGGTTCAAATCAAATCCCTGCCACCGGTCGCCCTTCTCTCAAAAGTGGCGAGAAGGAAATCGTTCTTCTAGTTTTTCGACCTTCTGACCCACAACTTCGGTCATGGCAAATCCGCCATCACACCATTAATGTCAACAAACAGCTATCTGCTGGTCAGTGGCGCCATCGTGACTATCTCAAGATGACCCCCATATACCTAGTACCAAATATCGCGTCCGCGGGTGCAATTTCTCAAGTATGCAGAATTACGCAGCTTCTCATGGGAAACGATGCTGAAATAGGTTCCGCAAACTATCTGACTCTCAGACATAAGAGTAAAGACATTGGCTACTGGGGAATAGAAAGACAAGTACCTTCGCAATGGGCGCATCGACTCCATGCCGAGATTACCTGCGCTGCATCGCTACTTACTCTCCAAGACAAGCCCACAGATTTAGATTGTCATCCTCACGTAGCCCATCTAGTCTGGGCAACAGGCAGAATATTGCCAACTTACAATTTCCTGCAGACGACAGACAACAGCTTCCGAGATAGTTGTCTCCATCAACTAAGAGGATCGATGTTGGCGCCTTACACGGAGGTATTATCCCGGGCCCAACTAGGCCATGCGGCGCTTTGTGGCGACCATTGGGATCAACCACTAGCTGTCACTACCACGGTGTTGTTCGACAACCCAACAGTTGGCCGTGTTGTCTTGAGCTGCAGCAAAAACGCCATGGTTGCTAAGGTAGCCAATGCCACCGACGCAGCAGCCCGCAAAGCCGTTGACGATTACAATCAACACATAAGAGACAAGAAATTCCACAAGGCCTATTTCACCGTCGTTCGATCCAAGTTGCCGAGAGTGGAGGCTGACATGGTCATTGCGTTACTCAAGCACAAAGGAAGAGATTTGAAATGCTGGCAGAAAAAGCAAGATGCCTCCACGAACTGGTCCTTGCACCTTTCAGCGGCAGAATGGTTTCTCAAAGTGGTTCGCTACACGGGCCTGAATCCTGACATTCGCTGGGATCTGGATAGAAACGACAATCCTATGCTCCTGCAGATCAGGGACCACTTCGAATCGAGCACGGATCCATTCGCTGTACTGTTGAGGGACTGCCTCAACCTAAAGTTGAACTGGGAAGACCTGGAAACCCAGTTCCTCAAAGCACATGGGAAGTGGCTTTGCTCGTTTGACGGTGCCGTTTGTCACGATCCTGAGATACTGAAATTGAAACCCACAAGTCCGAAGGATATCATTGTGGAGGTCATGACCAGCATTGTGCTCCATGCGGCTTCGGCGCTGTGTGCAACGCCACGAGTCTCGTCTGTAGATAGCTATGCTATCTTCAACGAGCATGTGGCTAAGGCCACGCTGATCGGCGATGCTGGTACGATGCGGGTACCGGAACTTCTGATGGTATGGCTTTATGCACGTCCTCTAGTTTTGGCCGGCAATTTGAGAGGGAGACCCGTGGTACCAACTCGAGGTGCAACGGATGAGAATAACAATTGGGTGAACATGTTTGTATTCCAGCTGGAGCACTCTGCTCTTGCTAGACATGTGCAGCTCGGTTTCGCTAGCTGCGATTTACAGCGTCGGGCTGCTGAAATCTGAATGCAGCCGCCGGGAACGACGCAAAATTGGGGGCGCGTAGGTTGATGCCCACCTTCTTTTATTCACACCGGCGTGTGGGATACTTGCAACGTACACACCAAAGCAGCCCGGAAAGGCCAAGTCGAACGCACACGAATGTTGTGTCGTGCAGCTACACAGATCTCACAACCCCTCGTTCATGATAGGTTCAGAGCGCATGGATGGAGATATGCTGTGGTCATTCGCATGAGTATCTTTGGCTTCTAGAGCATGGAACGTGGGCTAATATTCGGGGACAAATGGCAATTGATGGGGAAGTCTGAGAGGAACTAGATCCGCAACCCTTTATACGAAGAAGCGGAGACCGGTCCATCACAGAAAGTTAGATCATGGGCATTCAGACACAACTAGAGCACATTCATGGTTGCCGGTTTGACTAGGTTAGTCAGGTACTAGTCGCAATTGAGTCAGTCACTTTTGATATCACAAGACGACGGACAGACCACCGCTTGTCGTTGATGGTGGAGCAGTCAATGCGCAGCGGCATTCAAACAACGGCGCAAGACTAAAAATCACCCTACATGTAGCGATTCCAAGAGTCCGCAGGGCTTAAATTGGGATTGTACCACCTAGTCAGGCAAAAAGTGAAGTTGAGCAATGCGAACTCATGGGCAGCTAACGGCCAGGTGAGATTGACATTACCAGTTGAAGATTATCTGCATATCCATGCGTTTTTCATCGAGCATCTGCGCCAACTGAATACCAAATATAACTCGGAAGGTTCACAACAGTCGTTCAACAGTAGCCGCTGTTGGCGACGATGGTAATGACGGCTTCATTGATGAGGTCAATGTAGCTCCAGTAATCCCTCTTCGTACCCTCACCATCAACCGTGGCGATGGAATAAGAGACAGCAGTCCAGAAAGCTCCACCGGCAACACACTTCTGCCACGCGTAGCGCTGAGTGTCAAAGATGGTCTTGCGGCATCAAGGGTGTTGTTGTACAGGACCTGAAGAGACCACTCGCCAACAAAGACGGGGAAGGTGGTCTCCTCGGCGATATACGCGGCCTAACCGCAGACGGTGGGGTTACCCAGGCCGAGTAGGTCCCGGCAGCTATCTTGTCGTCGTCGGATCTGACTCCCAAGGATGGCTGGGGGCGTCGGCCGTGGTAGGAACTGCAGTGGACACGCCCATCAGGATGGCAGCGCAGAAGGTCGTGGAGAAACGCATACCGAAGGAGTGTGTACCTTTCCTATATGAAAACGAGTGTATGTACCACGAATGGGTATGACGAGTGGAAGGCCAGGCAACAAGGACTGGATTGCAGCTGGTTGGCCATCTAAAAGCAGGGGTGGGATACGACTCTCTTATATAGAAGTCCTTGAGAATAATACTGCGTCATCTAGCTAAGATATCGGGTCCCATGCAATCTAGATCTAGCTGAAATGCAGTTTCCTGCTCTAGTTCCTCCATAGTGCTGTGAACGGCACTCACGTCCCCAAAGTCTGCTTAACACATGAGCTGGCGGCTAGTGCACCGTTTATTTCCCAGCTGACTGGAATTGATCCATGCATTAGGAGATATTGGGCTCGAATGCATGATGGCCGATCAAGACGAGAACCTGCAAGCCTCAAGTCCATAGCAGAGCGGACTCTTGGCATTATGGACATGTTCACTCAACTCCCAAAAGTCAGTCCCGGTACGAGGAGAAATGGAGATACCCATGGCACATAGACAGCTGTCAAAGGTAATAACGGTGGGTCGAACTGTGATATCAATCCATATGCGGCGGGATCCGAAGCCCACAGCCATGAATTTAAGAGGCAAGGACGACGTTTACCAGCCCCGTTGAGCCAAACCCCTTTGCCTAAAGAAGAGCTGAAATTTCAAGAGACCCTCGTCAAAACATCGTAGCCATCGGCAAGGCTCTCTTTGACACAGAATTCATGCAGTAAACTCGAGACCAAATAGTCAATGGACATACTTGTTCACGTCGTCATGATTCAAGGAGAGTGCTTGGCACAGTCTAGGCTTGGAAAAATGAGAGTAGACATGAGGCTGGATCCTTGCCTGTCATCTGAATTGCGTGCTGCAGGAACAATAGACGATCAAAGTTGTCAGATCGCTTGAAGACTTGATTGGTGTGCCTGAATTCCGATGTCATTGTCAGTGAAGCGTTAACCCGGACCAGGTGGGTTTCATTGGTTGCCAAGACGATTTTAACTCAAATAAGTCTAAACGACGTTGGAGTGGCTTGACCGGGAATTCCGAATTGAGTGCGGATAATCCAGGCTCGCCGAACAGGCCGAAAGGTCACGATCAACGCTAATTATTGCAAACCCTTTCCATTCCCTGACAAAGCATGAGAAATGAGAATCTTTCAGCCAAGAAAGGCACTTCTTGGACTAAGATGGCGACTAGATTCTTCACTTTCACACTTATATAGAAGTGCCTGTCAGATCACCACATCTGCCGGCTCGGTATAGTAAAAGCTGAGCTCTAAACTCTCTAATTATCGCCTAGTCACGCCCACGCATACGCCATGCCAGCTTCCCGCAATACACATGGCGATCTATCCGAGGAACACTGATTCGTGCACTTGTTTTCCACGAATCCGATGACGGGAAAGCCGGAGCTAACGACTAGGCGTGTGATGAGCAATAGGAGCAAAAGCCATATAGCATTTACCATCATGGTCTGAGGACTCTAATAACCTAAAATCGTCCCCCAAACACCGAATTCGTCTTATGCACATACTACAACTACGTGAAGCAAATGCGTTGGCCGATAATAAGTGCTTCGGTCAAGTCTAATTTCAGCCGAATCCAGACACATTGGGGGGTAGACCTCTATCTATCTCAATGGTCTCCTGTGTATCCTGGCCAGTATTCTGACGAAGACCATTTGAACCCGTGCCCGCACTTACATCTCATGTTATCACTATACGAAATGTCAGTTACAAAATCGGTTGCAGAAAATGTGTCACATCTTACCAGCCTCCATCCTTTTGGATTCCGACGCCGCAACTAGGGCACGGCTTGGTCAGTCTCTGAGCAGTCTCCTCGCCCTGTCTCAGTTCCCCCTCCCGGCGTGCCCGCTCCCTCTCGACCTCTTCGGCTCTGCGCCGTTCCTCTTCCTGCCTAGCTCGCTCCTCAGCTTCAGCCCTCTCCCGTTCGCGCTGAGCCTCCTCGAATCGCCGCCGCTCCTGAGCAGCATCCTGTTCGGCCAAGATGATCTGATTGAATCTGTATTCAGCTTCTTCAGTCTGTCTCTCAAGCTGGCGGTCCCACTCATCTTGGGCTTCTTCCAGGTCACGTTGAACCTGGATCTGACTTCGGAAATTGCCGGGGTCCGCGAGGTAGCTTTCGTATTCCTCGCAGGAATAATCAGTATGCCACTCGACCCTGTGACGGAAACACCACAAGCGGTTGCAAGATTGGCACAGCACGACCGGCTGGGTGACACCCGGGTAGTGCACCTGGCCCGAGGAGCAACCCAAAGGGCACCAAGCGAAGCCTTTCGCGTCACCCAAGATCCTGTTCATGGAGTACTCTGCATACCTACGGGAAAGCGTCAACCAGAAGTCCCAGGGAACCTATACCGAGGTGGTCTCCCCGGTGAAGAGACTTACTGAGTAGCAGTATCTGCATCTGTGTACGGTCCAGTATCATCTACACCCAAAGTCTCGGGGCATTCAGGACATCTGATCTCGTGCCACACATTGCTTGCGAGCTGGGATCGAATCGACGCGCCCATGCAATCAAGACAAGTCGACGGAGTATGTGAGCAATATTGAGTAGTCTGCCGCGATGGGAACTCATCTAAAGGTTTTGTCTCGAGACAAGCAGTACACTCTCTGTTTCCTGCATTTGGGTCAAGCGACTGATTCTCGTGGCCATTCGACCTACTAAACAGAAAGTTTAATATTTGTTCTTCGATTGATCGTCGATCATAGCTGACTCACTCATTTTGGTTATTTAGAATTGCGTTGTTAGCAATATCTTCGGCTAGTGACGGCGATGAGCTTGGCCGAAACAGAATCTCGGCATCTGCATTTGAATACATCGTGCTTGTGTTCGAAAAGTGGTTAATCAAGTGATTTTGGAATGTTATTTAAGATGCAGAGGTAAGATACTCTCAAGCTCGCTGCTTCAATCACTTATCTACAAGTATGGGCGACCAATTCCTTACGTCGTGTTTCCTAAGGTTTCTCAGATATGTACCTGAAACCTGAAGTCATATATCGTACTTGCTTGGTTAGTTAGTCGGGCTACTGTTTCGAGCAAGCATCTCCGTTCGGGGCTTTAGAAGCAATCGAAATTTGGCGAAGATGTTTTCTTGGCAATCTGGTGTCCTTTATTCTATCCTTATCTCCTCGCAATCTATCTGATGTTTTATGTTCATCATGTTCATGTTTGCAGCAACAATTTCCACTTCCAAGTCATTATGTTCCCACGAATCCATCCCAATACCGACCCATCAATTACAGTGTATTGAATTCTTCAAACGTACTCAGCCGTGACAGTCTTATATGTGACACCTTTGTGGATCAGAGAGTAAGACGTGTTTGCCGAACCATCTTTTCAGCGGTTAGCAAATTCATCATTCGAGCCTTAAGGGAGTACTCACATTTGGTTCAATGATGCAGTCAATATCATAGTAGTCGATACTATCCTTGCCTCGGCGGATCGGAAGCTGGCCAGCTGGGATTTCACTAAGATTTGCCTCTACGTGGCAAAGGACTTTGGTATTATCATTCATTGTCAGAGGCGCTTATTCGTCCTTCTCATTAGCATAGATCGTAAGGAGGACTGATTGCGGTCGCCCAAACTTGACTTGAGAAGTCTGGCGTACTTCCTTGCGGTGTGAGGTAATGTCATCGACTCTTTCTCCCTGTGACTGGTCAGATTTCATATCCAATGAAACGGCAATATGCTCAAACCCACGCGCTTAATGAACCAATCCATCGCATCGACACGGAAGCAACCATCAAGACCATCCCAGTAGCGCTTGTTTTCCACCGATTGATGCACCTCTTGGTGGTAAGCAACTGATAGCTCCGTGCCGTAGTGTTTACGAGCTCTGCGATCCACCACTCTGACTCGCGTGGGGCGGTCGGGGTTTGCTTGATATAAACCTCTCATGAGAGCACCCTGAGCTACTGCCGTCCACGCATCCCTCGACTGCACAACTTTGATTGCAGGTCTTGTCTGCATAGCCTGCTCGATCCGCTCTCGGAGGTAGATAGACTGGCCAAACCCACCAACCAGTAGTATTCCATGAACTGGAACTGCGGTGGCGGCGATCTGCTCGTTGATCAACTTGATAACCTGCAGGATGACGGGCTCGAAAATCACATGCACATCAACAGCTCGCAAGATCATTCGACCGGCGCGAACTCCGAGTGCTGGGTTGGTGGCAATACCATTGCATCGAACTGTGTACGTGTTATTAGGCAATGCAGCCATGGCGAACTGGCGCTTGATCATATCACAGAAGGTTTCCGTTGCTTCCTCGAGGATTTCATTGTCGAAGCCTGGCTCTTGGCCCAGCTTGGCCTGGTAGAACTCTTTGAAGCGCTCATCAAGGTAAGCCGAACCACACATGCCGCCTGAACCTGGCGCTGCTTCGCTCACTTCGAGAACTGGACCTAGCGCATTGATTGTGTAGCTAACCAGGTCAACTGTACCCCCGCCAGCATCAACGACAACAATGGTCTGGCCGACTTGAACATCGCCTGATATCAGTGCATCCAGGGCGAAGGTTGCTGCGGCCTCCGGTTCAGAGAGAAGCGAGACAGATTCGACTGGGCCATATGATCTGAAGCTCAGCGCCTTGTCAAATGCCCTGTGGGTCCTCTGTTTGGCCAGATCGCTCCAGGTAGCTGGGACGGTGAGTACGAAGCTGGTTGGCATGGTCATCATCACGTCCTTGCTATACCTCTCTTCAATCGTTCTCATGACATGAGCTCCGAGATTGTCCAGATATCGAGAGACCAGATCATCAACGTCGAAAGCAGCCAGCTTGGCTTTTACGTTTTGAGCATCACCAGGGATGTGGTCGGGATCTAGCCCAAGCTTGAATCACTCGATGACTTCGTCTGGATGAGTGTCTGCGGGGATTTGGTAGCCCCACTGGACTTCGCCGTCTCGTAATACTCGAATCTTGGTCGGAACCTTGGCTGAAGACTTCGTGGCCCCAGCTGCGGTTGAGGAAGGCCAGGATGTGATCAGGGTTCTATGATCAGGATCAAAGGTCGTCCCATATGCGACGCCAGTGAAAGTCGTGCCTATAATTCCGTGGTGTCAATGTGACATGTATCCCCAGACGCTGGTCAAACACCATGTGACTCTTGGGTAAGAGGGATGCCGTTTTGGAGGAAGCCATTGCCCTGCGGCCTTTTTTTTTTTTTTTTTTTTTCGATGAGAGCAAATGCTACTTCAACTGAATGATTGTGTAGACAATGGGAAGTGTGCTTACCGAAATCGATTCCAATGATCAGCGTATTGTTCTTCGACACTGTTGCTCCTGCTGCTTTTGCTCCTGCTGCTGGGAAAAAGAAATTCATCATGACTGGCTCAGATCAATGTGGCGTAGTAAAAGTAACTTAGACGGCAGTAGGGACTGAGCTAGTTTTTTTCTCAAGTATAACTTTACAGCTATTTAGTTACAGCTGGTGATTTGGGCTGGATTTTGAGTTTACTATTGCTTGTGGACATCCAAGAACCTCCCTAATATACCTTAAGATCAGAAAGTCGTAGCTTGCTATCTACCGTCATGGAATTTCCAAGACTCAGTCCTACCACCTAAAACATCATTTCTAAGATTTAGAGAGACAGTGTGAGACTGAATCAGTTTGAGTTGCACGCGGAGCAGTTAAGAAAAAGAAGTGTGTAGTCCCAGCCTGACTATATTGGAATCATCGGTCGAGACAGTGTTCAAGTTTTAGTCATGATTCAAGCTGACTGTCACTCGTAGTTCATTTGAACGAGCCAGATATTCAACAAGGAACATGAAAGGTGTTCAACAAAGAAATGATACAAGACATTCAATAAAGACCTCTAAGTTTCAGTACTACATCCGTGTCTGGATGAGTGAAGTAGCTGCTGGCTGTCCCATCCACCAAAGAAGATTGCCGTTCTTAAACTGCGACAGCATTTCAGCCACAATATTCGACACCAATCACCGGATATCCACAACAGTGATTTGTGAGGGTTGCAAGGCAATAAATCCCTAATGATGACAGTTCTAGTTGAAGCAAGGATGCCAAGTAGCCGAAATATTGGCTACATGCATTTGTGTGTTATCCATTATGCTTGAGTTGCCGATGGTATTATGGTTCAGTAATAGTATGATTAATATCGAGTCCATGTTTCCCTCCTGCGTAAAAAAAAAAAATTTACACAATGGTAAGAATTGTGTTTGGTCAATATTCAGTGATGCGGAATATTGTAGAACCAACCGCACAATCAGTCGGAAAGTACATGAAGCCCAACTGAGATTTCTGGATCCTTCGCGCAAAATAAGCACAGGTAGATAGAGTGCAGCCTACTAATATATATAGATGTGAACCTGTAGGTGCCTTCACTCGAGAATGTAAAACCCTGAGAACCGACAACGCTTTACCGAGATCGACACAAAGAATTTCCTTCTACAAAACGGCCATCGACATGGGCCCGAAAAAGGTCTTCATGGACCATTTCAGGAAGACCCTTCCTTCTGCTAGAGCAAACAAGGGGGTTTCCTCTCAACATGGCCATCATGATGCTTACGAGACTCCTGGTTCGTATTCCCTGCACTCGATGCTCGCACCACGCCTCGGTATCCAATGGCCTCTTTTCTCAATGCGGTGCTTCCATTGCGGCCATGTTCACATCAAACCATTCCTATGTCCAAGAAGATCTAAGATATTATGCATGATAGGCAATTTCCGTCAAGGTCCAAATAACTTTTGGCCATTCAAGTCACCTGCGTAAGTCCATTGTGCATAACAATGGTCATTGTGAGCTGACTTTATAGAAAAAGCAAGTTGTATCACAGGACTATTGAGCACCCTGGTCTGAGACGACTATTTGGTCGTCGTAAACAGGCGAGCAACAAGGCTGCAGAGGCACGGAAGCTCAAGAAGCTATTTACAAAGAAAATGAACATGGTCATTCTCAAACTCAAAGTGAAATATGAATCCGAGATCTATATATTGAAGAAGAGTCTTGCCGAAGTCCAACAGGTTCAAAAATTCCTCCGTACACAACTCTCTCACAGCATAGACCGCATAAATTCCTCCGAAATGGCCCAACTACAGATTAACGACTTGATGATCAAACTGGCGGCCGCAGAGAAGGCCAATGCAAATGCGAATGATCAGGACTTGATGAATAAGTTTGCCATCGCACAGCAACTAATTGCTCAGAAAGACAAAGAAATCTCAGACCTGAAAAGAGGGACCACCAGGCAAGCCAATGGCGCGAAGGATCAAGACTTGGTCAATAACCTGGCCACTGCACGGCAAGAACTTGCCACAGCACAGCAACAACTTGCCACCAAAGATAAGAAGATCAAAGATCTGGAAACAAGGGTCACAGTGAAATCCAAAGCTGTGAAAACCGAAGCGGCTGAAGGCCAAGGGACCGTCCAAGCAGAAGAAAAGGACGAAGAGGACGACAAGGACGAACAGATTAAAGAACTAACAGAAAACCTGCAGAAGTGCCAAACGACCGGCAAAGTTCTCCAACAGTACATTAATGGTCTCTCACATAATCGCGAAGAGCTTCTGCCCAACAATGGGAAGGCAGAATGGAACGATCTTTGTTATGCCATTAGTAACTGGGTCGAGCGTTACGTCGGGCTACGCAGCTCGAGTATTCAGCACAAACAGGACCTTGTGCACTTAGCCTCGGCCGATAAACAGAGGGTAGCAGGGCTCAGGACGGCACTGGATAAGAACAGGGAGTACTTGCTCGCATCCAATGTTGCTGGCCTGGATGATGACATTATTGAGGCGCTCCTCTTCCGAGTCCTTTACGAGCGAATCTTCAACACGTTCCTCCATGGAGTCTCCTCCATGATTGAATTCACCGTGCATAAGGTCGCGGACGCCATGACGAACCATTCGAAGCCACAGCCATCCCCGTACAAGGTCCGAGCGTGGCAGGCAGATGGAGCCCACGCGCTCTTGGGACTGCCGCAGATTGATACTCATATCCGCCCCAACTACGTGAACAACGCCGTGGATCATATCCTCAGCATCACCAACATTTTCATCAGTCCAGAGCACATGGCCGAGGCTACCGAGGTGCTTCGCGACACCGTTGTCAAGCCAGCAATAGCTCTCAAAGAGAGAATGGCTGTCACGCCAAATGTGTTCTCTGTAGTCTACTCCGACTTCATTCCAACCACCAATGGGGCCAAGGATTATGCAGGCACCGAACCCGACTTCTACCGTCGTGTCGACGAGTTCAGACTCGAGGACGTATCCAACGGTTACCGACCGGTTAACTTCAGTAAGATGGATCCTAGGCCCAGCGAAGCTGAAATCTCCAAATTCTTGAAAAGGATTATGACCTATGTCCCAAGCTTCGAGGTCAAGTTTACCAACGAGCTGGGAAATACTGAGATTCTTAAGCCGCAGATCATGGCTGTGGCCTATCGAGCCGGGCAACCTACCCAAGAGAGCGTCATTGAAGCGTTGTACAAAGCGGGTGCTTGATTTCTGTGATATAGATAATCTGTATTGGCGGACATCCGTACAGGATTCGGCGACGACAAGCATGTGTCAAGGTATCGTTCATTAGCCAACAGTATTTCCAGAGTCTCACGTTGCTTGCATATTTGAGAATCGGCCGCGCATGGGGGTTTTAGTGCCGTAGAAGCTTTCCCCAACCTGCTGCAGCATTTTATAGAGTAAGATAGATTAGCGAAGATAGCCCCTAGAGTCCGTTCCTCGGGATAGGATGGCATGAATAAAAACCGAGATTAAAGCTCTTTAGACAACAATGAATGCCTATCAAGAAACTTGGTGAAGATTCGCCTTCAGATGAAGGCTGTCCTCGAATGTCATTGGAGAACCTGAAATATTGAAGTATCGAAGTATTGCAATAATGATCGTGGCGATCGTTGTGTATGCGGATTGGCTTTGCGACGAATTGCGCCTTCAGCAGTGCGATACCGTTCTCAACTGGAATGTAGTGAAATTACGCCGTCCAAATGGACTATGGTGGGGGCTTTGGCTTTGGAAGCCTTATTCTGACAAAGAATGAGGTTGTCTTCGTTTGGGATGTGTCCATTTAAGGATATTGAGCTGATTACATCTAAGCATTGTTGGCTTCATTGTCCGCTTGTGGTTAGGGCTCTCGCTGGCGCTCAGCTCGCTGCGGTTCTGCCGTAGGCGCTATCAGTGCGCAGTGGCAGTGCATCTCCGAATCCGAGCAGCTGGCAGCTGGGCTGAGTTGCTGGGTTCGGTTAACAGAAGTCCCGGGACTACTGTAGGCTAGATTGTAGTGCACCAGGATTATCTGGCGCGTAGACAACTGACAACTCTCGTTCGCCAACTAATGTAACCAGAAATGCTATCAAGGCTATGCATGTCATCCAATTCATTCCACCGCGTGCCTCAGCGATTGGAGTTTCCCGACGCCTCTTTTCCTGTGCTGCAGTCGCACGTGGTCCGCGTCGACATGAATAAGCGCCACGCCAAGGTCCCCTGGAGCGTTGAAACGATGCGAAACCGTCGAGGGGCCCCCACTCTCACATGCTGCGGGCTGTTTGTGGGGATGTGAAGCAAATGCCGTATGAGAATCCGGCTAGCGATCAAGCTCCTGCACGCCCCGATTTATCGCAGCTATCTACAGTCTAATGGCGAGAAAGAGGCCACCTGATAAGCTCGAATCGAGCTCGGGAGTCGGATGTCGCCTTGTCTGATCGTCATTGGGGCCCTGCTGTCAGAGACTAGTTAGGCTTCGGTTGCGCATTCGTCGCTACAGCTTTTGACGCTTGGCTCGTCAGAAGTGCGTGAGTGATGGGCATACTGCATGTCACCTACATAGATAGCTACATTTATCCCCTCTTGTTTTGACTTATTTCGCCCTTCTTCAAAAACTAGCCTCGCATTGATTAATTGTGTTTCTACAATCGCAGTCGGCATCGCTCTGGGAGGATACCACACCATGTCCCTACCGCCAACGCCAGTCATCTGTGATGACCCCAAGAAGGGCGAGCAACAACACAAATCAGGATGGTTCCAGTTTATGAAGGTGAATTCGGCCCTTTGATATCCCAAAGCGGCGGTATAGAACGACCACTGATCGATCGCAATCTAGTCCGTTGCAACATTCAAAGGCGATCTTGCCTCTCTATCAGCCCCTCCATTTCTCCTGTCGCCGGAGAGCATATGCCAGTTTAGCCAGTACTTCAACGACCACCCAAGCTTGCTAGTAGCCCCATCGAAGGAAGAAAACGCCGAAAAGAGGGCGTTGCTCGTGTTTCATTGGTTTATGAGTGGGCTCAGACGGCAAATGGCGACAAGGAATGATGATGGGACGCGTAAGAAGCTCAAGCCGCTCAACCCATTTCTGGGCGAGATATTCCTGGGGAAATGGGAGGACGACTGTGGTACGACGGAGCTATTATCGGAGCAGGTGTCGCATCACCCACCCCAGACGGCCTATCGTATCTGGAACGAGAAGCATGGGGTTTCGGTAGGTGTCCAGCCATTCAGCGTTTACGTTCGCCACCAACGAGTCCTCCTGACTGACTGTTATCCAGGTTGAAGGTCATATCGGCCCTAGATCCTTCTTCTCGCACACCATCAACATAGAACGCAGAGGTTTCGGCACTTTTAGGATAGACAGATACGATGAAGACCACGTCTTCACCATGCCCAAAGTGCATGTTGAAGGCATTATGACCTTCCAAGTAGCACCGGAGCTCAGCGGAACATCCTACATACACAGCTCATCGGGATACACAACGAAGATTGAATACTTATCGAAAGGGTGGGTGAGAGGGGCAAGTCACTCGTTCAAGGCGACGCTGTTCCGCGATGGCGCCGAGAAGTCACCACTGTATATTGCAGTTGGTCAGTGGGACGGCGTATATACTGTTACAAACTCCAAGGGAACACTTGTCGACACCGTCGATCTTGACTCGTTGAGGAGAACCCCGCTTCAAATTAAGCCGGTTGAGAAACAGCATCCGCTGGAGACGGGCAGAGCCTGGCAGCATGTCATTGATGCCATCAACAACAACGACATCTTCGCCATTGGGCACGAGAAAAGCAAGATCGAGAATGCGCAACGAGCCTTGCGGAGAGAAGAAGCCCGTGAAGGACGGCAATGGGTACGGCGTTACTTCACGTCAGTTGAAGAACACCCGACCGTTGAGAGGCTTGCTCTCAGGAGTAAACATGAGCCATGCCACGACTACCGCGTCTACTGGAAGTTCGATGAGTCGAAACACAACGCGATTAAGGAGAATCAGCTTCGCGGCCTGAAGAGCCCCACGCACACGCGATTCGACTCGGGCATAGGAATGCTACCGGATGACGTCGCTATAGAGAACAGTTAGACAAAAGTGCGGCATATAGAAGTAGTAATACGGGTATATATGGGGGTTACACTGGCGTTTAGGGGCATCTTCGGCTTCATACAGAGTCGCGTGGTTTGTGGGGGGTAAGCGCGCAGGTCTGGACTTGACAGAAGGCGTTGAATGGTGCCTGGCCCGGCAATGCTGGAGGCTCAACAAGCATGCAACTTTCATCGCCTTTCGTGCATATCAGGATTCCATGTGACTGACCATTACAACGTGATGTTTCACTTTGCCCACCACTCGGCTAGTCTCTCGGCTGTGTTTAGGAGTGAGGATGCGCCGGCGGATCAGATGGGAGTAAGTCTAAGCCTTTGAAGTCCGCTATCAACTCCGACACGTTCACCTGCCCGACAAAGTCTTTCATGCGTTCGGCAGGGGCCAGGACGGGCATAATCTGGGGCGCATCCTGAAAGGTCCACGACCTCCAGGTCTCCCCACAGTGCCGGCACTGCGGAGTCTATGAGCTTTCCTATTCCGGATCAAAGAGCCGTGGCCATGGGCTGGATAGAGGTCGATCACCCGACAAAGCGCCGGGGATCATTTGAATAAGCTCGTCGGCGGTCGGAGTTTTGTCCAACCAGCATCCTTTAGATAACTGAGGACCCGATTCGCAGGAAATCTTATTCAATGCCTTAATATACTCAAGACGGCCACATGGTATGGCTATCAC
This sequence comes from Seiridium cupressi, assembly GCA_036674765.1. Lineage (NCBI taxonomy): Eukaryota > Fungi > Ascomycota > Sordariomycetes > Amphisphaeriales > Sporocadaceae > Seiridium > Seiridium cupressi. The sequence goes on from JARVKI010000025.1 coordinate 92,766, forward strand.
CACCTGGCGGCGCTATGTCGGGGGCTTTCTGCTCTGGTACTGTCCCTGGTCCTGTCCATAATATGGCCGAAGGGCGTTGCTCACAAGCTTCAAGCTGAGGAAATGGCCAGCATCATATAGTGGCAGTCTCTCGCCATCTTTAGATACAAAAGTCTCTTGACGAGTTGAGCGTTGAAGTTTGTTCTCATCAGACATTGCTTCACAGGCACCTCTCGTTTATTGTCACTCAAGAAAACGCAAGTCTCTGACAAGCCAGACACAATGGCTACAATCAAATCTCTCGCTGCCCTCACCTTCGTTACTCTGGCCAACGGTCATGGGTACCTTTGGGAACCCAAGAGCCGAGTCCGTTTGAATTATGAGGTAGGGGAGATCACTAGATGATAGAAGCACTTGCTAACATTGCTCCAGGCGGGTGTCGATACTTGCCCTGAATGCACAATTCTCGAGCCTGTCGAGTCGTGGCCGGATTTAAACGCGGCACCAGTCAGCCGAAGTGGTGTTTGCGGGTATAACGCTCGTGTCAGCGTCGACTACAACACTCCGGGAACCAACTGGGGAAGCGATGTCGTAGCGACATACACTGCTGGCGACACTTTGGATGTGGTCTGGTGCCTCGACGCCAACGGCGACCACGGCGGCATGTTCAGCTACCGTCTGTGCCAGGATCAATCCATCGTCGAGTTATTCCTTGACCCTAGTTATACCCCAACAGACGATGAAAAGGAAGCCGCGGAGGAGTGCTTTGAGGCCGGCATTCTGCCTTGCACCGATGTCTCTGGCCAGACCTGCGATTATAGCGCTGACTGCCAATCAGGCGAGGCATGCTACAACAACACTTGGTTCACCTGTGAGCAATTTGGCAATGGTGGCTGCCAAGGCGTCGACTCCGCAGCCCTGAACTCGTGCAGCACTGTCACTGCTGGTGGCTATACAGTCACCAAGCAAATCAAGCTACCGTCGGATTTCACTGCTGACCACACTCTGTTGTCATGGAAGTGGAACAGCTTCCAAACTGGCCAGATCTACCTCGGCTGTGCTGACATTGCCATCACCGCTGGATCTGGGAGCAGCGACCCGGCACCTGGGTCGTCTACGACCGCAACGGCGACTGCAACAGCGACCGCTACCACATCTGCCTCTTCTGCCCCTGCACCGACGGCGACTGGAGGCACTGACGGATGCGCTGTGGCTTTTGACGCGGTCGTGACTGCCGCCACTGGCACTACCGTCAAGGTTGTCGGCTCGATCTCGCAGCTCGGAAGCTGGGATACGGGGTCTGCCATCGCCTTGACTAGTGCTAATTCGACCTGGTCTACGACAGTCGCAATTCCCGCTGGTACTTCTTTCGAGTACAAGTACATCCAAGTCGATGATTCTGGTTCAGTCACTTGGGAGAATGACCCCAACCGCGCATACAGCGTCGATGCATCGTGTGCGAATACTGTTTCCGTAGATGACACTTGGCAATGAGGTCGCTATGTCACGTATGTTACTGCATTTTGGATGGGAACACTGACCAAATCCGCTCCTTTGTCGTTTGAGGTACAATCTCAGGATCCGTCTAGGGCAGATCGTCATGGTGCGCGAAGGCGACAAATTGTGCTTGACTCGCGAGCCGTACAACTTGAGGGCCCTAGCCTTGTCGTGGTCGGATTTCCAAAAACGCGGAAATTTGTGAACACGTTGTAAATAGGAGTAAGGCACTAGCCAGAAAGACGTTAAAGATGAATGTCAGAAATTGTAGCGGCATGCTCGGTTTCCCCCTTTGCCGACTACCCGCCGATTTGGAGCCGAAAAATCTTAGAAATGGAATCCAATCTTAAGGCTGAAGTCGAACGTCTTATCAGCAAAAACTGTTGTGAGTGGTGCTAGCATGGGGAATTGGCGGGCTAAATTCTCCGTAACAGGGCCTATTCTGGAGCGTTTTTGGTGGGTAGTGACGTGATTCACACGCTAGACAGGCTTCACCGTGACGACTTTGGGTGACAGAGAAGCGGTTCGACCCACTATCCGTGTGATAGTCAGGAACAGCCCACGGTGGCATTGTCAGCCTTGGAAAGGCTCGGATTCGACGTCATCATGGATATGCACGCTGGAAAACCTTCGTACCCGTAATGTCTATACATATCATGCCCGATTTGGACAATTCGCTCGGCGAGTGTGAATAGTTACAAACTTCAAATCTCAACAAGCCACTTCCTTATACACTTCGGCCACCATGACTACCATTCAGCGCAACTCAAGGATCACGGATGCCGTGGATTGGGAGGATCCATCTCCCGAGCTTCTCGACGCCTTGGAGAAGATTGAGAGAGACTTCACTGTTGATGCCACGAAACTGAGGGAAATCACCGAGCAGTTCGAGCAGGAACTGCGAAATGGCCTGAAAAAGAATGAGACCAATATCGTGAGTCCAAACACTGCTCGCAAACCAACGATTCAAACTGACGACCACTGCGTAGGCTATGGAAGTCACGTGGGTGAAAGGATTGCCTACGGGGAAAGAGACCGGGAGCTTTCTGACCATCGATCTTGGGGGCACCAATCTCCGGGTGTGCTGGATCACGCTCCATGGAAAGGATCACGAAATCGAGGTTGTCCAGGATAGCTATAAGCTACCCAAGGAGGTCAAGAAGGGTGAAGCCAGTGAGCTGTGGAGCATGATCTCGGAGTTTGTTGAAAATTTTATCGAGAAGCATGAGTTGCGGAACACGAACGACGATCGGTATGTCTTCGCAATCTGAAGTTTCGCAGTATTCCCTGCGCCTAATTTGGTCGCTCTAACTATGCGCAAACATTAGGCTGCCTCTGGGTTTCACGTTCTCGTACCCCGCATCACAAGATTGGATCGACCATGGGACGTTGAGAACATGGACTAAAGGCTTCGACATTACGGGAGTAGAGGGCGAGAATGTCGTTGCACAATTACGCGGAGCTATGGAGGAGAGGGTAAGTCAAAATACTATAGATACTGCATTATATTGCTGACATGACCTAGAAACTTCCCGTCGAAATTGTGGCTCTGATCAATGACACCACAGGCGCCATGATGGCATCGGCATACAAGGACCCCGAGACCATTATTGGAGCTATATTCGGCACGGGCTGCAATGCCGCTTACATGGAAAATATCGGCTCGATACCCAAGTTGGGAACTTCGCTGCACCCTGATACACCGATGGCCATCAATTGCGAGTATGGCGCATTCGATAATGCTCACACAGTCTTGCCTCGCACCAAGTACGATATTGCGATTGACGACAATTCGCCACGGCCGGGTGAGCAAGCATTTGAGAAAATGAGCGCTGGTCTATACCTAGGCGAAATCTTCCGCCTCGTTGCACTGGATCTGTTCGAGCGAAAACTCATGTTCAAAGGCCAGGACTGCAGCAAGCTTCGTGAAGCATACCACTTAGATACCGGTTTCTTGTCAGCACTGGAGCATGAAAGCCACGACGAGGTCGTCGCGCGCTACCAAGAAGAATTGAAGATCACACCAACGAGTGACGACATAAAGCTCTCCAGACATTTAGCAGTCGTGATCGCGACCCGCGGCGCACGTCTCTGCACCTGCGGTGTGGCAGCGATCTGCCAGAAGAAGGGACTCAAGTCTGGGCACGTGGCGGCGGACGGATCCGTGGCCAACAAGCATCCCGGGTTCAAGGCTAGATGGGAAGAGGCACTGAGCGAGATCCTGGGCTGGCCTAAGGATAGGAAGAGTGACCCAATTACAATGACCAGCGCGCTGGATGGAAGTGGTATTGGAGCAGCCGTCATTTCCGCCATGAGCGTGTCTGGGCTGGCGGTGAAGGCAAGCAACTCGCCTGACACATAGGTTCATTCAGCGAAGTCGTATTAGTTTTACTCAATCAAGCGTCATTTCAGCATCCCATCATCGTCGCGCTCATTCAATATAATGCGACACCATCTTATGTTAATTTGCTTAATTATTTGCGTAGCTGGAACATGTTTACACTATTGCTCCATGCCGCCCTCGCAACTTCCTCAACAGTGATATTCTTCAACCCTGCAACGACGTATGCAACTCTCTCCATGGAGCAGCCCTCATCCCTCTCTTTGACCATATAATGTGGCATCCCACTTGTCTCTTGCTGGCTGGCAGCGAGGGCGCGTTTGGCAGGTACCTCTTCGCAATATCAGACGTAGCCTTAATCTCCCCCCACGGAGTATCAGTCTCGATCTGCAGATTCTCCAGCGGGATCGCCGCGACCATATCCAAGACCTCGCCATCTTGGAAGCTGAATCTATCGAAACTGACACTGACATCGATACCGAGCTCGACCAACCACGCCATCTGCGCCTTGGTACCAACGAAGTTGTGTACTAGGCCACGCCGTGGCAATTTTCCCACGTAGGGGCCAATGACTTGGACGAAGTCGTTGAATGACACGCGGCAGTGTAGGAAGAGGGGCAGATCCCATTTCTCATCGACGAACATGTCCAGCTGTACCCTGAAGGTCGCGATCTGCGTCCCTTGGTCTGCGTGGTTGAGGCGTCGTAGTCCGGACCCAACTCACTAAAGCTCTCAATGGAGAAGAGCCTTCTGCGAGCGTTTCTCGGATACTCTGTCTTAGTTTCCCGTAGTATGCCGGTCCCTCGGCAGATGGCTCCGTCGAGTGATAGGGGTGTACGCCGATCGTCACGCAACAGGACTTTGGAGGATGTGACTGGGCAATACCGAGGTTTGTAGGGATATCCAATGATGACATACCGGTAAACATGACCTTCTCGACTCCTGCTGCCAAAGGACGGTCTAGTGTGGTTGAAAAATCGGGTGCATGGTATTGCTTTCCACGATAAAAGCCAGAGAACTCCTTGGCTGTTACTGTGACTGCAACCTAGGCATGATTCAAAAAAGAAAAAGAAACTTAAGCCGAAAAGGCTTAGCAGCAGGCCGTAAACAGGTCTTACATCTACATATTGAAGCCTCTCAGTTGCCTCGTAGGCGCTTGATCCGGTAATCCAGTAAGATCCACGGTGAAGCTTTTGACCTTCGCATATATCAAAAGACAATACTACGCCTCCGAGCCTTGAGAGTGCCACTTAGTATGCTCTTAGAGTCCAGAAGTACTTCTTTTGCTGAATATAAGGACCAGGGGCTTCCGGTTGTGGATGATTCTGTGCTGTCCCGCTTCGACGGTGTAGTGTGGTGAGCGACGCTCTTTTAATTTTTGATATTGAAGGCTTTTATTTTATCCTCGTGTGAAGTTGAGCATAATCGCCTCATAATCCGACCTTCCCAGGCCGCCTAAGTGTCGTAGTCGTTGAGACTCGTCAAGGTTGTGCCGGAGAACCGAGTGGGTCCGGCTATAGCGTCCGGTACCGGCACGCCCTTTCGGATGCATCTGCCCTTGGCGATGATCCGGCTTTCGTTGACCGGGCGGGGATACACTCTTGGATATGATTGCCAATTCCAAGTCAGTAACTCAAGACAATATGGCCAAAATTTCAGACTTCAAAGTCCTCTCGTTCGACGTTTACGGCACTCTCATCGACTGGGAGACGGGAATCATCACCAACCTCCAGCCTCTGCTCAAAGCCAACAATGCCAGCTTCAGCAAGGAAAAGCTCCTAGATGTTCTGCACGACGCAGAGCGTACTCAGCAGGTTGCAACACCAGACCTCAAGTATCATGAGCTCCTCGCAGCCATCCATCCTCAGGTGGCCGAGAAGCTCGGGTTGCCAAAACCGCCAGTGGAGCAGAGCAAGGCATTCGGCGCTTCAGTAGGGAGCTGGCCCGCCTTTCCGGATACCGTCGACGCGCTAAAGAGGCTTGGGAAGCACTACAAGCTCGTAGTGCTGTCGAACGTCGACCGCGAATCCTTTGCTGGGACAAACAGCGGACCCCTCGAGGGCGTGAAGTTCGACCTGGTGCTCACGGCGCAGGACATTGGGAGCTACAAACCTGATCTGCGCAACTTTGAGTATATGATCAAGCAGGTGCACGACAAACTAGGGGTGCCGAAGGACGAGATTTTGAAGACTGCGCAGAGCCAGTTTCATGACCACCACCCGGCGAAAGAGATGGGCTTGAAGTCGAGCTGGATCTCCCGTCCAGGCGCCATCATGGGCAACCGAGACAATGCGGTGTATGATTGGAAGTTCGATACATTGGGGGACATGGCCGATGCTTTGCAGAAGGAGTTGGACGGCGCAAATTGACGGTCTCTTTGATAGCTTGGGTATCTAAATCTCAATTATGGAGTCATATTGGTATGAACATTCAAACAAAGGAGCTAATGAACTTCGGTGAATGAGCTGGGAACTTGTAGAGCGCTCTAGCCGCTGGGCTCAGCTTTTATGGTCAAGCAGTAGTTGATCAGAACTCGGTGGCAACGTGCATATGGATGATGGGTTATGGGCTGTGGGTTAATCACCTTTCGAGATAAAGGTGTCCAATGAAGTTTCTTAAAGTGACCTTGCAACAGCTTGGTGTAGAGAGTGTGGATGAAGATCAGAATTTAGTGGAAGGCGGCTATGTATCTACCTAGTCTAGCACGGCACGCAAGGCCCCGACCCGTGATTGCTAAGCTGGACTCTCGGCCTCCGACGTTTCAACGAACAGCTAGACTCCCTAGAGAATCGGACACACCATGCGAGTTAGTAATAGAGACTCTATCATGTCTCCAAATTTGATCATTGGTGTACTATTATCTAGGTGTCAAACTTCTTGCATCCCCCGAGTGATTTCGGCGTTCGCGCCATTGAGATCACCGGTTGCTGACAGCATCTCATCGGTCCCGAGACAGTGACGCTCAATGCGTCCTTTAGCGGCTCAGGAGGCGTTGTCCGTAGAGGTACTTAAGCTATCGTCCTGGCAAACAACACAGAAATGGCATAACAATTACCATTGAGATCGCCGACGGGCCAGGAAAGTCACAATGTCTACTGCGAAACCTGTTCTCATTTCCGGCGCTGGTCTAGGCGGCCTGCTCCTTGCCAGAAGCCTCCAGCGACATGGTGTTCCTTTCCTACTGTATGAGCGCGACCCAACGGGATCGGCCAGATCGCAAGGCTACCGCATTAGGTTATCATCCCAGGGCATCAATGCATTGTCCGCAACTTGACCTTCGGAAAAGTATCAGCAGATCCGCAGCGGCCGCAGCAATACCACAGTTGGGCAATTTACGATGGTAGACGCGAAGACCATGCAACCCAAGCAAATGTCTGCCGGCAGCGGCCCGGGACCTCGTGGCGGTGGTGAGGTGCTTGGTATTGATAGGGCATTCCTCCGCAATACCCTCTTCGAAGGCATCGAGGAGGTTGTCCATTTTGACAACAATGTCGTTGGCTATGAGCTCGCATCAACTGGGGTCGTCGCGAAATTCTCGGACGGCACGCGCAGTCCTGAAGGAAGTCTGCTCGTTGCCGCCGATGGAGTGCATTCTAAAATCACCAAGCAACTTACTGATAACCAGCTAAAGGTCTACGACACTGGTGCCAGGATGATCCATGGCTCATCGCCCAAGGCTTCCTTTGCAGCATTGTCTCAGGGCAAATTTGCGGCCTTTGGGGTCTCAGATGATTCCAATCCGGCCGGAAAGGTGGCCATGATCACCAATGTTCGCGATGAAGAGGGCGACGACCTTCATTTTGGATGGGTGCTTGTCGGGGAGCCCGGCACGTTCGATGCGCCGAACGACGATTTCAGCGTTACCGGACAGGCCGCAGATGATATTTCTGTTCATCTCACGAAGGAGTGGTCCGATGTTGTTCGACCAATTCTCGAGCAGCAGCAGGTTGCTGAAGCTGCTTTCCTCAAAATGTCGACGTCGAGCCCGGATGGTGTACCTGAGTGGAAGAACGAGCCTAGAGTCACACACTTGGGCGATGCTGTGCATGCAATGATACCTGCTGGTAAGTACATTGTTTATCAAGTTTAATATTCTTCCATAGCTGTATTATGAGAGGTCGGGGTCGAGCCGTGGGACCGGCCGTCGAGCAATGTCGAACCAAGTAATGCCTTCCGTTCGCTGAGATGAAAAGGAGAAACTAACTTCCTTTCTAAATGCAGGCGGCGTAGGTGCAAACACAGCCTTGAGGGATGCTGAACTACTGGGCAGGCTGATAGCGGAAGGCAAGGGATGGAGAGAAGGATTGACGAGGGACTACGAAGAAGAAATGCGAGTCTATGCCAGCCAGAACGTGAAAGATAGCTGGGAAGCAGCGTCGAAGCAGTTTTCGATCAGGGAACTGAACCAAACAATCTAGTAAAATTCTTGGGACACGGGTTGACGGTCTTTTGCAAAGGCCGGAAGCGAGACGCGGTCGTGTCTGACAGCACACGTCTTGTGGATCTATGGTGAGGCACGACGAATGCTGTCGGGTTGCCCGGCTGCCGGTACTTGATCCTAGCATGGACAAATTCGTGATTGCTCGGTGCTCAAGGCCAGATTCGTGGTTAGTTCCCGCTCACGTGGTAACTCTTCGTAACCCTCATCACTTCTGAATCACGCCAACTGATCCCGGGTGGCCCACTATCGTTGGGATTAGTCCCACTGTTCCTGAAAAAAAAAACCCACTAACACTACGTCATACCTTCCTCTGGCGACTCCCACCGTTTGGAGACTATTTCCCTTTTCCTGCCATTTGGGCAAGTCTGGGGATTGGCGGCTTTAGCATCTTTTAGTAACATCGAAGCTGGAGTTCCTTCAGCCAATGGGAGAGCACCCATCATCCAAGCCTCATATTCGTAGCCTGTACGATTGAACATGGCCACGCGCCCCCCAATAATTCCCTCGCCCAGAGCATCTCGGCCCGTCCTGCAACACTGCCTGCCCTCCGTCTTGGCTTGAAGTCGTCTCGACTTTACTCAGCATTGTCAGCTTCTTCGCATACTATGTACATCAAGACAGGTAGTCCTCATCGTTGAAGGTATAAATCCCCGAAGTGATCGACGAAACTACATTCGGTGTCTGTCGGCATTGACGGTATGGGGTTGATAGTATGGGGTTATGCTGAGTGTACAATACTGAATAATGCTGTTTTGTTTATACTGCTGACAGGGGATCGAGGCTTCAGGCCTGGTTAATCGACTGTCGCTTCATCAGGTCCTTTAATCCTAAACGACATAATGGAACGGGGCTCTGGCTTAGAATCAAGCATTAACGGGAGAGGCGTCCGTGAGCCTCACGATACCGAGTCAGCCGGCTGACCAGTGCTTTGGACGGTCTGGGGTTATAGCGGGAGCTTGACGTCACGCTCCCCCATGGGGGATGGAAATAGATCCACCTAATAGAAAATTGGACTCGATTCTGATTAGTACAGGTACTGGCGGCATTCTCCACAGTAGCGCGTCCCCTACAATGCCAACAGCAATCCTGCCTGCCCTCTAATGTAGTTAGTGCCCAGCCAGGCAATATATAAACGTTAAGAGCCGCCATGTTAGACTCCCTCGAATTACCGAGCAAGCGTTGTGTTCTCATACATTTTTAACTACCTACTAGGCACCGCTTAAACATTAGCACAATGCCGGGAGTGAAAATAAGTCCCGATGCGGCTCAACCCAAGCCTCAGGGCGAGCACGCAGAGTTCGCCGACCTAACCGCAGTCAAGACTGCCGACCTCCCGACCACCGTCGCCGAGAATGTTGCCTACGGGCCGAACGGCATCCGGGGCATCGTAGGCTCTCCATACGTACTATTCGCCGCCTGCGTGGCCTCCCTAGGAGGCTTCTCCTTCGGATATGACCAGGGTGTCATCTCTATTATCAATGTCATGGATGAGTTTCACGACGTCTACCCTACTTCGGCGACGGGCTTCGGCAAGGGCTTCATGACTGCTATGCTGGAGCTCGGTGCTTTCTTGGGGTGTTTCTTCATGCCCTGGTTGGCAGATAAAATATCGAGGAAAAGAGCACTTGTCGTTGTAGTCATCATCTTCGACATTGGTGCCATTTTGCAGACGGCTGCCGTCGATTACGGGATGCTGGTTGCTGGCCGGACAATTGGTGGTATTGGAGTCGGAACTCTTGCTTTGGTAAGTGATTCTTCTTGTGGCTACACTTGACTGGAGACTACCGCAACCAAAATAACAATCCACTAACATGACGCTCAGGGCGCTCCTCTATACATCTCCGAAATTTCACCTCCCAATCTTCGAGGAACACTCCTCGTCCTAGAGTCCGTTTCAATTGTGTTTGGTGTTGTGATATCCTACTGGATCACGTATGGCACACGCTACATGGATGGCGAGGCTTCCTTCCGACTCCCACTGGGCCTGCAGATGCTCTGCCCTACCCTACTCGGAATACTCATCAACTTTTTCCCTTACTCGCCTCGATGGCTAGCACTCGTCGACAGACCACATGATGCTCTCGCCGACTTGGCCAAGCTGCGACGACTACCCGAGTCCGACCCCCGTGTCCAGACTGAGCTGCGCGGCATTCTGGTCGAAGCCGACTTTCAGAAAAAGATGCAAGAGATTCGACACCCTGGCGTTCAAGGTTTGAAGAAAGAGCTTCTGAGCTGGACGGATCTCTTCAGCAAGAAGTCATGGCGCCGTCTTGTTGTCGGCCTGGGCGTTATGTTCTTTCAACAATTTTCCGGAATCAACGCGTTCATCTACTACGCCCCGACCCTTTTTGAATCGATTGGACAGTCTTCAGAGATGGCCCTGATCATGGCCGGTGTGTTCAACATCTTACAGCTCGTGGCAGTGGTATTTTGCTTCTTCATCATCGACAAGGTTGGTCGTCGACCCTTGGCCATTTATGGCGCTCTGGGTGGTGGTATTACCTGGGGTATCATGGCTGTACTTGTTGGTGTATACTCTAAAGACTGGGCGGCAAACCCTGCTGCTGGATGGGCGGCCGTGGCTATGGCGTTCGTCTTCGTCCTGGTCTTCGGAGTGTCGTATTCGCCACTGGGCTGGGCTTTGCCTTCTGAGGTCTTTCCCAGCTCCACACGAGCCAAGGGTGTGGCCCTGTCGACTGCGACCTGCTGGCTGAGCAATTTCATTGTTGGCGTCGCTACTCCCCCCATGATCGACGGCATCGGCTTCGGTACCTATGTGTTCTATGCCGGGTGGTGTTTCCTTGCCTTTTTCTGGGCCTGGATGTTCGTGCCCGAGACCAAGGGCAAGTCTTTGGAGCAGATGGATGAGGTGTTTGGAGATAACAGTGGTAACGAGGAGAAGGAGGTTTTGAAGGCTGCCACGCTAGAGATAGAGGCGATATACCCATCATTGAGGTCAGGAACAGAGTCTGAAATGGCGACGCCATAACTGGGGTATGGCGCCTTGGGAATCGAGTTGCATAGAACGGCGTTGCATTTTATATACCAGAACCTGGTCACAATCGGGAGGCGTTTAGACATCGCAACGTATCGATTGAGGGGTAGATACCACGATCGCTGTGAAGTTTTATTGAACTTTTACCAAGAACATACTACCAAGTCTAGCGATTGCTTATGAATGTGACGACAGCCTACGTACATTTCGGCTTGGTTGAAAATGCTCGGACCCAGTCCCGTCAGCTCGGATAAACATAAGGATAAATGCTTCAAATGCCAAGGCGCTACTCAGATAGGCTGCGAGGGTTAAAATTGCAGTGAATAATCGGTGTGGCTGCAAAATGGACATGCAGTGTCAAGCGAGCAATCGTGATTCGACGAACTTGGCTATGAGGCTTACGGGTTGGGTGGCATGAGGCTGTGATAGGCTTACGCACCCTCGCAGTGCATTTCGATGCTTAGGGTTTTTACACTTGACGGCCGGCTACTTAGGGTATCTCATCGCTATTGGATGTGATTCTGTCGTACGGTTCCAAAAATCGGTTCCAGACATGTCCGTTTCTGCATACTAGACTAGCGTTTGGGGAGTCTCTTGACCGTGAGAGTGACAGAGACAGAGGAAAATCAACCAATCATTGTTCATATGTCATAACCTAGTTGGATCGTCTTCAAAAAGTCCCCTCTCTGAGCGCACGAATTTGAGAGATTTCACGAACTGCGGCAGCGGGGCTATAGTGCCAGTGCTTTATTTCCTAGCACACTCCACGGTGGTTCTGATTTAGCGAGATAGGCTTCAGTTATCGGTGCAATCCTAAATGTAGACAGTTTGCAAGCTTGAAGGATGTTGTTCTAACTGAGATGGCGGCCCGAGATGCCATCTTTTGGAGTCAACCTCTAAATCTCTAATATCAAGAAGCAGAAAGCTCAAAGTATATAACTTCCACAGGACGCAAGAAGTGGTTTCCATGACGATGTGGTAAGTACATGTAGACGTCCGGCTGATGCATAGGTCCTGTCGCTGGGAATCGAGACAACATCACAACTAAAAGACTAGCATCTTCCAGGGAGATGAAGAATATAAATCAATACACAGGACCTACATGGATGATTCAGCCCAAGCAATTGGTGTTGAAACACTTACTCGTCTAACCTCCAATCCGGCAAGCCACAACGATTATTATTTCCTCCTGGGTGTAGACGACAAAGGTTTCCTCTGAACTGACATCGACAAAGACGTAGATAATACATCTCCTACGATGAGAGAGACATTTGATCGACAATGTACCAAGTCGCAGGGTTTCGCAAGGACCATGACTCCAGGAGAGTATGGCACGTGGAAGCGTGGGGCCAGAAAAGGGCACCAATAGCAAAGAGCAGGTAAGAAATTCTTAGCATACACAAAATTATCACGGATTTGGAATCTCCTTTGCATAGTGTATGACTGAACCTCCAGCTTGTTTCATGACGTCCTTTCCCCACAGGCTATACTAAACTAACTCTAAGCCAGATATAGAGAGCCGCCTGCTACATCCTGAAGCAACATCTACACGGCCTCGTCCTATAAAAATTAGAATGGTCAAGACTGGTCGAGGAGGCTTTTAGGCGGAAAAGTCTTGGCGGTTTGCGTGGTAGAGCGATTTTCTACCCTCCCAGCGGATCCTTTCGGAGAACATCTCCGCTCGCGTTGTCGCAAGCCGAGCCGGCCCCTCAACTTCAATGCGGAGCAGCAGACTGAGCAGATGATACGCCCAAAACCCTCGTATCACCAATCATGGCTTCGATAACGCCAGATTCGCACTTGCGAGTAGCCTTGAAAGTCGGGTACAATAACGCGCTTGCAATGTCCCAGTCTCTAGGTCATATCTTCGTAAATGGAAAGGTGTTCCTTAATGAGACACACCCGGGGCTGGACACAGAGCCGAGCTTCGCGGACGCCTTATACATACGCGACGGCATCATCCAGCATGTAGGCTCCCAAGAAGATAGTACAATCGTTGCGGCCCGCGCAGCCGGTGCTGCCGTCCGTGATCTTAAAGGAAGAACCTTGCTTCCAGGTTTCATCGACGGACACCTCCACCTCCTCAGACTCGGGCAGGCTCTCAAGAAAGTCGGATTGGATCATTGCGAGGGGCTAGAAGATATCCGCAAGGCGATAAAGGACTATGCAATCGCTAATCCTGACGAACCTCGGATTCTGTGCAAGGGCTGGATGCGATACATGTCAAAGCCACTGGCTACCCTGATTGATGACTTGGATCCTCGACCAATCTATATCGACTCCAAGGACCTCCATACCACGTGGTGCAACCATGCCGGACTTAAGGAACTCGACGCAAACAACCTCACCGCCCCCGAAGGTGGGTTCATCGAGCGCGACACTGATGGAAAAGCCACGGGTGCGTTCTCGGAGGCCGCTGTTTTCAGCATCATCTGGCCCTTTCTCGTCAATACCGCAACGAAAGTGCAACAAGAAGCTTGGATTTATGCAGCAGCTGAGACTTATAACTCGTATGGCTATACAGGCGCTATCGACATGGCAATGGATGAGCAAGCGTGGGCAACCTTATTGGCCATTCGAGAAAAGCGTCCCGAGCGAGTCTTCCCACTGCGCCTGGCAGCTTATTGGCTCATCCGACCCTCGAGTTCCTTGGAAAACTGTCTTGCGCAGGTAGATCGAGCGATTGAGCTGGCTGGGCAGTTGACGCCCGAAGAGTCGCCCGACCTGCATATTGTTGGGATCAAACTCGTGTGCGATGGAATTGTTGATGCCTGTACGGCGTATTTATCGGAGCCATATCTTAAAGGGCCGGATGCGACGAAGCCGACGAGAGGCGAGCCATTCTGGGAGCCGAAGTTGCTGAATCCGGTTGTCCGCAAGGCGGATGACGCCGGTTTGCAGGTCGCCCTCCATGCCATTGGTGATGCAACGATTTCGATGGTCGTTGATGCTCTTTCGACCTGTTCACCAAAGAACCGACACCGCGTCGAACATTTAGAGCTGGCATCCGCACGAGATGCCAAACGTCTAGGAGAGTATGGAATGTGAGTATCCCCAATTTAGATTCTATCCACCTCATGTTCCTTCCCACTGACTTTAACTTCAGCACCGCTTCAGTGCAGCCTGTCCATGCGGACCCGTGGATTTTGAGAGCATGGCCTGGCCTGATTGGAGAGCGGCGTGACCGTGCCTTCCCATACCGCGAGTTCTCCGACCATGGGGCATCGCTCGCCCTTGGCAGTGATAGTCCTACCTCGCCATGGGACATCATGGGAAACGTCTATGTCGCAACTACGAGAAAGTCGTACAGAAATACGGAGTACGACACAGTCGTGAACTACCAGTATCGGCTTGGCTTGTGTGAGTCGGTCGTCGCCGCGAGTCACGGATCTGCCAGAAGCGTGTTCTGGAATCAGAGGTTGGGAAGTTTGCAGCAAGGGAAAGTCGCGGACCTTACCATCTGGGATATGCAATGGGAGAAAGACCAATTGCTAGAGGCAAGGATCCAAGAGACTTGGTTCAACGGGGAAAGAGTATGGGGATTGGCGGAGTAGACCGTGTTCGGGGCTAAACTCGTGGACCGGGTTATCTTTACCATAGACTAGACCCCTGAGACCAATCATGTCCGACCACCATGCCATATGCGGCAAGTCCTGCTTCCGCTAGTCCTCACAACAGTCCCGAGTGGAAGATGTTTGTAATCTGTAATCATGCGACCTTCCTGGGGGTCAGTGTAGCGCGACCTATGACAAATGACCAGGCTGCACGTTTTTGTCCGGCCAACAAATGGCCATTGGAACGTATTCGCTGACGGGACCGAGTGCCTGCAAGTTCCTGCGGGCTTCGAGGCTGAGTAAAGCTGAGAAAATGATTGGAAACCGGGGCCGCGGTCCGGAGAATGGACGGTCGGGATCGTACCTGCTGCTGTGGATATTTTCCGGACCTGGTCATTAGCTGCGTTCCAATTGGTTGGAATGGATTTTGTTGACCAATCAGGCTGCGTTCAATTGCGCTGACGTTGGAAGCCGAGGAAGACCCTGCATACTAGGCAATTTGTGACGTACATCTTCAGACTATCAGCCCATACGTTCAGAAGCGTCTAAGCTTTCTCGACCGTACATAAGAAGGCTTCATCTCAGCACGACCTGTACTGTCCAGGCTCAGATCTTTATCCATTCACCCAAGCAACACCCAAGCAACTCGAACTGCTCTATTTCTCACTTCCACCAACAACACACTACGGTCGATTTCCTCAAATCTCAACACATCTCCTTCACAATGGCAACTCAAGTTTCCAAGGCAACATCAACCTGCTGCGGCAAGGCCTCAGGTGGCGAGTGTGTCTGTGGTGAGTCCTCAGTTACCTTCAGCTGATACATATTCATGATTGACTAACACATCCACCAGCCAAGCAAGCAACATGCTCATGCGGCAAGCAGCCCGCTCTGTCCTGCACATGCCAAAAGGCAGCTGACGAGAACACGGTCACGGGCGCCCGATGCTCATGCCGTGCTCGTCCGGCCGGTCAGTGCAATTGCGACAACGCATCCAAGGAGAATGCCGGCGTCAAGGGTGAGGCTTGTGCCTGTGGTGCCCGACCTGCGGATGCGTGCACGTGCGAGAAATCAGCTGGCACGAGTGGCAACGGCGCAAATGAGATTGATTTCACCACGAAGAAATAGATCGCATGGATTCTTAGATCGAATGAGAAACCATTGACTCATAATGCTTGGGATTGTCTGGGCGGCATGAAGGAGTTCGGGCGTTATTCAGGCGAGGGCTTGTAGGTGGCCGTGCTAACTACATGTAGGCCAGGCAGACAGGCAGGATTTGCATGGTATGGCGTTTGCATTCATAGTGGTGCCATCGGACTTGAAGAAAAGGAGTTTATTGCCCATTAATATGACCCTTTGAGATTGTTCAATACTTCTTGATTCATTTTGTGAGCTGATACTCACCGAATGTTGTCGACAAACCTTGTTACACATTGATAGGCGAAGGGATGAAAGCAGTACAACTGGTCGTCCTCTTGGTCAGCAATACCCAATTAGCCCTAACGGTAGTGGTGAGATCAACTGGCGGTTGTGCAAGAGCCCTACGTATTAATTATACTCGTAATTCGATGGAATGATGTCAAACAATATGACTGGTGGTTTCTTCTCATCTCGGCTTCCCATGTTAATTTGACGGTTCATTCTTGGGCTTGCTGGAGGGGGTCTGACTGGGAAGAGCTATGGTGGGGCGATGCAGACTTGAGCTCCTGGCTCTCAGTGCTCCAGGGCTGCTCCAAGGCTGGCTTTGTCATTCTGGTCCCGCTAGGCCGGAAGCTCTAGCCCGATCCACTGAATCTGGTTGCGAACAAGCCACACCGAGCAGGGATTCAGTACGTATCCTGTGGCATTCTATTGTTCGGGTCGCATTGGATTGTCCCCGACGAAGTCTATTTGTAGGCACTAAAAATTTCACTGGCGCGTCCTGTCTGAAAACAGCTCCATCAAAGAAACTCGTATTCGACCTTCTCTTTTTTCCACTTGTTCTCACCTCTCATCAAGTCATTGATCTTGAGCAAGCTGAAGACTCGATACCCCCGTGCATCACCACTCCTCCCAAAGCACTTCTTTGCGGATTCGAAGGACACGTCTAGCGACTGCCCCAGGCATCTACCCGACTTTTGCCTGACTCTTACTCAGCTGCACCCGTCTCTTCAAAACATCGCACATCACACCACAGACGCGTTTTTTGCGCCTGATTCAACACACTTCTAACACCACCCTTCTGAGAGCCCTTTTTGTCTTCTTGATCCACATCTCTTTGCTCTACATCACAATTCTCCCACGCTTCTCGACAAACGTTGCCTCAATGGCTCCCCGAAAAACCACAGCCGCGTCGACGGCCGCTTCGGCCAAAGCCTCTAGCACGGCCAAGTCAACCAAATCTGCTGCCGCGACCAAGAAGTCTACAACTGCCGCAAAACCCTCGCGCACTCCGAAGGCACCAAAAGTTGATTCAGCCAGCGAGAACTCACAAGAAAGCTCAGAAGAAGCCACCGGCTCTGGCGCGGAAGGTTCAGAAGAGGTAGAACCGGTTAAGCCTGCACCGAAGAAGAAGGCTGCGGCCACGAAGAAAGCTCCAGCCGCCAAGAAGGCTGCCACCACCGAGAAGGCCGTGAAGAAGGAACCCGCAGCTTCAAAAAAGCTGGCTACAAGGCCTAAGGTTGAAGCCGAAGAAGACGAGAAGACTAGCTCAAAGTCCAAGACCAAGAAGCCTGCGGCCGCCTCCAAAGCCGAAGAGGCAAAGAAGAAGCGCAAGGCTCGTGACGGCGAAGACGATCACAAGCCGGTTGTCAAGCGAGTAAGGACAGCTCCTGTTCCCACTGTTGGAAAGGCTATCAATGAAGCACCCCAACGCCGGCTGGATATCTTTGTCTTTGGTGAAGGTACTTCAGGAGAGCTTGGTCTTGGCAGCAGAAAATATGATGGCAAGAAACCGGTTGATGTCAAGCGACCACGCATCAACCACAACCTTACTGCTGGTGACGTTGGTGTTGTCCAGATTGCCTGTGGCGGTATGCACGTCGTTGCCCTTACCCACGACGACCGTATTCTCACTTGGGGCGTCAATGATGACCGCGCGCTCGGTCGTGACACTACCTGGGCAGGCGGCGTCCGAGACGTAGACGACTCGGACTCGGATGATGATGACGACGATGACACCGGAATGAACCCCAATGAGAGCACCCCCGGCGAGGTTGACTTCACCGATATCAAGTTGCCCGGGACCCAGTTCGTTCAGATCGTCGCTACTGATTCTGCCTCCTTCGTCTTGACCGCGGATGGTCGCGTATATGGATGGGGCACATTCCGAGGCTCTGATGGCATCATCGGGTTTTCAGACGACGTTCGCACTCAGCAAGTACCTATCATGATTGACGGTCTCAAGAACATCACTCGTCTCGCAGCCGGCGCTAACCACGTTCTCGCTCTTGATCTCGATGGCAAGGTCTTCACGTGGGGCAGCGGTGGGCAGTATCAGCTGGGCCGCAAGGCCATTACGCGTGGCAAAAACAGCGGTCTCAAGCCTGAACCCTGCGGAAAGTTCAATAGCAAGCACTATGCTGTCGACATTGCTGCCGGCTCATACCACAGCTTCTACATTGACAACTATGGTGCAGTCTGGGCATGGGGCCTCAACAACTACTCGCAAACTGGCCACAGCGACGACACTGGCAAAGACGATGCCATGGTCCTTGTTCCCAGGCCCGTTGATGCATTGGATGGGCGAAAGATTGTTTCAATCGACGGTGGTGAGCACCACTCGGTCGCGGCCACAGCTGCTGGTGAGCTTATTACATGGGGTCGTGTCGACGGTCATCAAGTAGGACAACAGACCAGTGTCTACAACGAACACAACACAGTCTTCGACAGCACTGGCAGGCCCCGCATTTTGACAGAGCCAACCGCCATCAGAGGTAAGTCTCACATTGTTTTACAACCAACGTTCGTGGGCTCGTTGCTAATTACTGCACCAGATATCAAAACGACTTTTGTAGCTGCTGGCACTGATAACAGCTTTGCTCTGACCGAAGAAGGCTCGGTGTACTCTTGGGGCTTCTCAGCAAACTATCAGACTGGACAAGGTACCACCGATGATATCGAGGTGCCCACAGTCATCAACAACACTGCCATTCGCGATCGCCACATCACCTGGGCTGGTGCTGGTGGACAATACTCGATACTAGCTGCCTTGCAAGATGAGGTGCCGAATGGCGTCGTGAATGGCCATTAGGTCATGCTTGATATCTCCATGCTCAAAGCTCAGTCGCCTTGCAAGGCCGTATTATCGGGAGACTAGGGGTGATTGTACTATCTATATGATCTATGATCTCATGCGTCTTCATTCATGCGTAGATAGACGTTTGGAGGGATGAGGGTTTTTGAAGAAGGCAGGATCAACGAAATAAAGTTCCGCAGTCGTTGAAAGGTCGTTCTTGGAGGGCATCAGGTCATGCACCCGCATTCATCTTGGAGGACAAGGAGGGGCAATTCCGTGTGGCTAAATTTAGCGTAGCAATATCTCTTGTAATTGCATGCAAGCACCTCTGGGTCTTGACATGACCTCGTTACTCGAAGTTGACAGTGTTTCTTTTGATGCCCTTTTCCCGACGAAAGTCCTTGAATGAAGTCACAGCGTTGCGAAACGTAGATAGTCAGAGCAATACCTCAAACCCATATCCGCGACAAGAAATGAGAAACGTCGAGGCATTCCTTGCAAGCTCAAAACCAGTTGATCGTGATTAGTAATAACAGTACGGTCCGCCTCTGATGTCTTTCTTTCCGTGACATCGAGTCGTAGGAGGGCGGAGCAAAGGTTTTCGGTGATCAGATACCGCAGTTCAAACTAGCTATACCTATGTACCTAGTCTTGCCAGGAGGGCTATGCTGCGCGGGTCACGATAAGCACGGGTCGAAGCATGAGGCACTCGAAAACCTGTTCTTTTGTTTCCCTTTTGCCAAGTCCTCTCTAGCCTTGCGCTAGACGGGTTGTGCTCTAAATGTCCGCACCACGTAATGAAACCCTTACAGGACACGATGAAAAATTTCGATTTTTTTTTTCTTTCCTTAGTTTATGGGTGATCCCCCTTGACGCAGGGATGACAGGCAGGCAGGGATCAGCGGCTTGGTTGGTATCTCTTACTTGGCCGGGGGAGGGGCCCGCGGATCAGATCTAATGTGCGTCAAGGCCCGTCCGAGCGCGGGTGATTACATTGGTTTTGCTATATTGGCACTGATCTTCGGATCTCGGAAACTTCTTGTCATGCTTGCCCCATGCCCATGGCGACTCTAGGTACACCCTGATGTATCGTATGGCTCTCTGTCAGCTGGTTTCAGTACCTTCAAATGGTCCCACGTGGAAAAGACTGCACTCTATGCTTCATCGAACCCGGAATGCTTGGGAAAAAAAAGCGGCGACTGACGCTACAGAAAAAGCTTACGCTCAACAAGATTGGGAAATGCCCGCCTTGCTCCGGGGGGTGATCATGTCTCGTGCGACAGGAAGGAACATTATTTTTGAGGGGTCGTACGTACATGTACCCATGTACTCGATGAGCACACGCCAGGAACGATTCTTTAAATACTTGCATGGGTAGGCAGCCGGCAGGCATGGGTTTTTTGGCACGAGTTAGAAGACACTTGTTTTCGGTGGACATTTAGGTTCTTTGATCAGCAAACCTGACATGAAGACGATGGAACGACGGAAAATCTCGTCTGAAAATGACAAGTGGGCCGTGGAACTCACCCGAGATGATGGACGTTCCGGGGCATCTGAAGTTGGAGCCCCGGGGCGGGAATGGGGAGCTGAATTGGACAAGGCGCGGTTGGGCGTATCCATCCCTCCTGGCGTCGAAGTCTTCTAGAAATCTGTAGTGGCCGGCACGGCTTGCGTGCAGAATGCAGGTGCCCCTAGTCGTAATTGCTTTGTACTGTGTTCGTCAGGACGGGCTAGTCAGAGTCCCTCTATGGACGCTACCGTAGACCTCTGAGAGCTGTTGGGGCAAGCAGATACTGTACCCCAGCGGTTCTGTCAAAAAGGGCCTCAGGCGACGTATCCACAATGGTCGGCGTTCGACATGGCGGTCAAAGGAACTTGGGGTACGGGTAGGGCATAGGAGGGGCTTGAGAGAAACACGCGTCGCTAGGCTGTACGTAAGGCCACTGCATTGTAATTCTCGAGGCAGAGCTGCACGCGCTGGCGCTGGAGGGCGAGTGATCGCTCGCCTTACGTCAATTTGTGGGTACCCAATAAGGTCGGGGGCCATGCCGCTTCCGGTCTAGAACTTACGCTACAGCAACGATGCGCCCAAGTCGTCGGGTTGCTAGTCTTCCTCGGGGATTTAACAAGCCGGCTTTGGACGGGACGGCCGAATTCAATTAACCTTTGTTTCCTTGGCTTCCAGGCAGTGACAAGCCCACATGGATGCGATCGCGATAATCCGACCACTGACAAGCCGTGGGCAGAAAGTCTATTCCTCATCGCCGTTGCTGGACTCTACGGTCTTCATCTGGGCGACAGCTTGGGCCCTTGGTCAGCTGCCCCTCGGCTTGCCTGTATCCTTTGTTCCTGCAGAGCGTTGTACGCCGCAGGCTGTGGGTCTGCATTTGACGCGCAGATGCATGCAAGACTTGAGCAGCAGATTGCAGCATGCTTAGCAGAAAGCGTGCCTGTAGTTGCAGTAGATGTCGTTTGCAGGAACTTTAATTCATTGGCTCTGCGATTTTAGAGCAGCCATTGATGGCGTTCTCATAGGGTATATCGCCCAATGTCTGCTCAACCGAACAACTCGGTGAGACGATGGCCGACGGCAGTGCTGTGTCGTCAACTGCGGGATTGATCTTGCGTCAGGGCCCTGCCAGCGCAAGGACGGAATGACCTCCGTCATTCTCAGCCTGGACATCCGGACTCTCGTAAGGGGAAGGGGGATCCCTGGGTTTTTCCATTACGTGCTGTTTCACGCCGCTCATTCGCTGGAGCACCTGCTGGTACGTAGGTTTGAGCCTCAACTAAGCTCAAAGCAGTCGCCGTGGCACTGAAAACAACCTTTCCATCTCGTGTTTTCAGTCTCCTGCGTAGTCAGTGCCCCTAGGAGCAAATGGGACGGATTCATTAGCGAGACCCTGGAGGCAGCCCCTCGTCCTCGCGCTAATTTATCGACTATGGCAGCCCGCCCGGCTGCTGTGAGGAAGTGGATTTTGCTCCACCTGAAGCCGGTATTTGTGCCGGAATGTCTCCACTGTTTTATCTCCACTCTCTCGTCTTTCGATCAGTGATTGCCCAGCGCGCAAGACGGAAAATGGCCTCGAGAAACCTCGAGCCATCCTCCTATCAATGGTCGCACAATCCACTGGGGCATGGTCTCGCCTCCGAGGCTGGTGAGAACTCACAATTGCATACCATCATCGCTGTCACAGCAAAATCGTGTCGCTCAAGCTTTTCGAATCAAGCAACGTACATACTAACTAGTGTAACCTACCTCAAGGCCTGGTGAGGCTTGGTCCACCATCCCCAGCGGCGTACCAAGTGCTTAGCTCTATGCATGAGAGGTACCAGCCGTCAGAGCTTGCAAGCCCCATCGTCCAAGACTGTGCCCCTATGTTACTTGATTGTCTCATGAGCGAATTGACAACATTGTGTGGATTGCCAAAGGGTTCTGGACAGCGGCAGCCGCTGGCATCATGTCCCCTTCAAGCACCGCGTGAGCCATGAGCTAGAATGCGGTCCAATACCCGACAACTGATGCAGCCAGACCCTTGCCTGGACAAGAACTGATAATGGACGGTGCGAAATCAGTAGCGCATTGGGACTACAGCCTTGTACTGGAACCCGCCCACCATGGGCATTCGAGTGCTACCATGAATAACAGGCCCTGGGGCACCACTCCGAGTGAGAGTAGTGGTTGCTCTACTCCGAGCGCTGGTGGAGAGAAGCAGATATCCAGTGGTGCTGTTGTCGCCATGGGTGATCCTTCTCCCATAATCTTGTCAGTCCCATGCTTGAGATGATCTTCGGCCGAGAAGGACCCCCCCCCCAAAAAAAAAAAAAAAAAACGAGTAGTGAGCTCATCCCAGCAGAAAAAGGGCCCCAAACACACGACATGCCCCGCTGAGCTACCTAGTGGTGAGCGTGGATTTGAGTCTCCGGACGGGGGATGACACGCCCCTTGCCCCAAGTCTAGTTCCTGACGCCTCTTCTGTGATTCGCCAGTCAAACCACCAAGCCCGTCTCCCTTCTGCGTCAGGCCTATTACTCTCGTTCATAAACCAAACGATTTGGATGAGGACATTTTTCGATGTATTTAGACGGCCCAACCGACCCTCTCGTCCCTCCCAAACCACATCCCATCTTATCCCATCCTACCTTACTCCAGAATTCACCATCAATAAGCCACGGACGACTTACAACACCTAGCTGGGGACATTACACCTGCTCCCCCAGCGAAGTGTTGTAGTCAAAGATTATCAGATCAGTAAGTATTCTCTTTGCGGAGGTGGCATGGGCTGTCTGTTAACAACAGCGTTACCAGAGAACTGTTTTACTCCAACCACCCATGCCTATGGAACTTCAGCACGGCATAGCCACTGTTACACCTTGACGAGACCCGAACTGACCCGGAAAATTTCATGCCTGACTTCATCCTTGGAGAATAAGATGTCACGGTCGAGCCCCCCAGACGGAACGGCCGTGGTTCGCATCGAACCCTACAATGGATTCAACGGTTCAGACACGCTCAATTTCTATGATCAGCAACCTGGACATGACTACTCGTTTTACGACAACGGTACCGGCATTTTCGCTGAGACAAGTACGGGACTTGGTCATGGCTACTGCGACATGAGAGCTCACGGATTTGTCCCCACCGACTATTATCTTCAGGGTGACACCGTGCCTGATGCGAGCATTGCTATACCACAACAGTTCTTATCCGGTTATTCGGCTCCTCTCAATAATCTCTACTCACCAGCCTCACCGAACGCCTATCAGACGAGTGCAGCCTCTAGTCGACGACACTCGCTGGAGTCATCCCCGCCGCCTCTGTTGAGTCGTCAAGCTTCAAGTCCTGCCACACTTGCTCCCGCTACACCTCAGCAGTAAGTTATGACCAACACTTATTCCTCTTACTTGACAACTTACTTACTCACCCACCTCAGGTCACCAGGGTCAACTTCCTTCACGCCGTCGCCTGTTTCGAGCCCCCAAAGTGGTCCAAGGCCAAGAAACTTCCCGTGCCGTCATTGCTCCATGGTGAAAAAGGATATGAAGTCCCGTGACCGTCATGAGATGGAGACCCACGTACGTCCCCTACCGAATCAGAAACTACGAGGCTGGTTCCGGTGCGCCTGTGACAAGTCCTTCTGTCACTATCGCAAGTCGAACTACACCAGGCATATCAAGAACTGCAAGCAAAACAAGTGGATCCATCCGACGTTCGTCTGCCAGTGCTCGCATGAGGACGTCGACAAGGCCGCTCACGAGACCCACTACATGGTGTGCCGAGAGGGTCGAGGACGTGTTGGCCGTCCCATACGGGCTGCGAATGTGGTTCCTACCTATTGATCAGACCTGCTTACTAGGACGCGGCAGTATGCACTCTCCATTATTCCTATAATCCCCACGGTCCTTCAACAGCATTACTCGTTTATCCTTGCCGACTCTCCGTGTCTCTTTTGTTTTTTCACGCTCATTATGCCGGTTACCTTTTATATGTTTTACGAAGCCATGACTTCGATTACGCTCATTACGAGATCATGTCTCTTATGTCAAGTTTCGGTCGCTCGTCGTCGGGTGAAGGGGAGATGTAGTAGTAGTGTTTGAATCATGGTCGACGACACTATTGCGAACTTCCAGTGATCTTGACGTTATCGATTGGGGAGGCGGAGGGTCGGGTGGATTGATTGATAATGTCTATATTGTTACGCGCTCAAACTATATACGGCTAATTGATTGTCCATTAGCCTACTGTCAGGAACGAGATGGTATGATGTGCCATGAACTCGGCATTGATCAATGACCCGTATGTGGCCGCATCCGAATGTTACCTGGCCAATTGAAACTATCGTGCTGCAATTCATCGACATGATTCGCAGCCGTGATTTAGCTCGGCTTGGTACGGTCACCATCACTGGGCAGTCTGTGACTACACTACGTTGTATGGTCGAACTATGCTTGAACGTCTTGTGGGACCGTGATTAGAACGAAGACGTGGTTGAAAGCACTCTTGGGATGATTCAGTCCCGAAGAAAACGAGCATCGATGCGAAAGAACAAGACTTTACGAGCATTCCCACTAGCAATGTGCATTGCGATCTCCTCTTATACTGAGCGCTTTTCGGAGACATGGTTCACTTTTCAGCTGCGGCTGTAAACGATACCCCCATGACCCCCAGCCTCCAGAGTTCAGCCATGTATTCATAGGACAAGGTTTTACGCCCCCAAATCCCCTCTCGGAGCACGACATGGCACCCAGTTTTCGTGCTTTCATTAGCGCCCGCCTTCACCCGCTTATCGTCGCAGCCAGAAACCGTGCAGTCATGAGAGGTGCAGAAGCTGAAAATTCGAGGTTCTTTATTCAGGCGCTGCTATTGGTGGGTCCTCACCCCTCGTTGCGCTAGACCTCCGGGGGACCCATCCCTTGGTCTCCAGTATGGTCGCCCCTGTCCAATGAGACAAGCCTGAGGCCCTTTATGGTCGCAGCCATTTGCTACCCACACTTTTTGCCCGACGTAGTAAGGGCCACAGGATCATATATGGTTGCAAAGTTCCACCCAAGGGCATGACTGTATGCTAAGAAAGGCTATACGACTCGAGGGAGTGTTTGATGTTCGACATAGTTACTCCTCTGTTTTTTCAGCTGAACGCTCGATGATGTGAGGGGGGAGGTTGTGACGGGGAGAGAATACTTCTCCCCTCCTCCTCCTTCTCCCTTCCTCCCTTCTCTTTCTTTCCCTCTCCACTCTCCAACGTTAATCATGCTTTCTAGAGCCCTCCATAGAACACTCTGATCAATGGCGCCGATCAGAAGAGTTCAGACAAGATGTCCACACATGCGCCCAGCAGCTGCTGCAGGCTGCAATGACGAGGAATCATCATCATTATCCGCAGCAGCATCAACAACCTATACGTTAAAGCTCCCGTACACGTCGTACCGGGGAGCGTTCATCGGGGACCACTACAGGCTGCAGCAGCTGCGGCTGCAGACCGAGTTCCTGGACATCTTCTCCGTCGTGTGCCTGTGCGGGCGCGTCTTCGAGGCGCAGGCCTTCTCGCTGTCGTGCCCCTGCCGGAAGCTGCTCGAGTCGCGCCGGCGCCGGATGAAGCGCATCTACCGCTCCGACAACTTTGTCGACGTCTTTGAGCAGTCCGGCAAGCGCTTCCTGGTCACCAAGGTCGACAGGACCGAGAAGGAGTGGCGCGACGTGTGCGAGCAGGTCACCCACAGAGAGGAGGATTTCGCCTCAGGCCTACCAGCCAGGTTGATAGGTTTTGGAGCGTGCTGTGGTGTTGATGACCGCGTGCGGAAGGCGATACAGGATGTGAGTCTTTCACATATTGACGTAGTCTTGGCACACAAGGGCTGACTGACATGGGTCAAGGTGTATGGCCCCTGCGACATGGGCGAGTCTGCTGAGCAGGACTCCTCTTACGTGGGTCCCACCACTTATGCAGGCGCCCTGAGGAAGGGACTGAGTAAATGAACCCACACGGGAACTGGGGGGATTTTGATGTGACCATGAAACCTATTGGCAATACCCGTTGGGGAGGACATACACGCTTCATGTTCTTAGTCTATGACTACAATTTCTATTTCCTTCTTCCTTGCGAACAGTTTGAGAGATACTAGTTTTTATGGCTGTTTAAACTTGTTCTGTTATTCCAGTCTACTCTAAGTATGTAGCTCAATGCAATCAAATCTAACGAAAGCTCTATAGAGCTCACTAGCACGTCTACAAGACATGCTGAATAATGTAGGAATTAAGGTAAGAACTCCCGAGACGCTCATCAGATCTCAAAGGGAGGTTTTATGACTCATGGACCTCACTTTCTGCAGTGGGAAACAAAACATTCAAGGCCGAGATTTCGAAGCCAGTTGACCATCCAACTAGCTATGATTTCCAGAGCGATACAGTTCTGCAAATTGCGACTCCCTAGACAGCAGAGCAGCAGGGGGTGTCGAATTCAACCAACACACCGCTATTGAGCACAGCGACTCGATCATAGTGATGGACAAACCGGAGACGATGCATCACGGAAAGGACTGTGCGAAAAGTAAACTCGCTATCTATGAGTTGTTGCATAATCTTTTCAGTCTCATGGTCGACACTGGGATTAGCTTGTCAGCCGTTGTATACTAAAATCCGAACACGCGCACGTGGTTGCGCGACAGTCGCATAGGCAGGGTAGCCTGACTCAGGAGACAGGTTAAACATACCTGCTAGTGGCCTCGTCAAGGATAAGGACCTTGCTTTTCCGGACCATAGCACGCCCGCGACAGAGGAGTTGCCTCTGGCCCATGGACCAAGAGGTCGCTTCATGGGCATATCCAAGCCGCCTTGGTGGACAATGCCATCCCAAGGACCTAGCTTTTGCAGTGCGCGGATGATATCTTCGTCCGAGCCGCTTTGAAATGGGTCTAGGTTTAAGCGGATGGTGCCGGTCAGCAAAGAAGGCTCTTGCGTTACGACGCTAAGTTCTAAGCGGACGTCGGCTCGGGGATGCTTTGACATATTGGCACCATCGATGGTGATAGAGCCTTGCTGGATCTCGATCATGCGCAGCAGGGCAAGGATTAGGCTGGTCTTCCCGCTCCCGGAAGGACCACAGATCGCGATCTTTCCGCTGGCCCGGATGGCCATAGACATGTCCTTGAGCACCGGAGGTGAAGATGGTCTATGTATAACAGTCAGAAAACTACTGTGAAAATACCACCTTGTAAGCTCAGTCCAACTTACGAGTGGCCTGCAACAAGGCCGGATAGCTGAATGGCTCCAGTGGATGGCCAATCTGCAGGCAGTGGCGCCAGAGACGTGGTATTTTCCTCCGGATCGGTGGTAGTCGCGTAATTTGGGACTCGTGATACGGCGCCTACCGACGTCTCCATCAAAGTAACTGCTGTTATCTCGCCAAGGTCCATAGTTCTGGTGCAGACTGTCTGACCCTGCACAAGCGAGATCAGACCTCCTCGAAGACGAATTGTGAAACGAAAGGTTGGATAACCATGCAGAGCCTTAGTGATCTTTGACAAGAGCCTTCGGTTAGAAACGACGAACATGGCTTCGGGGCCACTCATCTTACAGCCATGCCCATATAAACGATGGCGAACGCCCCAATTAGCCCCTTGCCAGTTGCCATGGACTCCTCGGGAGCGCCGACCCACACAACAGTTCTCTCAATAAGAAAGGGTTGACAGAAAGTGAAGCCGGAATAAAGTAGGCGTGGGAGTATTGCAGCTAGAAATGGACCGCGATAGGCACGCAAACATGCACGTAATAGTGCATACTTCCTAGTTTTTACTTCTAACCATTCGACCTCGTTAGCAGGCGCTCAGTTTCGTGGTCAGCAAAATGCGAGCCCGAACACACCTGTTTGTGACCAAGCTTTCCGTAGTTTTTCGGCTACTATGTCGTTGTTGAGCTTGGGGTCAAGGTCCGGGAGGTCATCAACCGAAAGGATAGTCGTACCCCAAGCGAAATGTCCCAGCTAGCCGGGCAAAGGTCGCTCGCGTCCAAAAACCGCTGAACGGCTCCGGTGTCGCGGGTTCTATTGTTGCTGCCATAAGAGTCGAGCCTTTCTCTATAGACTCCACGATCACTGAAACGAAAGTGAGCGCAAAGCTGAGCGTGAGTACAATTGCTCCATCCCTCGCTTCAGGAATGAGCCACAATGTCATGACGCGTGCAATGTCCACTAATGCCATTGCCGACAGAAGCAGAATGGGTAAAGTCGATGGTCGAATGGAGCGACTGTGGTGTTGGAATGATAGTAGCATCACATGAGCGATCGATACTACTTGTAATACATCTATTACCACTGCGGCATGGCTTCTCCAAGCGGAGGAACTGTTCAGTCGCCTCAGTGCGAGGAATACAATCTGGCATACCAACAAAGCGCTGAGTGCTACCTACATTTGCGAGTGTTAGTAATGGCCCCCAGTGACACAAGGTAACTTGGAAATCAGAATCCAGCTGCATATCAGCCATGGCAATAACGCTAACATACCCGCTTCCAGAGCAAAGGTTTGGACAACTCGACACGCCGAGGTTGTCTCCATAATTGCCGCGATGCTACTGTAAACAGGAGTAAGAACAAGGCGGACGGCAGGCAAGAGAAGAACAGGTCCTCGAAGAAGATGGTGAAATCGATTGCGCGACACGCGATATCGACTCGCGGGCCGAATGCATCATCGGCGGCCGCCACACACCCTGCCGTCAACGAGGTCATCTCACCATTTACTGTGTTTGAATCTGGCACGGTCTGGGTGGCAAGCAGCACCAACTAAGGGATGGACTCTGGATAAAGAGACCGATGTGTAATCGCATGGAAGCGAAGAACCAGATTCGCCGTTCGGATATCATATTATCGGAAGGATGGCGAGTGCCTTGGCCTGGTGGATTTCATTTATGTATGGGTACGCCATTGGAAAGCGGCAATCCTGCCGATTGGTCGTCACTCCCTTTTGTCATGAAAGTTGATGTGCAACCAGCCTAACAACAGCAATCAAATCAACAAGATCGCCGGAAGAAATAGTACAATTAATGAGATATCTTCAGACACGAAAACGACTCTTCATGGAATAAGGACCACTATATTACGCTAAAAGTGTAGTTATAGTTGGTGGTAGTTGCCTCTATCGTCAGGTGGGATTAGTGGGAGTCGGCACTAACCAGCGATACAATGGCATGACGACAACAACGATTACGCGAGACTAGCTAACTCTGAACTTATTTCGGGGTTCGGCACTCATGCATCAACTCCAGCTTAGCCACCTGGGAATGTGGAGGGTTGGAAATTGGCACCGTACTGTTTGTTATAATGTTCACCCTATGTCGGACGGCCGAAGCTTGCCTTAGCCTTAGCTACTGGCCTGGGAGCCCAAACACCCCAGGCCGCTCTGCCCAACCACGAGAAACTCAGCTGGTGTGTTTCGCTGTTATGCTGGGTGTATGGGTCAACCGAATGGATACAGAGAGGATATCTTGATATGTAGTTCTGGCATCAGGTAACTGTCACGCGGTGTATGGTAGGATAAGGGATAAAGAACAGGCTCGTAGCACGGAGTGCTACAATTATTTTCTAGCCTGTTCTTATTAAGTATGTACCTAATACTTTGTCTATGTGGAAACCTTGACAGTAACATAGCGATGGCAAAGAGAACAATCATTACAGTCCTACTTGTACCGGCCCCTTTGACAAAGTCTTTGTAGAGTCTCTTTGGTCCCCTTAATACTAATCAATGATCCAGCTCTTATAACTGCCGAGAAGTCGTCCGTATCGGAGTTTCGCCGTCTTATCGTACCAACAGTTTACTCCTGATGTTCACTTCATACTATGGTTGACCTATGCTCGACCGGACTTTTCAGCACCTATAGAATGGGAGTTGCTGGGAAAGGAATTTGAAATATCTTCCTAAGTCCAGAGTAGGTTTTCCCCTGGCAAATCCTTAGAGAAAAGGGTGAGAAGTCTGATGGATAACCCACACTGCCTGGCAGTATTCTGCCACCGGGAGTATGGGTCACCCAGGAGTAGATAGGTTCACCTCCAGATCCAGCTTCCCCATACTTTAGGTTTACCAAAATACATGTTTCTACCCATATTGCGTGCCTATTAGGTTATGAGCCCGGTTTTTGAGGTTGTCATCATCATCGCCCTCAGCTTCAGCTTCCCCATCCTTCAGTACCACCAACAACAGTCAGGAGCAAACAAAGGCCAAAATTGATGAAAGAAACAATACAAAGGGCCTTGATGTTTCGAGCATTAAACAGTGTTCATTGTGTTAGGTTGGAACATTGCTATTGTCATCGTGTGCAGTATACCATTGTCTAAACAAGCGCATTGTCCTTACTTCTCAGTGACAAGGACATTGCAACCCAAGACAAAGGCGAACATGGTCATTGCGATATAACGACTCTGCGCTATGGAGCTGTATTGGTGCACGAAGGAGAGTATTTCAACCCCCCGCTGCCCACGAGGAAAATTTTATCAGGAGAAGTAAGAACCATCAGAATACTTCTATTTATCAACCGTCAATCAACAAACTCAAGCTCACGATAGATTCAAAATGACTGGTCAACCACAGGATAAAGCAGCACAACTAGCCCGGATCTTCCAGGCTAGACAAGCAGCGAATGCTCAAGCAAGCAAAAGCTCTCCTCGCCAGGCAGATCCACCCAGCCACCGGCTTAGCCAAGCGGGAGCATCATCCGCTTTAGCCCAAACTCAAGAAAAGCCATGGCCAAGACAAGGTGAGCAAGGCCAAACATCCACACCACAAGCACCCACTCACCAAGCACAGCCTCGGTCGTCGCCGTCGAACTTCACCACGTACGGCTACCTCACCCTCCCGGACGGCTGCCAGCTGCCCGTCGACGAGTTCTGCCTGCCGGCGACGCCCCAGGTGCCCATCCACACCGAGGGCCGGAGCTGCAGTTGCAGCGGCGACGGGAACGACACGGCGGCGAGCATTTTCATAGCCTACCCCGGCTTTGCGCAGCGCGCCTGGGGCTGGTCCGAGGCCCAGGGCAAAGAGGTCGCCCGGGCGCGGCTGGAGAGCTGGCCGGAGCTGGTGCGGGACCGGGTGCAGGAGCGCATCGACGGCCGGATGGACCTGGTCCTACTGCAGAACATCCAGAAGGCGCTGCGCGAAATGGCCAAGAAGATCAGCGGCGCTGACGGTCCTAGATCTAGGCTGTGGGAGGGCGAGGACGAGGTGGCCATGAAGGTGAGGAAGCATACACAGAAGGAGGAACAGGGCTTCTGGAGATTCGGCCGAAAGAAGGACAAGTCTGCGGGAGCCAAGGGTGAAGAGGAGAAGAAGAAGTAGACACGAACCTGAGAAATCTATTCTGGAAATAGTTGGGTAGAGGCCATAGAGATGGTTCAATAAAGCGAAGATTGCCTTCGTGGGTGATGTTCAATTAAATCACAAGAGAAACATGCAATGTGAGACAAGCTTCGGTGATGATAACATCATTCTAGCTGTAGTAGAAAGCCATACAATAATGAACGTCCAAATGACACGACAGTGACAGTCAATTGAATTTGTAGTAATAATGAATAGTGGAGCAACGCCACGAATATAGATCTCAGCAAATCCTGCTCCAATGACCGTGGTATCATAAAACACTGAACCTCAACACTGCGCCTTAATAGAGAGTACCAAGCCTGGATTCGGTATGCACACCCGTTATTCGTCCATCGGATGTCAATTTTACTGGCGTCTACTTGCCCCCTAAATAGTCTTCTCGTCAACCGCCGGAGTAGTGGTAGCAGCAATCGGGGTCTGCTTCGTACCATGACCAAAAGGGGCATCGACCTTGACGTTGCCCGCCTCGATCTCCTTCTGCAGCTGGTCGAGTCTGCTCTCCTTCTTGTAGCTCTTCCACGCCGGGCGGCCGGAATCAAACACGTCGTCCATCTCCTCCAAAGTGAATCCACGTGTCTCCGGAGCCAACAGCGTCATGTGGATGAAGGCGACGCCGTTGAAGGTGGCGAAGATCATGTACATCTTCCAGTTGATGTTCCACAGCAGCGGCGGGACGGCGAAGGCGAGGACCATGTTCCAGAACCAGTTGGAGGCTGTCGCGAGCGAGACGGCCTTGGCGCGGACTTTGCTGGGGAAGATCTCGGCGGGGTACGTCCATGAGGTCGGGCCCCAGGTTGTAGCGAAGGTCGCGACGAAGAGGTACGAACAGGCCACAATTGCGGACGAGGCCGACCGGTTGCCCTGGACCACCCAGGTGATCTGATCGAGCTTAGGGTTTGTGAAGTCATTGGCGTGACCGTGTACGGCTTGAAGAGCACCTGGAAGTTGTGAGCGAAAGACGAAAGTTATCCTGACATGTATACGTACCTGAAATGAAAAGCCACAACATCATGAAAAATGAGCCGAAGATCAAGGCGGGTCTCCTTCCAATCTTGTCAAGGTACAAAATAGCAGGTAGGGTCATGACAACGTTGATGATGTATTGGATCGCAGACGTCAGGAGTTCGTCAGCAATGTCGGCACCCTTCATGATATAAACGATATAGTACATCATGATGTTCATACCTGTGTCATTTTTAGCTGGCGTATCCGGTAGTGGCTTAAGGTAGTAAGGTGCTTACCACAAAGTTGCGACCACATCTGAATGGACATGCCTAGTACAACTCGCTTGAAGATGCGTGGCTGAACCAATGCCTTGAAGCTCGAGATGGCTTCTTCACGCTCAAATCGTAGAGCATCCTCGATTTCCTGATATTCTGCCAGAACTTTGGGATGATTAACATCACCACGGCCATGGAGGATGGCGAGAACTCTGATAGCCTCCTCCCAGCGATCCTTTGATGCCAGCCAACGCGGACTGTAAGGGAAGAAGAACAGTCCCACAAAGAGGATGAAGGCAGGTACCATCTGGACACCCCATGGGATGCGGAAAGCAGATTCGGGTTGGTTCGGGTCATCTGGGCCACCTCCGACTTGAGCAGCTCCATACTGAATAAAGTACTGGATCAATATTCCCCATGTAATGGCCCATTGCTGAAGAGACACAATTCGTCCACGGATTTCCTTGGGCGCGATCTCGGACTGGTAGACGGGAACAATGGAGGACGCGATACCAACACAAAGTCCAGCGATGACTCTTCCAGCGCAGAGCATACCAACATTCTGGGCGGCGCATTGGATGCTGGTCAACTCTAGGGTCAGCTTTTATGTCCAAGCTTTTGTGTAGTAGCACTTACGTCGCCCCAATGATCCAGAGCACACACGAGACTTGAAGTGCAACCTTTCGCGAATACTTGTCGGCGATGAATGAGCTTACAAGGGATCCTAGCAGATGTTTTTAGCTGTGTGATGCAAACCGCAGGCCCATCATGCTTTGCATACCAACTAGAGAGCCCGCTGGCATGGAACAAGTGATTCCCCCTTGCCGGTATGAGACGGGGTTGTCGAAGTATCGAATGTAGGCCTGAGTGCCCAAGACACCGCTCATTGAACTAATATCAAAACCGAACAGCCCACCACCTAGGTGATTTGGTCAGTCGCTGACTTCTCCCATCGCCGTAGGAAGTTTACCCATGGCGGCAAAGCCGCAGATAAAGTAGACATTGCTCGCCGAATACATGTTCACGGTTGTGGCAGAACCGAGACCAGGATGTTAGTTCTCGAAGGAAAAGATTGTGAGCAAGCTCAGTCAGCTTTCAAGCGATCCTTACAATATGAGCCAGATCACTCAGGCGAAAGCGGAGAAAAAGAAGTTTCGAAGTCAGGGGAGTCTTGGTGCATACATAGTCAAACAGGATGGCCTACAACGTGGATTCACATGACACAGAGTTATGGCCCATGTATTCTATGAGGTGGTACAGACAGGGAACTTTTGGAGCAGTAATATGAAAAAAGCAAGGGATTACAGCTTACCCCGGACTGGTCAGCACAGTACCAGACCATAGGAAGCCTCCGAGAACCAACAGCCTGATGCGGAGGCCGTATGCCAAGCCATCTCCAATGGGAAAGGATGCGCCATGGGCAAAGCTCTAAATCCTAATGCTGCTGGGATCGGAAATTTGGCTGCCGGATGGCTCCCATGCAACTCGTATGTACGTCAAGGTCTGTCGCTGTGGCGTCTCTTACCTTTACGGATGCCTGCAACCATACCTTCCACTCCACATGGGTATAGACATGCCCAAATTTTACGCCATGAGACTTGTCTTGCAGCTGCCCGAACAAAGCCCCATTGTGCTACCAAACGTTCGGGATGGAGGAGGCCAGCTCCTCTCGCGTTTCTCGTGGCGACACGATAAGATGCCGAGTTCCTCGTGTGGCTGGGCAACATTCGGAGACTAGATGGCAACCGCTGCTTGGCTCTCGAGTAGTTCGAGGCTGCAACATCTGTCCAATGACAAATATAGCAGTTATTGTGGGGTCACCCATTGCGTTGGCCGCCGGTGCTCATTGGCTCCCAAGCAGCTAAGTTGGCCCCTGTCCTGGTCTGTCATGCGCCCAAAACTGTGCATAATCGTCAAGGTAACGTTAATAATTGCCCCGAAAGCAACTGAAGAGCACTATGGAGCGGACAGGATCTGGCGCAGACTGGGCATGCGGGAAGGGAGACTTGTCTGGTGTGCCCATGCCGGACCGATTATCTTTAGATTGGAGGCAGTTTTTAGGCCTTCAAGAGCTATGATTCGAATCCTCAAGTGGCAGACACGTGTCATAGTTGTCTTGGAACCTATGGCAAGACGTTCCTTTCTGGCCGAGACTTTGCGATAGAAGCTTGAGTTCAAAGTGAGCCTCGAGATCGACTACCAGCACTTGCCGGCTGATATGCTAGTACTCGAAGAAGTCTCATATACTAAGGAGATGGCTTCTGCATGGCCTGCTACCTGTGATGGCGTTTGGCCATCCTCGATTGCAGAGTCATCACTTGATAGTTGTCAGGGTTTGTCGGCGGTGACAGCTAGACCTTGGATCCATGTCAGCCGAGAAATGCACCGACATAATTGTGTGAACGGTGGAGGTCTGGCGTGTGTATGAGAAGCGATGTGGCAGATGGTAGGAGTCGAGGTGGGTGACATGGAAGGTAATTGATGGGAAGAGTTTTCCATGTGTCGTAGGTCTCGTCCCCCTGCTGCTTGAAAGCTGCAGCGCCGGGAGATTGGCCGAATGTGGGGTGGACAGTGTGGCAGCAGCTTCCCCGCATTCCACTAACGGACCCTTGTCAAGAGCTGAAGAGTCTGTGACAAGGACATTGTGATGGCATGTCATCATGTTACTGCAGGGCTGAGGCAAAGCGCTAGGCATGAGCTAACGGTTTTGATTGTTCTCGAGGCGTCGACTGACTGTTCAATCCAACGGAGCACCACCGAGGACCGCTGCCCTCGTCTTGAAACTAGAAGGGCCTGTTCCACAAGGCGGAAAGGTGGGATGCCGCTGAGCTTACGGATGCTGCCCAGGTGAGCTTCGCCTCGCTTGAGCATTCACGTGCGCCCGCAGGAGCGTGGGAAGGGTTCGCGCGCAAGTCGCACGCTGCCACTGCTCTCCCGGGCTCTGGCATTGGAGGACCCCCCGACAGACAGATCGCACCACAATGGCACCACGTAACCGAAGGTTCGGATTGAGTTCTCTCACCCCTGTCCCAGTCCCCAAAGCCTCGCCTGGCCATTTCCCCCTTGCCTGGCCCGAGTTTGTTACCACTTATTTCCCACATTCAATTACAACTAGAGATGACCATTGGGGATTCGGATCCCGCCCTTATATGACAGGATCTTCTGTTGGGCCTCGCAACGCACGTAGGATTCCCGTCGTGAACGCCACCAGCAGTGCTCTGAAGGGGTAATTGCCGCCCTGTTCGACGGGGTCCCATTGCTGGCTTCTTGCGTGTCGTACAAGTTAGCATCAAACTGAAAGCATCGTGCTCCCTCATTTGACTGTCCAACGTTACACTGCGTGCCTTTTGGTGTGATGAGGGTGCCACTTGCTCAACGAGCTTATTTCTAAAGACCAGGGATCTAGTGCTTGGCTTGTGGATGTTGCGGCAAAGGCCACGAAAGGGTGATAACACTTCAACGGCTTTTCCTCCCTACATCCAGACGTAAAGTCAAGAGTGTAGTGAGAAAATGCGGGCTGTTTGCAAACGCCAGAGGACCACATAAGCCCACCGACGGAATGCAAGAACCCTAGAATAAACGACCCCATGGGCACCTTTGTTGCTTGGTAGCTGTATTGATTTTTAGTCATTGTATACTGTGATGAGTTAGCAGAAAAGGCGCTGCCTAAGCCTTTTGATACGACTAGGTACAGCCTTCTCCCAGCAGTTGGATAATACCTATTTGAGCAAGCATTAGTTGATTGACATTTCACCATCTGGACTCCACTGGAGCCGATTCATAGCATGAGGAAAGGGAAATTAGTGCAATGCTCTCTTAAATTTGTTCCCCTGCCACTTGGCGGTAAACCATGAAAGTGTCTTTAACATGGAACCTGTTGAGCAAGGGAGTATGTTGAACAGGTATGGGACCCTCGTGCAACACAAACCGTGTAAGGTCCGGTCGATCCCTGTTCCGATATAGTACATGATGCCGATCAGAAAGGTCGGGGAAAACGAAAAATATAGAGCAAAGGGTATCTGCAAAATGCGTCAGGAATGCCGCCGAACGCCAAATCCGATGGGATGCCGAGGTCCGTCTTTGCCACGTCATGTTTGTTTCGACCTTCAAATGACTCCTAATCCCCCCTCTATCGATTTTCATGTGCGAATGTGTCTGAACCTAAGGATGATATGCTGAATCGATTAAAAAGTG
Source organism: Seiridium cupressi (assembly GCA_036674765.1). Lineage (NCBI taxonomy): Eukaryota > Fungi > Ascomycota > Sordariomycetes > Amphisphaeriales > Sporocadaceae > Seiridium > Seiridium cupressi. The sequence continues at coordinate 130,064 of JARVKI010000025.1, forward strand.
AAGCGCAGTGCGACGACTCCCTTATGGCGCTCGTCTCTCTCCCACTTGGGCGCCAGCACTCTTGCCGTCGAAGATGTCCTTGAGGTATTCTCGCTGTACGCGGAAGGTCTTGTAATTACCACCGAAAAGTGGCGCCAGAATGGTGTCGTAGCCAAGCACGGCTGCTTCACCCTTGGCTAGCACGTCCATTCGTCTCTGCAGAGCATCATATGCACCCTTGAAGCATCGACTGATCAGCGGAAAGTTGGAAGAGCCGCCCGCAATGTCGTTCTCTGGGTTGTTAGGGTCAATGATGGAAAGGCGGTCCATATTCCTGTAAACGATTTTGCTGACTGAGTGCTACAAGTTTGCGTTAATGGGCGCTGAACCAAATGAACATGGAGATATCACTAACCTTCGGAATGAACCGAGGTGGATCCATACTGATTGCTGTGGTCTCGTAATCAAACTCCTTGCCATATAGTCGGAAGAAACGCATCAGGGCCTCACCCAGATGGTGTCCAGGATTGAGTGTTCCGCTTTGAACTTCGGGCCAGTTGTTCAGCAGATTGACAACCAAGCAAATGACCGAGAATCCCCCGATTCCGCCATTGACCGGCTCGTTCAGGCCACGCATGCAGAGGAAATGCTTGAGGATGGCGACGAGGGTCGGCATAGCAGGGTATTGCTGCTTCCATTTCATGAATGTATCGATGGCATTGATTCCTGTCACGTTTTCAAACGAGATATCGACGCGTAATCCAGTGGCCTCATCAATATACTTGACGAGAGGGACTCGTGCACCCGAAATGACCTCGACATCGTTAGCATGGGGTATTCCGTTCTTGACCAGATATGACCTGAGCTTGAATAACGAATTCCGGCTGGAAAGTGAAGCGTGGCCCCCCTTCAAGTAATTGTCAGAGCAGACGACGATATCCATATCTGCTGTCGGGAGGTAGAGGCCGGACATGAAAGATCCGAATGGCTTGACATTAGCATTCTTCTGCCAGCGCTTGATGTGAGCAGCAAGATCGCGGACCAGTTTCTGCCGAACCTTCTCCTCAAAATCACGAGGACGAACATATTCGAAGAAATCTACGAGTTCCTTGTGCAGCCTGCTTTTGTCAGTGGAAAGCATAGGCGGTTGAATGAACATCAGCGTACCTTACGCCCATATTGGGTTCAGCAGAGTGGTCGTGTACAGCCCAAGGGCAAGCTTCCTCGTCGTCGATGGCTTGCCAGCCGAATTCAACAGTGGCATCAGCCTTCATTTTTTTGCCTCTCTGTAGTCGCTGATGGGGTCGCTCCTTGATCTGGTCATCAGCCGTCCGCTTACGACTACCTAGGTTAGTAGATGCCGACAAGTCTACAGGTGCCTTCTGCTTGGTGGATCTACTGGCCGTGATCGTGGCAGGAGTCTGGGACGAGAGCGATGGTAGGTTATGGTTGCCTTGAGCATGATTCTGTTGATGAGGTGGACCTTGGAGCACTGAGATATCAGGTGGACGGGGCGGCAGGGTCGAAGGGAGAGCCGACGACAGCATGGAACGGGGTGCCGTAGGCGTGGAGTGATCGCCAAAATCCTTGCGGGAGCTGCCATTCAACTCTTTCTCGTTCTTGTCTTCCTCGTCGCTGAAATCGAATGAGATAAACTCTGCAGCTTCAGATGCGCCAGCAGCTTTCTTTGCCTCGGCGTCGACGCGAGCCTTTCGGATCATCTGCACGACATCTTTCTTCTTGCGCTGGGTTTCATCCGGCGGAGGAAGAGCCGTGTAAGGGTCAGGATTAGACCACTTTGGCGCTTCTTGATCGTCGGTAAGGCGAACACGCTTAGCTGCAGGTTGAATGTCGTCGACCTCTGACTCTCCGGAAATGTCCATGGCCGCGTCATCGCTTTGGCTCAGCTCGTCAACATCGCGGTATGTTGCACGATTGGTAGTATCTCCCAGCAAGTCTTCGACGTTCTCATCATGCTTTTTATGCAAGAAGAGGCGGTCAGCGGCCCGCTCCTTTGTACCACCTCTACGGAAGCCACTTCCACCCCGTCCGTTACGTTGGTTCGAGCCTCGGAAACCACCACGGTTTTGATATGCGCCTGACGGGCCGTGGCCATTTTGCCTCCTGCTTGGACCCGAACGGTAGCCATCGTTGTTGCTTCGGAGAGAAGGAGGAGGGCCTCGATAGGAGTCGTAACTATCTTGGACACCAGGTGGTCGGTCTGCTCGAAAAGTGAAGTCGGCCTGAGGAGGGCGGAACTCGCGGTCCGAAGCTGGACGAGAGCCTCTTGCGTAATCGCGACCAGAGTCTCTGCGAGAGTCCGAGTAGGAATCGTAGCGATTATCACGTCGGTCGGCCGAGTAGCGATCTTCGCCCGCTCGCGAATCTCCGCCCCATTGAGAGGACGCGTACCGAGGAGGCCCGTCCCAGGAAGGTGGCGGGGGCGCGTATGACGAATAGGGCGGGCGATAGGTCTCTGGATTGCGGCGACTTGCATGAGGTCCATCGTCGCGCGGGGGCGGCCATCTTGAGCCCATCGTTGCGATATTGGTGCTGTAATGGAGTGGTTGGGGCGACGGGCTTGGGAGGTGATGTCAAGGTTGAACAATCAGTTAGGATCCTCGAGTCGCGTTCATTTGAAACTGCATTTTTTGCGACCACTACCGAGAATTCCCCGCAGCCAATCGCCGCAATCAGCAGCGCATTCCAGCTTGCCGCTAGTGGCTCTGGCTTTGACGTATTAGTGGGGTGGTGATACTGATCCTTTTGTTTGCGAGGGGTTCTCATGTCCGGGAGCAAGCAGAATCACGCATACAGGTCGTGCTTTTGCTGCATCAACTACGATTCTCATCATCTCATATCCATAGCTTCTGAGGTTATACCTGCTAGTCCAAATCATCGTGAAGCATCCGCATCGTCACATCTTTTGGGATTCCGAGACATAGTAATCCTCGATTTACTAATGTTAAATCCCCGGAACACACTGCAACCACCAGTGCAGCCAGGTTTATTGTCACAGAGGTTAGTCAGAACATTGACAGAACTCCGGGGTATGGATTGTTAGCCCCTAAATTATCCAACTTGATTTATTCTTCATTTTCCTTACGATACGAAGGTATTCTTCAAGTCAAGGGGAAAAATCCCTTTGAGAAATTCTATTATATTCCACCCATAAATAGCGCTGATATACCAAATGCTGGGTATTACCTCTAAAAGGGGTATTTGTCATATGCCTACATGCAGCCACTCTAGACCAATGTGGCAGTAACAGTAACAAGCAAGCAATTCATACCCCGGCAGTGTACTCAGAGAATTTGAAGTGGCTGGACGTCTTTCCAGCTGCTGATTATCAGTCAACACAGTCAACACTGAGACCGATTGAAGCAAGGCAGAGACACAAATTCAGGATATCACCGGGAATACTATAGCGTTTCGAATAAGCTCCGCACGTAATAGCATCATCAGGCGTAGGCATATGCCTCCAGTTGCCAATGATGTAGAGAAAGCGCAATGAATTGAAGGACGACATTTGGTGCCGGGGGTTACCAGGGCTTCGACTTGATATGGAAGTTAGGAGAAAATAAGTTCACACCACAGTGGTAATGAGAAAACCACGAAGTGCTCGATAACTGCCTTAGTATAGCAGTGGTATACCACTATAACGAAGTATGGCATGCTCGCCTTCGGTAGTGCTAGTCCACTTGTGTCTTAAGTGAAATGTCTACCCCACTCCGACGCCGACGCCGACGCCGACGCCGACACCGAGATACAAATTGGTCTTAATGGCAAAAGATCCCCAGTCGAGTTTCGTAATGTATTATAATCTCTGTATTAATTCCCTATGGAAGGTTCGTCTTCTTCGGTTCAAAGAACCCCGAACGGCCGGTTGCAAGCTTGCGAACCATGTCGGCGGCGGAAGGTATCCTGCAACCGCGGTTTCCCGTGTCTTAGATGCTCGAGAAGAGATCAAGGCAGTCGATGTACATATGGTAATAATAACTCGTCTCGAGGTCATCCTCCTAGAGATCCGCCACAATCGCTTATGGGGCCTACTTCGAGCGTATCTTCGTTCTCCCCTGGCGCAATCCATGATGCAGACTCGCACGAAGAGCCGTCATCGTCAGCGACCTCGGTGGGCTATCTTGGTTCAACGAGCTTCAAACCAGTATTCGAGGAGACGCAACTAACGCTCTCACTCCTTGGTGCGATAGAAAGCTCAAGTGATGACCAGGATCAACAAGAGGCCACCATTCTAGGCACTCCATCCACCGCGATTCAAGAATTGTGCCTCTCTGTTCTGCGAAAGGTACCGGTCCCTGCAGATGGTTTCAAGTTATTTAGAACTTCGGTTTCTCCGAGAGAAGCATGGCAGAACCGTGCGGCAGCCTTTTTTCTCCGTGGGCTTTATACAACCTGGGGCAATTACCTCACCGCAGATAGGAGCGATGCTAGTCTGGAGAAGATGGCTCAAGTCCTGTGCTCCAATACACACCAACAGGTATCAGATGATATAGTCGAACCTGATCGCTGGCTGGAGCAGTTCACAGGCCCTCACCTACGATGGGAAACACTTGGATTGTTGTTTTACTTCTGGCGGGCGTCCAATGATTTCACTCCTCAAGCACGCGAGCCAATGGGACTGTGCATTCGCATATGCCGTGAATTTACTGTCCATCCCACGATATGGCTGCAATATCTCTATGATAGACGCTCTGCTTTGGACTCGAAGTATAGCGGCGATGCTAGTAAGATCTGCTGCTAATGTCTACAGCTCTCACATGTCCAAGCGCTTACGCTAATCTTTCCATTGAACAGGTCTTTCGGTGTGGAGGTATCATTTCGAAACGATGGCCATGCTGACTTTCCAAGGCCTGCATGCAGACGGCTCTGACGTTGGCTATGAGCCGACCCTCTCGTCCGAATTGCGACGGCGCATTTTTTGGACATTATTTAGTACCGACAAAATGCTTGTCTCTTTCACCGGTCGCCCTCCGCTTCTTACAAGGCATCATGTGTCCACACCAATACCCCTGGACCTTCCAGAGGATTGCCTCTTTTCCGACAAAGATACTCTCCGACATGCAGTAGCAACCTCGCTAGATAGCGAAGGCTGGAACACCACGGGCGGCCTTTATTGTTCTACCATAATACGGGCTCGCGCGATGCTCTCAATGATCAAGGACGAAATCCTCGAAATCGCACTGGGACCAGGCGCTTCCAAGACGGCCCCCGAATATGTGGTGTTAGTTCAGTCCCACTCTTTCGCACAGCTCGGGAGCTCACTCAAGACAGAAATCTTCGAACGCGCACTACCGCGATTTACAATACGTTTCCTCAATCAATATCTCTGCCCATGAGTGAACTTAAACTCTCCACGGTCGATCCGAAAGTCTCGTTCAGCAGACTTCTTGTCAGGCTAGAATACTCGCAGAATCTTTTCTTCATTGATCGGATGTTGATCAAACTTGGTTGCAGCCACGGAGATCTTGTCGGTGTTAGCCTTGAAATGGTTATGCTCACAGTTAGGCTCTGGACTCAGTCAGATCATTATTCCGAAGCCAGGAAGGGGTTCGAATGGATTGTAGGTCCTCTCGATGTCTACAAATCAGCGAGGCTGACTGAAGCAGGCAATGGGTTATGGTGCTGCAGCCGGTGGAGTCTTGTGAGTAATGTTTCCGAGAATTGAATGATGTATTTGTCAACCATCTCAAGAAACACCATTTTGACTTCTGGGACGTCTTTTGACCATCAATGTTAGATGTATGGAGCTCCTAAATCCCAGGATACAAAATATACACCCCCAACCTTCTCAACCAACAAGGTCCAGCATTATTCAGAACTTGAGCTTACTGATCGGATTTCTCGACTGGATTAAACCCTCTGCCCCGAATGGCCATCTTTGCCATAAGGCCAAGACCACCATTCAGCAGGTACTTGATTACGTTCTGAATGCTGACGATCACACGGAACTCACGCCTGGAGACTTTTGCGAGGATTTTTTGACGACATTCGACTTCCAAATTAATCCGTGGACTTCTTTCGACTGGCTAAGCGCAAAGTTTCAATGATTATTTTCGACAGATACCTGTGTAGCAGGTATGTAAAGGAGGCCGATCGCATCTTCCAGGTATACACGAACGGTTGGACGACGGTGAGAACTGTCAATATTATAGCCGAGGTTTAGATGGCTGATACGAATATATTTTCAGATCAAGAAGCTCCGCGCGCTTTATATTACTCAAGCATCGTCACGAGGAAAGACAATCTTCACAGAAAAGGTGCAATCATATGACCAAAAAGAGAACACGGCCCAGGGGCATCATATTAAGATAAAAATATTAAAGCCCGGGCCCCCCCCCTCCAAAAGAAATAAAGATACTACATGTCCGCCTCGGGGAATTCAAATATGCCCAAACGATTAGTCATCTCATGACCAAAACTACCCCCACCACCCAGACTCGGCACCGCCGCCGCCGCCCGTTCCCCCCCTCCCCCTCCTTGGAGACCACTCGACGACGTGGCCCTTCCGGAGCCGCAGGCACAGGGACAGGGACAGGCTCAGGGGCAGTAGCAGGAGCAGGAACTGGAGCAGGCGCAGGCGCAGGCGCGGGAGCAGCGACCGAGTTGGCGGCGACGGCGGCGGCACCAAGGTTTGCCATCTCCACGTCGTCGGCGGCAGCGGCGGCAGCGGCAGCACGGCGGCGACGAGACCACCAGCGGCGGCACCAGCACCAGACGACACCCAAGAGCATGATGGTGGCGGACAGACCGCCCAAAAACCCCTCGATCTTGCTCGCCAGGCCGAGCTGGTCCTCTGGCGGTGCTTGCACCACCACCACCGTTGCTGTCATCGTCGTCGTCATCTTCGTGTGCGTGTGTGTGTGTGTGTGTGTGTGTTGGTTGGTGAGAGAGAGAGAGAGACAGATGATGAGAGAGAGTGTGTGTGTGCGATGCAAGGAAAAAAGAGAGAGAGAGAGAGAGGCAGAGAGTATCTCGATTTGTACGTCGGGGAGGAGGGTCAGACCTGTGACAAGCATTAGGTATCGTACCTTCCCTAGAAGATTATGGCATTCACCTCGCGGGGGGAGTCATAAACACGTTATCACCAAAGAGAAAAGAAAAAGAGTAATGTCGACCCCCGAATATACCAGAACAGGAAAGGACTTCTAGCTTTAGGAGTGCTTCCTCCGACCTCTTGAGAAAGGGCGAAGAAAGGGCGAACCCTGCTTCTACGATCGCGGCTCTGTGGACCTGCTCGCAGCGACAGTGGAGCGGCCTCGGAGTACCAGCAACTTACCGTCAGGAGCGCATGCGTTGGGTGCTCCATTGCTGCTGCCAGCCCCAAGGGGTTGTCATCCCCACTACCACTGAAATTATAGTGACATCACGGATGATGATGTAGCTATAGGATTCTAGACTTCAAGGATCGTGAACTATCATACTACATAAGAATAAGGCTGCCTTCTTTGGTGTACGATCCATTTCTAGATGCATAGTCTAGACGCGTATGTTTCCATAGCTGTGCTTACCTAGTTGGCTCGGATATTCAGTTCAAGTTGTCAGAACTATTCGATGAGTACGGGGCCCAATACCAAGCCCAACGTTTGGGTATCTGGTATATTTAGTTTTCTTAGGTGACACGATGTTCTCAAAGCAGATCAAATAAATAGACATGGATGTGATTCTAGGTCATTTTCCATCATCGTTGCTATTCTTTCCCATACAGATAGGCATACCCTAAGATTGGAAGGCCTAATTGGGATATCCATGCTTATTGAGAACCGTGTTTGCATGCCTGCCCAGCCTGACATGGCGTATGACCGCCGTAGGAGAAGCGCCATGTTATATGACAGCTTGACGAGCCCAGCGACCACAACTACTACTTGTCAGGGGGGAACGAGGTGCTAGAAAGCAGGGAGTACAAGCGGTGACTGGAATTCTAGTGGCGGAGAATGCAAACAACAAGTGGGTGAAAGCAGGAACAAGGTAGATTGGGAGTGCAGATCTGTCACAGAGCTGGGACGACAATTAGAATGAGAATGATGGAAAGAGGCTCTATAGCGTCGACACCATGACAGAAGCGTGAAACAAGACATGCCTAAAGCATTACGTAGAATGACGATATCAGATGTTTGCTTTGGTCATGTGGTAATATTAGGTCTATTGGGGCAAGTGCTATTTGAATCTGTGCATACTGAGTACCTAGCTAATAAACACGAATTGGAGGGGAAACCACGATGAGGCTAGCCGCGAATATGAGTAAGGAAGCCCCGGCGTGAGGCGATCCGTCGTCATTGGATCCCTGAAAGAAACTCCCTCCGTGCCGGCAAAGGGATATCGCGAAGGTCATGGTTGCCGTTGATAGAGCGTAGCGTAATATTGACGGCCACAGCATGCAGCTCAGTAGCCAATTGCGACTTGGCGATGAATGTCATCTTAGTCATCTTGTTGAGCACGAGAATTTCCCGAGCAACCAAGGTAATGGTTGTGGCGGCGCCATCAGCTACGCCAATCCACTTCCACTCAGGTGCGGCTGCGACGGCGGCGATAAGTGCTCTAACTGCCTCCTGGCAGCCTTCATTGACAGTGTCGTTGACCTCTGCCGCCGTTTCTTGTAAAGTAGCTTTGCATACAGTGACAGCGGCGCAGATGCACCCTTGCCGGATAGCAGCTGCGATCGGTGTAAGGGTTGCGAGATCGAGGCTACGAGCAAGGAGAGCGTGCACCTTTGGCATGATGAAGTCTACGAGTTGTATGACTCTGGTTTCGTCTTCTCGTGATAGGCCGATATTCAGAGGAGTAAGTGCTCCTTGGTCATCGTAGGCCGGGGGAAGGGAGTCGTCCAGAACCGTGTCTCGTTGACGTAGGATGGGCTGCAATACTTGGGTCAAATCCGGCGGCTGTGGAGTTGGAGAATGGCCGGCGGAAGGAGCCTGGATGGCTGCCTTGGTAATCTCGGTAGTCGTGCTATGCCCGCGCTGCGACTTGGGGGGCCACAGCCACGATCGCAGACATACACCTTTGAGGTGCTCAGCTACTCGTCCCGACGGAGTGGCTTGGGTGTTTCTGGCATTCTTTGTCCTGGCCGGCGCCTCCGCTTGGCTGCTTCGGTCAGCCTTTCTTTTGTCTTTCCCCATCAGATACAACAACGGTACTACAAGGGGTGACATTTCGCGACTTTTGTGCAGGTAGGTAGTTTCGCAAAGTTGTCCTGAGTTGCAGACTCCTAGATAAATGCTCAGTGATCTCTGTCGTGTTGAATCGAGGCGTGAGAAAGTGAGCGGTAGGCACGGCAATTTGTACACAGATAACCAAAAGGACGGAGAAAGGCAGCAAATAACTACTGCAAGAATTTCGCCTAATAAGACTGGTGGCAGGTGGAGGGTAAGGTTCAGCAAAGTACTGGAGAGCACATTACTACAGGATAGCGTACCAGCCTTGGAACACCCAATCCTACCATGAACCCCGAAGGCAGCACTCGCATCAAAGGGAAGGGCAAGCAACAGAGTTTCGAAGCCGCGCTGAGGCAAATCAACATGCAAGGCGATTTCTCCCCTTCCTTCCCCGCCATACTGTCACAAACGAAAGACCAGGAATCCGACCAGATGGAGAATGCGTGTGGACATGCCACGTATCTGGAATATAATACCACCCAGAATATGTTGCTGTAGCCAGCTGGAAGCACAACACCCTTCAGCATTAGTTCTCTTGCAACATGACGAAGAATCCCGGTTAGCTTCCGCAAAGAAAATAATTCCTACAGTAGCATTTCCTCCTCAAGATCTACCAGTTTTTGACAAGCAAAGGCCCAGAATATAGCGTAGAGAAATATATTAAAGTTATGATGCTTATCTTAGCCGATGCGATCGGAGTCCATCGCACGGAGTACTCCGAACGATATTCCTCGCCTCGGCCGAAGGCGAACTGACAATCCACTTGTCCGTTCTTCGGGAAGGCGTTCCCCTAGCCCCGCATACAACCATCACGACTGATAAGGCCAATTCATATAATGCGATCCCCTCAATATTGGGCCTCAGCTCCACGTGCTCACAGTGCTTTGCAAACGCCACCATGGCTATTGCTACTGAAAGCCCTCAGACCACTCTCCTTCGTCTCGCTTCCGTTCATGGCCCAATCACCCGTCCCGTTCTCCGTACCCCACTCCGTGATGCGCTCCCCACTGAGATCCCGATCGTTGATCTTTCCGGCGCCTTCAGCTCGTCCCCCGAGTCTCGCAAGTCGGTAGCCGGCCAAATTCGACAGGCCGCCATCAATTCTGGCTTCTTCTACATTTCAAACCATGGCATCGACTCTTCCTTGATCTCGTCCGCTCATGCGGCCTGCCTCGACTTCTTCAGACAAGACGAAGACATCAAAATGCGCGCTTGGACTGGGAAGAGTCGCCATCATAATGGGTACCGGCCGCCAGGCACTCAACGCATCAACAAGAATGAAAGCGTCGATGTCCGGGAATCGTTTAGCTGGAGATACGACCCCCGATACGACCCCGAGGTAGACGTAAATGCCATTGATGATGAGGCTAAGAGCCAGGTTCTGATGGAAGATTTCCACAGGCAGGCCACAAGTAATCTGCCGCAGTTTGAGGAGTCTATGGTTGAGTACTACCGTGCTTGTCTTCAATTATCGTGGGTCCTAGTGCGATCATTTGCGCTCTCGCTGGACTTGCCAGAAGATCATTTCGATACTAAGTCTCAATGCCCTGACGCCACGCTCACCTTGAACTATTATCCACCTATTTCGAATCCGGCTTCGCCGTCAAAGGAATCGTCAAAAGTCTCCATCGGCTCCCACACGGACTTTCAATTATTCACCATTCTCTGGCAAGACGCCGTCGGCGGACTGCAGGTGCTCAATCGCGAAGGGCAATGGATCAGAGCTGCGCCGAGAGAGGGAACATTTGTGGTCAACATTGCCGACTACATGCAACGGATTACCAATGACTTGTACGTGAGCACGGTGCATCGCGCGCAGAACTGGAGTGGAAAGGAACGCGTGAGCATGCCTTTCTTCTTCGGATTTGGATTACATGAAACTTGTGGTATTGTCAAAAGCTGTGTCGCAGAGGGGGGAAAGCCGAAATATGACGAGATCTCGTGTGGTGAATGGTTGAAGAGAAGGGTGGAATATATGTTGGAGGTTGAGTCTGACGATGAAAGTGGCGACTGAAGATTTATGTAGTACTTGAATGAGACATCTTCATTGGTAGCCTACCAATCGTGAAATTATACAAACTTGTATCATGTCATGCGAGGCAGCAGTGGCCCTAGACTTGCGGCCTCTTACCCCGCTTTATCACACCCATCACGCCCCGTGGAGCTTTGTAGCCACTGCAGTTGAAACTATCAACCTTCATAATCGGTTAATATGCCGCACAACCTGGCGCGATGTCAGAGTCCACTCATGACACTGCCAACGAACACCAGCGAGTATCGACTGCGCATGGTCACCCGTCAGTGAGATCTCTCCAAGATCTGACCATCGTTGAAGCATGGGACCCGGCAACCAACACAGCTAAATATACAACTTTCTACTACATTACGGAAGTTGAAGGGGTCTGGTTCGGGGAGTCTCCAAAGAACAAGAGGGAGATTTCCTTGAGCGAGTACGAGAGTCTGCTCCAAAGGATTCGCGACGAAGAGATTTATCCCGAGATACCTGGCAACGTCCAGCTGCGCACTATTTCGGAGGATCCACCAGATTGCTACATCAAGCGGCCCGGACTGTACAACTATGAAGATACGAGAAACACCAATTTCATTCCGACGGAGGTGCTGAATGAAGTACTTATTATGGAAAAAATATCTCAGGAGCCTGGACCGCATCCGAACATCATTCGGTATCTAGGATGTCACGTCAGACGCGGACGCATAACCTCCATTGTCCTGGAAAAACACTCCCAGACACTAGCACAATTTGCTCAGCAGCAAAACCTCAAAGCTCTGGATAAGGAAAAGTTCATGGAAGCTTTGACATCAGCAGTAGCTTTCTTGCACGAGATTGGCCTTGCACATAACGACATCAACCCGGACAACATCATGATCAAAACAGATGGCACACCCGTTTTGGTAGATTTTGGCTCATGCCAGCCGGTTGGCACGCGGCTGCAGTCACTTGGGACGGTCGGGTGGTGCGAGGAAACGTTTTACACATCGGAGAAGTCCCATGACGAATTCTCCCTGAAGAAACTAGCAACGTGGTTAGAAGACCCGAGTTCGTAGGATGCGAGTAGGGTGAATAGTCAAAGCCAGCACCGCTCTTGCGGTAGCATGCATGGCTTCTGACGCACAATACTGCTACTTTCCATGGCTGGATGCTCATTTCTAGCGACAGGCCGAGGCGAGAAGCTCATCCCATCACACCTCATTACTCGATCGGAAAGTAGCAATATTGAAACTTCTTTAAAGCAAAAAAATAGAAAAAGACAAAAGCGACATCTTCTCACCGTGACATTAAAGCTTCTTTGTCGCAAAAATGAGCACAACTGGTGTTGCTATCTTGACCTCTCGCCGTTCATAGCGAGTTCCAGTTCATCCCATAGGCTTTGGATCTCAGTCTCTGGGATACGAGGTACCCATGTCGCGAAATAGCCTTTGAACCAGTCAATTCCTTGCACGTCAGACCACTCCTCATCGCTCTCCTCCCATGTCTTCTCTTCGACTTCTTTCACTTTGCTCCCCCTTACAAGGTCATTGATGTGGAAAGCGTCTAAGCTTTCGCCCGTATTGGCGTAAATTCTATTGACCACCTCCCATTTGGTCTCAAGTAACTCGATACTTTCAAACCCCGAGTTGATGGTTTCATAAGCATGGTCGTAGAAGTAGCCATGGCCGACAGTTCTCTTGGTCGACTCAACGAAGAACTTGAGCCAAGTTCTCTAGGCCTCTTTGCCACCGAGTATGTTCGGTCTGGTGTACACAGTTATCACTACAGCCCCGCCGATTTGAGCTGCCGGTAGAACTCCTCCACCGCAGCAGCAGTGTCGGTCCACTGAATCATCTCGCACGTAGTGATCAAACAGATAGAGCTAGACTGCACTGTGCTCTTCTCTGCGCTCCCCTGGAGGAAACTGAATCTAGACTTGGGTGTTCCTAGTTTCCCCACAAGGATCTGGCGAGGTTTGGTATAGTCTTCGTTGGGATTCGAAACAATCACATTGGTAAAGCTAGTAACCAGAGTTGCGGAACAACCCCAGCCCTGGCGCCTACATCGTGAGCTGTAGACCAGGCAGCTTGAGGTTTCAGGCGATGCTACGTGTATATGCGCTCAAAGAAAGACTTTGGGTAGATGGGACGAAAGGCGACGTATCTTGACCAGCCGATGCCATGGCTTGCGGAAAGGCCGAGTTCTTCGTCCTGGGCTTCGTCTTCTGGGATGGAAGCCATTTTTTGGATCAGATGGGCAGCGATTATTCAATTAGTTTGGACAATGTTAGAGCCAGGATAAGGTATTCCCAGTTATGATGCAAAGTCTGACAACTATCAGCTTGTCACTTGGAGCCTTGTGGGAAAGCGTTGTCGCTAGGGCAGCTGCAACGTAAAGCCCGCAGCGTGTTGCAATGACTGCCTGACATAACGAATGACAGGACTAGGTGAGCGATACTTGCCTGGATTATAAAACGTAGTAAGGCCAATACCCTGTGCAGAGCGATGTCTTAATATCGCAATGGAAGCACTGTGTTTCGCCAGCTCCCATCTTTGGCGCCTGAGTCCTTCAGATGTGCGAATGAATGTCATGTATCAGCAGCGATGAGGTGAGTGAACGAGTTGGGGTTTCGTTGGTTGTGAGAAATGCAAGGTAAGCCTGCACCACAAGGCACGAGCAACCGACTGTGTAAAGAGCACCCGAATATAGGCGTGCCTTATAGATCGTTTGGCACTAGCCCCCATGTCCGATGGCATTATCGATCCTCGCATCGTGTTTTACTAAAGCAGTCATCGCCAAACCGATAGACGGCCGCATCCGACCACTGTTAGCAATGCAGCCAAATCAAGACAAATGTATTTGTATAATCGGTGGAACATGTGTTAGATCTATCATTGAGATTCGGAAAGTTTCCCAGCATCTTGGGAGAGTTTGACAGTGGCGACAAGGTGCTTTCCGATCGCCACTGTCAACAGCGCGCCTGCGACAACCCTACCCTAGCCAGCCCGACTTGGGGTTCTGACTGAAAAGACAAGGTAAATTCCGGTGTCATCCCACCAGCTTGGGAAAAGTATAATCTGAAAAGGAAAGACTAGATGAGACAAAATGCCCTTACCACCGCACGAGCTTAACGTGAGTATCACCAGGTTCGACTGGTAAATTGTCGGGACCAAGTTGTATCTCCGGGACGACATGCTCATCCCGTAATAAGTTGATATTGCTGTTAGTTTGCAGAGGTAGTAGAAACCATATTTTGGGCTGTTCAGAAAGATGCGATAGTGGACTGTGATTGTCGGGTCAATTAAGTTCTACGTATTCCTGGCCGACGTTTCCAAGGACGGCCGCAATTCCTTGAAGCTCACCGGCCCGACAAGGGCCATAATGTGCATCGCTTCCGGCAGGAGATGCTTTACCTGCATTCAGAAACCACTCCATTCGGTGGCATAAACAACAGCTTTGCACTTTGTATCGTCGCTCACTGAAACGACCCGTGAACTTGTAGCGTTTTCTTGTTTCTCAATATGGCTGAGTCAGTGGAGCCCCTGAGGCCGCGCAACTCGGCCACGCAACTCGGCCACAAGCAACAAGGTTCAAGTCACATCTTCGCTTCTGGTTAGGCTAGCCGGTTACTCAAAACTCTATGTACGCGGAGCCCGATAGAACACCAATTGGGAATTGTCAGGTCTCGACTTGTTGATCGTACAGAAGTGAATAGGACTAACTATCGCCATTGGAGTCTTGTGATGAACTCGGAACAAGACAGCATGTTGTGGGTGCTCTTGCAAGAGATGTGCATCACCAACAGGCGGGTTCAATCCCATCATCTATACTCGATACGACCATCGAGGGAGCTCTTGTTATCATATAAGCACTACGTCATCTCTGTTCCTATTCTATGATATTAAGCTTCAGCTTGCATGCGAACGGTCCCTTGAAGCAAAGTGAGACTTACTTCGCGTGGCCAGATGCGGTTCCCGCACACACTCATTTAATGTGGCTTGACTCTTCATGGCACCGAGCCGTCACCCCCGTGAATGTATGCGCCACCAAGGCCTGGTCTTTCTCCTAGCCATTTAGCTATTGGAAACATTTTGGCAGAGACGAGCTACTGCTACGTGACAGGCCCCGCAATCCCGCACAGATTCGCGGCGCATACTCACGGACGCGTTGTCATGCTTTGGCTATCGTCGCAATCGAGCAGTCTGAAAGCAATAGTCAGCCGAACTAGTAGAGAGAGCAGGTGGACGTGTTATGTTGTGTCTTATCTGAAGGGTGCACTGGTATTTCACCACGCTTTCGTTTGTCACCGTTGACTTTCAATATAAAATTTAGATGTGTCGCGTCTTCCGTATATTCGAATTAGTTCTGAAACAGGATCTTCCAGACTCTGACTACATCTGTCAATTTTCCATCTGTTCCTACTATATTAGGCTTTGCTACACCCTGCACATTTCAACACTGGCTATAACACGGCATTGGAACTCCTCACTATACACTCTCTTCGCTCAGCAACTGAGACCCTCGACTCAGCAGCCCCTCAGTCACACTTCATACCACATTCAAGATGTTGTGCCTTCGCCGTCTATCATGTCCAGCGATTATCTGCTGCGCACTGATTTCGAACACTTTGGGACGATCCATTGGCGTTCCACCTAGCAGTGAACAAGAGCCAGCTCACTCCACAATCGAGACCCGGGGCACTAGCAGCAACTCGAGTAGCAGAGCAACGTGGGTATGGGAGACTGCCGACATGGTCAACAGCAACACCAAATCCAACGCTTTCATAACTTTTGCCAAACAGAACAACGTTACTATGGCATACGTTCACGTTGATCCGGACGTAGCTATCAATAACTTCAAGGCCTTTGTCACGAAGTGTGTCAACTCTGGAATCGTGGTTGAGGCTTTGATGGGAAACGCTATCTGGGTTAAGCAGTCAGGCGATGACCTGACGAATCGATTAAGCTGGGTGGCGCAGTACCAAAAGGCAACGGCAGGTACTGCCTCGCTGCAGGTCAAGGGTCTCCATTTGGATGTTGAGGTAAGTTTGTGGTTTTCTTGATTATGAAGAGACATACCTGGTTCCCAGTCTGTCTATAACTATGGTAAAAAAGTGGTTGCTAACACCGTTGTCAATATACAGCCATGGGTCTTGAGCGATTGGACAGCGAATATGGCAACTTATATCCGGGGATGGGAGAATTTGACCTCCACCCTGAAAACCTGGGCAAACACACAGCAACCTCCTCTACCCCTTGCGGCCGATTTGCCGTTCTGGCTCAATACCTTAAACGCTACTAAGGGGGGAAGACTCGACAAGGCAATCATGACAATCTTGGACAGCGCCACAATCATGTCGTACCGCAACTCGGCGAGTGCGCTCATGGATGTTGCCGGTGCTGCCTTGCAAATGGGGAAAACGCTCAATAAGCCGGTTTGGCTGGGAGTCGAGACGTGCCAATCCCAGGAGGGGAATTATATCAGTTATTACGGACTGGGGAAAAAGAAGCTCACTGCAGACTTGGCCTCGATCACGAAACTGATGGGTACTCGCAATGCAGGTATCGCTGTACAGAATAACGATTGTTGGGCTGCGATGCGTTGAAGGCGTCCCAAGGGTGGTGGGGTCGGTATTTGGATGTCGTGGGGAGCTCAGTCGGGAGCAGCAACGAAAGAGCGGAGTGCTTTCGAATCAGTGGTGTTCGCTTCCGTGAATAGCCTTGGATCCGAGGTATTGTTACGAAAACTCATGATTGCTTTGTTTAAACGGTTTTGTTGCAGGGGGGTGCTCGTCTTGTTGGGGCAACTCTGCAGCGCGGCGCCCGGCGCGGTCTCCATTTTTTAATACGGGGACATATCAACCCCAAGTTTTGCCAGCTACCAAACTTTCGTATTATAGGTTACCGGAACGATGCTATCGAATGTCTGGAAGCTTTTTTCTTCTTTTTTTCTTTCTTCTTCTTAGTTACTGAATCGCCAATAAATTTTATATAATATATATAAGAAACATATTTGGATACAGTTCGTATAGTTCGTGAGTGCGAAGACGGAGGAGTACATCGTAAAGAGGCAGGCCGCGGGACGCCGCCGAGCTCGCCGGTCGGATAATGACGGCGGCCTTCCGGACCTATTATTTCGTTGGGATATGGAATTCCTGCCATCTGGAAGAGCAGAAAGATCACATTGTTGAATCATGACGATGTTTCCAAGACGTTGATAGTGTTTCCAGGCCCGTACCTAGCGTGAAGTCGAATTGAGTACAAAAGATCTTGATATACTTCCTGACAGTAATCATTCTTGAAACAAACTTCATCCAGATTTAATTCACCAGGAATTTCAAAACAACGTCCGCTTAAGCCATAGTCATCGTATCATTTTCAAGATAGAAACCACTTCTGCAGCCCGATAAAATTACATTTCATCGCCACCAAGTCCGTCATGCCCACGTACACCGACAAATGGCACAACGATGTCTATCCTCAGATAGATGCCAAGCGACCAGAACTCTCTATGAAGGGAAAAAGGATCGTGATTACGGGAGGAGCAGGAGGCATAGGTGCTGCCACTGCCCGCGCTTTTGCCATTGCAGGTGCGACCGAAGTGTACCTCCTGGGCAGAACACTCGAAACACTAGAGTCAACCAAGAGTTCGCTCCAAGGTCAATTTCCCAAAACCAAATTCATCGTCCTAAAGAAGGACATTGCCGATGCCGATAGCACAAGCAATTCTTTCGATGCAATTGCCGAAGCTGGACCCATCGATGTCTACATCAACAACGCCGGATACCTCGCTGATCTGGGTCCTGTTGCGTCAACGGTCGTCCTCGATTGGTGGAAGGCATTTGATGTCAACGTCCGTGGCTCTGTCTACGCCTTGCAGAAGGTTCTTAAGAACATCAGCCAGAGCGGAGTAATTATCAACGTGACAAGTGCCGTGGCTCATATCCCGCACGCGCCCGGCCAGTCCGCCTATGCTGCGAGTAAGCTGGGTGCATCGAAGATATTCGAGTATATCCAGTTCGAGCATCCTAACTTGAGAGTCTTCAACCTCCAGCCGGGTGTCATCGAGGCCACCGGGTTAGCCTCGAAGGCGGCAGCGCAAGGCGGGTACTCGTGGCCGCAGCAGGACACTCTCGAGCTGCCTGCCAATTTCATGGTCTGGCTTTCGTCGCCGTTCGCATCGTTTCTCAAGGGAAGATTCGTCTGGGCCAATTGGGACGTTACAGAGCTCGAAGCGAAACGTCAAGCCCTCGAGGAGAATCCCGCCTTGCTTACTCTCGGATTAAATGGGTGGCCGCAGTGAAGGACTGGCAGTATGATATGATGATGCGCCATCTTATCTTGAGGTTCGAATGAAATTTGTCATATTAAGATAGGCGTTCCTCACGTATAGTAATAGTACATTATTCAACAAGGTGTGTCACCATGGTGGTCTCTCATGTGGTGTGTGCGTGTGTGTCATGGAAGACATGTTAACAGAAATCAAGCGACCACATGGTCTGGGGAGACTATGAAGATATAGGCTGGTGCATTTAAGGTTTTAGCAGGAGCCAGACAAGAAAGCCCAGATACAACGCAAGATTAATAAATGTGCATTTGCTTCACCTTGTGGGGGACTAGCTACCGGGCATGGCGGTGTCTAAGACCTTATGAGCTTTAGTCGTGGCGCCTAAATGCAGTGGGCAGTTCCAGTGGCGTTAACCCCTAGATTCAACAGTAGGCCACTAAACTTTGTCCAATTAGTGGGAGAGCCAGTGCGACCAAGCCTCTACGAACACAGCACCCTCCAATGTAGCGTCCTGCCTCGCGGGCCCCATAGCGGCATCAATGATGACTTACCATCCTAGGTGTGAGTCAAGTTGGTAACTAACGATCCAGCGTAGCTCAGCGACATGAACTCCAAGTGCACACGATGCGATTTATAATGATTATAGGACTAAATGGTCTCTACCGAGAGGATTCAGACGCTTATTAGACTATGTTTTTAGAAAGAGATTGAAAAAGAAAACCAGGTGCGCAACGTCCACCTGAGCCCCAACACAACATCACCGTGGAAAAAGAGCATTGGTTAGCGACATCCCCTTGACTTGATGCCATGCGACCGTGCTTGGTGACTTCGAGTCCGAGACCCATGTCTACCCAAATCCAAACCTCACAGGCCAAGCTCGGCCGGACAATTTTACCCTGGTCCCTTCAGCACGTTCAGAGCACTCTCAAAGCTGTCAATATCACGGGCCAGTTTCTCTCTGTGCTTGGCAATAGGAGCATCCTCGGCCGCGATCATCTCCAGTTCATCCTCATTCAGTTCCAACACCATCTCAGTGCTGAAGACGTTGAGTGGACTAGTTTTGCCCGTTAGTAGACAATGATTGACGGCTTGCTGACAGACGACGTCGACGAAACGCTTCTGCGCGACCTTGTAGTAGCTCTTCAGCACGTCGTGCATATATGTTCGCACATGCTCCGAGTTGGCCATATTTATCGCGAGGTTGCTGAGCAAGTCGTGGCTCAATACGATACTACTCTCACGAGTATCTCCATCTTCTGCAAATGGGTTATATGGGTTGTGAGGGGAACGAGGGCAACTTGTTTGGATGCCCAGTATCTCCAGAGCTGACGCCAGTCGATCAACTTGGTCTTTTTGCAGATTATCATTGAAGTAATGATTCTGTGTCAAGGGAACGCCATCCAATTCAATCTCCAGGAGGAACTTTGCGTGGTCCATTGCCCTGCGATAAGACTTTTGGAGATCATCGAGTAGATATCCATTCCAGAGTTCTTCTAGAACTCGGCTCTCGGGACATATATGTTTCAGAGTCTCTGCAATTAAGTGATGCACCAGAGTGACGACTTTCGCCACGTGTGACAGTGTGATTGATTCCCACTTCTTGGCTTGTTCTTTGAACAACGTGGCAAGAAGAGCACCGTTGAACTAAGGTCATGCTCAGCGATGGTTCTTAATGAGGATGGCGCAACTTACAGTGCCCAGATCTTGCCCACGGCTGCTATTGTAGACGTCTTCGATGTAGTCCATGATGTCTTCATGATCATCAATCTCGGGCAGCGGGGCACCAGCGAAACGAATAATATCTTCCAGGTCGGGGTTATCGTTCAACTACAAAGGGCCCTTCTGTCCTCTTGGAACATTCGAGATGCTTTTCTTTGCCATTTGATCGTTCTGGAGACTTTCTTGTGGTGCAAAAGGTCTCGTGTGCCCATGTCTCCGCATCTCGTGTCCGTAAACCTCATTCGCCTTTATGACCTGAGTGATTAGCCTTAGATCATGTCTTTCCGAGAAAACCTGGTCACCACCATAATAAGCGGTAAAGGAATTTCAAGCCAACGACTGATATTTTTCGCAGATTCTGTTCACGAAAGCTCGTTGTGCGTGTGGAGTGCTTCGTGACGGGCCCATCTGATCAACACATCTCCTGGCCATATTCCATTCTCGGTGAACATCCAATTTGAGTTTCGGAAACTCTTTTCGAATGAGGTCGATAAGTAACTCATGCACGCGTTCCTTCAAGGCATCCATCCCCGATTTCATGGTAAACCTCAGAACAGACCAGGGAGGTTCGGGGAAGAATTGTTTCTCCTTCACCTGGCCCTGCTGAAGTGACATACCCACATCGTCTGGTCCACGATTTCTCACGATGTAGTATCCAAGAGTAAGATCACCTCTCTTACCAGTCACATAGTCGATGACGATCTTTTGGACTGAGTGCTCGATAGCGAGATCTGGTTTTGTCATGACTGCCATAGTTCTGGACATGCTATGATCGGCCTTCTTGGCCAAATTCAAAATCTCTTGAGTCGTCGCAGGATCCACATTGCTAGGCATAATCGCGAGAATACTAGATGGTTGTTTGTCAGCTGATACAGTTCATAATTTAATGAGGTGAATTGCTTACATAGTCCTGCTATCCCTTACTAGAAGTCACGACGGTTAGCTTTCACATGTAGAAAATGAAAAAAAATCAGACCCAGACTATAAGGTTGTTGATCAAGCCTCAAACGCATTGAAAGAAGAGTCACATACTATACGTCTTCACCATATTCATGACGAGCTCTATGTCGCTCTCGCTAGTCACACCTAGGGAGATAGATATTAGTACCGTCAGGTCCATCTTTAGCTACCTTAAGTGCTCAAATCTTCAGTTTCTTGGCGGAAGATGCCGGGGACATCAATGACAGTGAGATGATTGTCTTCTTAATCGGTCAGTAAAGCAGTGGACAAGAGGAACTTGCGTATGACTCTGCAATACTCACCTGTGGGCCAAGCTTCTCAATCTTGAGAATGTGCTCGCTAAATGTCGGCAACGCAGAGCCGTCACTAGAAGTAGGCTTTTTATTCGTTCGGATCCCAAAAGCCACATTCGCCTATCAAGGTATCAAAATCGGTACTAGTTCTCGAACAGAAATACTCACCTCTTCGAAAAGCTGAGCAAGGCTTTCAGAATATAGATTGGTTATACTACGGCGAAAGCCCTTTAGTCGTTCTTGTTCTGCAATTTCCGTGTCCTGATGAGGAATGATCGAAACAGTGATGCTCTCCTCTGAATCACGACGATACGTTATCTGAGTAACGTATCTAGTGCAAAGCTCCACATCACGAGGGAACGCAAATCCAGTCAAACCTTCGAGTACTGAACTTTTACCGGAAGATTGGTCTCCAACAGCGACAAGCTATAGTAGTCAGTATTGATCAAATATTGAGGAAGCGATAATATACCTGAGGGAGTGCAACTCGCGTACCGACAAACTCTTGCAGCTTGTCAACCTTTGTTAAGATGGAAAGGTTGCCAGGAATCTGTGGTTCTTGGCCTGCAATGTTGTTTATGTTCATGTTCTTGGCCATATCAATCGACCTGATCCTTGATACTGACAAGGAAATATCAATGGTTGAATGGAAATATGAAAATTTCCTCCGATGAAAGAGTTTCTTGAACGGCCATGTCATATCATAAGTCGAGAAGCTGTCATGAGTGACATGTTACCATCATACATAGAACCTTGCAATTGATCCACCCTTTGGGTCGACTTGCCAAATGCCCTTGTTACTTCCATCTCCACGAGTCTCACATCATGTGCCTAATGGCATCTCATGTGCAGCCACTGTTCCAATGCTCATCTGATTCGTGTTATATTCTGATGATGTGTTATTTTTTAAATTCTAAAGCTTTGGGAGCCAACCAAAATGGTACAAGACTTACCGATATGGTGCGCTCCTGCTGGAGGGCGGGCGGTGGTAGGCCTCCTGCTCCCGGACCGCTATCGTACGAATTGATAGGTGGACATAGACTCCGATCCTCCTGGTACGCATCATTATTGGACGAGAATGCTGCGATTAAGTAGCCAGCCTTCATTGGCCCCCTTAACGGGCTGCCTATGGCTATGCGGATTCAGTCAATGAAAGAGCTGCAGAAAGAAAAAAAAAAAAACGCATAGTTTTTCCCGTGGTCGCAGGCTCTTGATGTTGCACTACATCCACTAGAGCTTATTCCTCGAATTCTAAAGTTTAAGCATCAAGTCGAGATTAGACGAGGAGATCCTAGTGGAAGATTTAGAGGTGTGATTTATGATCACGTCATTGTGTGACTACCCAACCTTGACCAAACCTCTGCCCATCATTGTTTTTTCCAAGTCTTGATAATAGGCCCTTCAATGTCTAGGTCGATTATTGGATGATGCAATACAGATTCCTCATTTTTATTCACCTACCTGCCCTTGAGAAGCAAATAGGAATCACGCCCTGTCTTGGCTACGATGGTGCCGCACTTGTTGTCGCTCTGTCTGCTGTCTGGCGACCCCCCTCCTCTCATTGCCAAATCGTTTCGCACTCAAGGCCGAGTTCTAACGGATCATCGCCCATATGATCTTAACCTTCAATACTACCATCAGACACAATAACATCGGGCGACATTCTCTGATTTCTGAAATCATCATGACTGGTCAAAAGCCGAAGAGCAGAGGATGGGGTATGTACCCACAGCTGCACGACAAAGTGCTACAGGAACTCAATAACGACGGTCTCACTCCCGAATTCTTTCACACTGATTATGAGCGAGGATTCAGTAAGAGTTATGATACCAATATCATGGGACGGTTCACTTGCAGAAACAACAAGTGTAACATGAAGGGGTGGTCAAGCAGGCAGATCGCCATCACCATACGAATGTACCACGGAAATAAATACAACGCAAGAGTATACTATCAACGCTGCAGGGGCTGTGATAGTCCCAGTCGACCATCCCTGGACGACTCGTACGCGGAGCGGATTGCATATCGCATTAAGAAGTGGTCTGGATTCCACGTGGAGGCGCCCCCATTCACATCTCACAGCCAGGGACCGCACGAGAGTCATCTATGTGAGGGATGTAAGCATGGCCATTGCAGTGAACGACGACTTGGTTAGGTCAACGAGGTAATTAGGTCCTACATATACTACTTTGGAACAAGTTATTGATGGACAGTAGTTATAGCTGCGCGAATCCCCATTCAATGATCGGATTGAAGGACGTCGGCAGGCTTGGCGGTCGAAGCCAGGAAACTACAAGGCTCCGAAGCTGGTATTATTGTCTTTTTTTCCTCATAATTACCTGTCACGGCCGCCGATTGAACTGGGCGTTGCTGCGTCGAGTCATTCATCTGGAATAGGACTGGCGTCGACCAATACCATAAGGTTGTGCCTCACATGTCAAGGAGTTCAGGGTGGGGGAACAACCTAGTACGCAAGATAGAAAGAAAGATTATACCAATGCGCATAATGAGTAAGGAAAAGACAGCTATGTGGTTGGGAGTATAATACTGAATATTTAGTACCAAGTGTCACAGACTAGCGCTAGCGCTAGCTGCTGGCAGACCTGAGTATTTAGGTAGGAGCTTGGAGCTTACCTCCAGCTCTTCAACTTTTGTAATTTACACAACTTATGGAAGACCTTGAAGCTCAGCCTTTTGACCCTGGTAAACCGTGACACCAAGGTATCTCTCTGCCTAATGTTCCATAGCCACTGTGTCGGCGCTCCCACAAATCACGTCTGCCCCTCCTTGGCTGGTGTGTTTTCTGCTTCTTTAATACCAAATTCACTGCGCAACGAAGCCCGCAACGGTATGTCCTTCTCAAAGAAGGTAAAGATAGCAGCGAGCCCAAATACCGCCGCCCCCACAGCCCAGGTCATCCTCAGCGCATCTGTATACACTCCGATAATCTCCGACTGTACGTCTGGAGAAAAGGAAAGCACAAAGTCTCTTGCCGCATAGCCATATGCATTACCAGCACCGAGGAGGTCCCGCGCGGCTGGGTCCGAGATTTGCCACAGGTGCTTGCTGAAGATGTTGTTGAACACCGTGGCGGGAATGGTGACGCCCCAGATAGCGCCATAGCTTCGGATGTATGCCCAGGTCGAGGTCGATGCTCCACTGTCTGCGTCTGTCAAGCCAGCCTGCACGGCAGGCAGCAGCGAGGCCGCCATTGCGCCATTGCCGAGAGAGGTCACCAGTTGTAGACACCCACATAGCCGTACTGGACCTTGCATCCAAGGCAGCAAAGCTGGCCATACCGGCCGCCATGGAGACAACCCCCACATCGTGTAGAAGCTTGTACCTTCCAGCACGAGACAAGTATTGACCGGCCAGGATGGCAGCAGGCAGTAAGCCAAGCAACGTTGGGAGAAGCTGCACTCCAGACCGGCTTGGCGTGGCAAGCTGGACAGCCTGGAAGTACACCGGGAGGAAATAGAGAGTCCAGAGGGTCATGAGAGCGTGCACGAAGGTGATTAGGAAGGCAATGTTTGTTGTGCGATTGCTGAACAGATGGGATGGCATGGTTGCGCGTTTACAGAAACGTGAAGCTTCCCAAGTATGGAACATGCCAATTCCTGCCAGGCCGACGATCAGGGGTACGAGGGTTCGAGCATCTGACCATGGGTAGTCGACGCCAGCGTAGGTCAGGCTGTATAGTATAGAAGTCGATGAGGCAAGGATCAGGAGATTACCAATGTAATCTAGTTCCATGATCTTTTCTTTGGACGAGGCTTTAACATACTTGACCTTATGAATGCGAGCAGGAAGAGCAGCGAAACACCTCCGATGGGGAGGTTAATCCAAAACACCCAGCGCCAGCTCGAGTTCTGGACGATGATGCCACCGATGAGTGGGCCGACGAACAAACCAATGGCAAAGAAGGCACTGAAAAGACCTATGAATTTGCCCCGTTCCCTAAGAGGAACAAGATCGCAGATAACGAGATCGACCAGCATGTTGAGCCCGCCACTACCCAGGCCTTGGATAGCTCTACCGACGGTAAGAACTCCACCGTTATTAGCACCGCCGGCAATGCCGCTGCCAATAGTGAAGATGGCGACGCTAACAATCAAGGGCCATCGTCTTCCCCAAGCATCGGCAAATTGGCCAATGATGGGAACGAATGCGGTACTTTGAGTGTACTAGTTAGCTTTGTCGGCCAGCGTTGTAGATGCAAAGTGGAAAGAGGATGAATGTAGTGCATCAATGTAGGCAATAGCACGCTTACTAACCTTGTCAATACGAAAGAGTTCACAGCCCAAACATAGTTTTTGCCCAATTCTAGGTCGTGAACAATGGTAGGTAGAGCGGTGGAGACCGCGGTGACTTCCGTAGCCGGAGAGTAATGTAGTAACCATCAATGCAGGAAAAATGGCCCAGAAGCGCCACGACTTCCTTTGCGTAGAGTCTCCCTCTTGATTATTCTCAACTTCATTGCTGTTGTGAAAGGTGTCGGGGTTGTTGTTGTCGATTTCATGGGTCTCGCTTGCAACGGCGGTGAGGGGGACGCCGCTGTCTCTGGGTTTGTTTGGAGGTGATTGATTCTGACCCATCTTGACCAGGAATATAGTAGACAGAGATGAAGATTTGAGCGGTGCGCTAATGTGTGGACTGTCGCGTAGACGAGACAGGAGTAGAAAGCCACAATAAACATGCGAGGTTCAATATATACGCTGGAACAACATCTGAAGGTCAACCATTAATTATACACCAGAAGGATCTCATAGTACAAAACGACTATAATGCCGAATAGGAGCTCTAACACCGATTCGGCGTCATGTACGGGATCAGAAGTGGGTCGACGGTACCGAGTTTACGGTTCGGCGTTATAGAAATTGGGGGCTCAGTAGGTGCGCTATTGAATTGCGTGTTGCCGTTGTCCACTCTCACCATTTATTGGATCTCTGTCTAACCACTCGAAACCATGCCTAGAGACCAAAGTTGCAATCCATCAAACCGATTAGCTTGCGATCGATGTCATTCGCAGAAGTTGAGATGCCAAAGACAATCGGGTCAAGGCAGCTGCGCTCGGTGCACCCGCCTCAACGAGCAGTGTGTCTTCAGCCCTCGACAGCGCCGAACTGTAAAACACAAGGAGCCGGCAGCGAACGGCGCCATCAAAACACGACAAGAAGCACACGTCGATGCGCCTTTTGACTTGGTCTTTCCTTCGGACGTCGATGATTTATTAGATAATGACTACGACGAAAGATTAATCCCTGGCTCGGTTTCCACCCAATTATCCCCTACACTTGAGTTCTCAGACCAGGATCCCTCGTCTCTAGCTACGGAGTGGTTCAGTACGTTGCTGTCACCGCCGCAATCGTCAAGCAACATCAGCGAGATTTTCACAGCTTCAAGCAATGGAGTATTTCCCGACCTGTCGACGGAGAGATGCACCTCTCACGAGGCCACTGAGAGTCAGGTCGTCACTAATGATGAGTCTACGCACTGCGGCAATCTGGATCCAGGCACCGGCCAAGTCAATCTTTCTAAACTCGTTCGGGAGCTAGCAGAGCTCAACGTCTGCCTCTTCGACCATGCTGCAATACTGCCACCGATTGAGTTGCAGTCGCCTTCAGACAGGATACCCTCGCCCGATGGCCGCCTTTTTGCTATTGATGAAACATTCCGCATGACGCAGCAGCTTGTCGATATCATGGGACGACTCTTTCCCCGCTCGGGTTCTCCACCCGGTCCTGTGCCTGATCAGGGGACATTACTGCTGATTCTGTCGTGCGCCAACCGAGTCTTTGACGTTTATGAGATCATATTTGGTCACATGCGTGGCTGCATCAAGCACAATATAACACCGTTGACGATGGACGGGAAAACGATAATTGTCCCCGAGCTCCGCATCGGGTCATTCGCGCCCCCTAAGCCCACCGCTATCGCTATGCAAATGCTTATGATGGCGATGATGGCGTCGGAATTATTCGATCAGCTTCAACAGGCGCTCGGTGTTTGGGAACAGAACGCAACGCCACCCGTGCGGAGCATTCATGGCCATTTCGAACGGATTGAGCATACCACAAGCTCGAGCTCGCGTTTCCCAAAATTCACACAAGAGGCGACTTCAGAGATATCCAGGAGGGATGGTAGTGTCGCAGCTAAAATTATCAATACGCGTCAGCTTCTGCTGAGCATGCCAGGAATACAACAATAAGGAAACTCTACAACGGACAGAAGGTGTCAACAAAGAACATAACCTACCATTGACAAAATTGGACTTCAGAAACTGCCAATAGTCTTTGTCCCAGGCTGGGAGAAACTTGTTACGTCACAATCCGTGACACATGATTGGATTGAACAGACAAAATCTTATCCTCAATTATTGGAAAGTAAAGACGGTGAAAATGAGAACTCACAGCTGAGTAAGATAGCCTCTATCTGAGGTAGCTGCATAGCTGCGTGTGGCCGCTCAGCCAGGCCTTAGTCAGGTCCTACAATGACGTGAGGAGTTTATTCACGGTATCGTACACTTTATGACTGAGTCTGCTGAACCCCGCGTAGACCGCGATCGCGGCCACGATACGTCGTATCAATCACGCTCGAGACGGAAAGGCAGAAACCATCGGGGTGGGTCCAGCGCTTAATCCATGGCCCCCTCCTCAGAAGACCATCCTATAGGATTCTAGAAGCCGCGTTCGGTCTTTAGCGGCATTGGGGAATTCCAGCTCTGCTATTCTCATTGGACGGTGCCGGTGAATTTACGACCAATCCGGCCGACGAGCTGAACCCCATTTCCCCAGCCCAAGCCAACATTGAAAAGTCAACTTGAGCAATCAACAGTAATTGTGGATTTCATCACCGTGCAACTGTTCTCGATTCGTTGCTCGGTAGCATCGAGTCTCCGCAGGCCTTTCCAGAGGCGGCTATCACCTCGTTGCTGTCATGAGAGGTCCTTTTTTCGCTCCAACCCTCTGCGCGCCACCAACAAGAAAAACCATGGCCAATATCATACCGCGCAGCCGAGCCGGGGCCAGCTGATCGACCGGCAATGATAGACCTTGAATAGTCTCTTCTATTTTCGGTGTGACCCGAGGGATCGGGGAAATGTAAGCCGGGCCTACTGTTGTGCAGCCCACACCCTGGCGCAGCACTCTTATGTCTTGACCGAGCTGCCACTCTCCTCTTTCTTAGCTTGTCTCACCAACACTTCTTTTTCTCCGATGTCCATGTGTTCGTCGGCGCATCATCCAACATGAACTCGGGTATCCAATTGGCGTGCGCCATGTGGGCGATGACAGCCCTCTCGCTCGCCTTGGTCATCCTGAGGTTGTACACTAGGATCAAGATCGTGAAGTTCATTGGGGTCGAAGACCACTTGTATGCATGGACAGGCGTAAGTGCCCTATGCACACCTCGAGCCTATTCACACTATGATGCAATGCGACATGATAACTAAGTTTGCGGCCAGCTCCTCCTCCTATGCTTCACCATCTTCATCCAGGTCGCCGTACACTATGGCCTAGGACAAAGCTTCTGGATCCTGAGCATCGCCGAATCATCCGATGCCATCTTCTGGACCTATGTCGCCAACAGCTTTGCCATCACCGGCAATGCGTTGGCGAAGCTCTCCATGGGCCTTTTCCTCTTACGAGTGGTGCAGGTCCGGTGGCAGAAGATCGTGCTGTGGGCTGTCGTCTTCTCAATTGTGGCCACCAGCATAGCTCTCACCATCATGCTGTGGAATCAGACCACTCCAGTCAAAACGAGTTGGGATCCGTTGAGGACGCCGGGCAAGTGGAACATCCAAATACAGCCTATGAGTGTTGGTCTCGGTGGTAAGGACCTTGTCCGTAAAAAATGTTGATGAATCGCTAATGTTTGCTAGTATGGTCGAGCGTCTGCGATTTCTTCTTTGCGATATTCCCATGGCTATTCATATGGTCGCTCCGCATGCCGCAGAAGGATAAGATTATGTTGGCGACAGGCATGAGTTTAGGCGTGATGTCAGTTGCTATGCTTACCCTTCCCTTCATCAAAAGAATTCATCATGCTCACTGACATACAGCGCTGGGGCCTGCGGCATTGTCAGGACAGTTGTGCTTTCGCGTCTGAACGTCTATAACTATACCCTCAACTTTGTACCGTACTTCGCGTGGGCCGGGGCCGAGATAGCTGTCGCCATGGTGTGTATGGGTATTCCGACATTGCGGCCTCTGTACCTGAAGACACGAGGTGTTTCGAGCGCATACGCACAGAAGGAACAAAGCCAAACGAGCGAACTACCAAGATTTACCATGTGTAAAGCGAAAATGAAGCGGCCTCCTACGCCGCCACAAGCACACTTTTCACCTCCCCCACGTACAGATTCTATCCCCATGAAGCCAGCGAGCGTCTTTACGAGGGTGTCTAGTCGAGACAGCAGGGAAGAACTGTTTGATTCGGAAAGGAGTGATGTGGGTGTCATATGGGTGAGGAACGAGGTTCAGATCCAGAGAGATGACACGAATTGGCCATTGAAGAACTGAAAGATGACAGGAGCTTCTTACACTACAATGTACACAAGATTTGTTTTGTCGACGCGAGTCACCATAGCGATTTATATACCCTAGCATCTGGACTGCAATAGTAATAGTATTTTTATTCTCGATAAATAAAATCCTTACATTCTACTGAGCAGGTTGTTCTGCATTCAGTCCTCAATGCAAATAAGAGAGTACAGCAAGCTGTGCGTCTTACGACAGCTGCGTAGCCAATGCAGTGACCTGATCCAAGAGCGACTGGTCTTCACCAGCCGCATTCTTGATCACCTTATCCCTCAGGTGGTCGACCTGTTGGCCAGCGGCTGTAGGCGTATTGCCTTGAGCTGTCTGAATGCGGCTGACCTGGTACTCGAGGAAAAACTTGGGGACTTTGATGGCCAGACTTCCTCCTACACTTCGAATGCCCGCCTCAGTTGCCAGATAGGTGTTGAGCTCATCCTGGAACGTCTGGAGGTCCGAACTCGCCAAGGGGGAAGCAGTGGCGAACTTTGAGAGCGCGAACTCGAGGGGGGTCTGGGTAGACTGGCTGAAGTCGATCGATGAGAATGAGACATCACCGCTCGTGACGTCGGGGACGCCTGAGATGGTCGTTTTCGAGGTATCGCAAGTGATGGCAGACTGGATACTAGTGACACTGTCTTCGACCTCAGCAGGCAAAGCCGTGCTTCCAATCACGAAGCAGGCAGATTGGCGGGCATCGAGGACAGGAGCAGCGGCGGGTGCCTTGGTGAGAGGCACCACGGTGTTGGGCGTGACGAAGGGGATCGTCGGCGCAGCCACCGCGAGGCCGGTGAAGAGGGCCACGGTAAGAGTGAGGGTGTTCATCTTCGACATTATTGGTAAAGTAAAGATACTGGATGGGCGAAATGATTCGCAATAGCTCAAATGCCCGAATGAAAGAAAGAATGCAAGTCGAAACGAAAGTAAACCCTAACCAGAGGGGGCGAAGATCACAACCTGGAAACCCTTTTGCTTGATGGTAGAGAGAGAACGGACGATCATACTTGAGACCACGAGCGGCGCATGGCGATCCTTTTAACCAGACGACTCGTCAATGCGGCTGACAGCAGCATGTTCGGTAATGCGCCGAGAACCTAAGCTTATTACGAGGAGAAATGGAGGATGTCGTCTCATGTCAGCCATGCACGTTTGAGATGCGACCAAGCGCCAGTGCGTGAAGCCTCGGGACTTCCCAATCAGGGAACAAGTCTAACCGTTACGCGCCACGACAGGCTGTCAAAGGTGACATTAGGGGACATGATGAAGCCAGCAGTCGGTTAGCCGGCTCTCATGGAGAGAAGCGTTGAATTAGAAGTGAACAGAGCCTCAACTGTACCCCTTCATCCAGGAACTGTGACGTCTGGAAGGCCGAAATCCCCACAGTCCCAGTTTCAGGGGACGAAGCTGCCAATCAGTGCAGGGCGCAAGTGCATGATCGCCCCGATCCTAGCGCGCCAAGGGCTCCCGCCCCGCTGAATTGAGTCTGAGGTTATTTTCAACTTCATGTTCATGTCTGAACAACACTAGGTGGTGAACGCTAAAATTCGCGTACTTCATCTTTGTTGCCAGGCCCGAGTTGGTCGCGTGACGTCCAGATCATCGATTCCGCTTGGTTGAGTCAAGACAGGGACGATTTCTTGCTGATCGCAACAATGACGATTGATGGCTTAATTCAAGGTAATGCAATCAAATATGTACATGTTGTAGTATATTCAAGCGGCTTAGCTCAAAGTCACTCGTAGGTGTCTTTCAGTGAAAGAGGAGGGCCAGCCTGGTGGCTTTAGAGTATATGGAGCGAGGTTCTACACAGGAGGACCAGACTAGCGTAAGGGCGGTATGTAATGATGATATTGATCAAAAATGGAAAGAAAAAAAAAAAAAAAAAAAAAAGATGTGCTGCTGCTTACTGGAATGCAGCGTTGCATGTAGATGGCAAGACGGATGTCCTCGAAACAGAGCGCATCTCGTGATACTACGTATTATAGAGGTACGCCTGCTAAGCTCTATGCAACCTGTGCCTCTCATAGATATTCATGAAATCCTTCAGACAACCTGCGACTTGTTTGACAGCTTCGGAGCCCAGTCTCACTCTCGTTTGAGCCACATACCGCCAGCTGTACATCGCCGTGATGTTTTACGAAGGCTAGTGGCGGACGATTCCAAAAGAAATCTAGCGACATCAGATTCAATATGAGAACTGACGGTCTATTCCGGATACTAATTATAATGGAATACTCTAAGTGTGCAACTGTTTTACGATCATGACTTGTCGTCGTTCTGAATCTCATCAACGGTGCGACTCACGATGCCATGTCGATAGGAAGCCTGTCATTCAGGACTAGGACAAGTCTTTAATCTCTAGCTTCCCTCCTGCGTCGGCACACGCCTCCCGGAATATAAAATGCTCCCTAAAATTATGAAAAAGGAGCGCCATTGAGCTGGGCCAAGGTATACACTAGGCCGCGATAGGAAGAGCGCATTATGGATTCGATCAACCAATCAGGCTCTCACATCCACATGGAAGACCAGCCTTTTCCTCAACCACAATCTCCGAAGCCAGCAGACTCTCCACTTTTACATCCGAACATCTCGATGATCGTCTCCCCCACCCCATTCCAATCTTTTCTTGCCCACACAGTCACATGCAAATTTTTAAATCTTGTGTACCCTAATAAGAGGCACCCCATCACAACAGGGGATGTGGTTTAGGGGTATAACGTTCCCTTCGCATCTATGAAACAGAAGTTGGGAAAGGCCCGGGGTTCGATTCCCTGCATCTCCAGTCTATTCATCTTTTTGACTTTTGAGAGGATTTATTTCCCTCATCTTTTTGGGGTTGACTTCAGAGTTACTTACTTACGTCTTCCTCAATGGGCTCCAAGTTCTTTGGAGAACCAACCTCTTTCCATGGATTGTGTGACACCAGAAGAGGCTGTCTCTAGTAGATCTCAAGCGACTTTTTTGCTCATACATGTTAACGAAATCGGCATAGACAAATGAACAAGTGCTTTTATTTGTTGAAATAGCATATATATGTATGTAGCTATATCGCACGAGCTTCGGCGGTTTTACCGTGGAGCAGCTTACAGCTCCTTGACTTTTGGTTGACCCTTGAACAATCTTGTAATTCTCAGAGCGAAAACCCAAGCGAGCATGCCAGCCTCCAATCCCAGCAGCCCGATCCACAGCGCGTCCAAGATGTGCACCTCCAGACCCCAGGGCAGGAGGCCCTCCAGGTTGAAGCGAAGCGGTCCGTATGAGATCTGCATCAGCAAGAAGCCGACCAATGCATAGTATGTGTACCAGTAAGGTCTGTTAATCGTTAGTCTCCCATGTAACATGAATTCGCTCCAGATGGGGCTCGTTATGATGGACGTGAGGGAAGGAAACGGTTGAAATTATGAGATAAGATGTGGTGCGCTAGTTGGTGTAAGTCGCTATGGACTGCCGCGCTGATTGATTGCGATCATGCCACATGCTACAATTGCAAGTGCAAATACAATTTGATTGAATGAGGGTTCGAGGTTATGCATCAAGTAATGATAGAGAATGTAATTTTCAAAGACTTACTTATTGTTGCCTTGAACTAAAGTCCATCGCGGTCTCGGCTCAGCATAGCTTTGCGACGCCTGTACCGCAATGACGAGTCCGGAAGCGACGAAGGCCCAGATCAGTAGAATGCGCTGTAAGAGACTGAGCTCTTGCTCGGGGAAGTAAGAATCCAGCATGTTTCCACTCTTTCGTACAGTCCGTCTTATAACCTCTTTCTCAGTTATGTAAAACGGCCAGGTGTCGCATGAGAATTGTGTCCTTTTCGCCGTTTGTGACACGCTGTTCTCGCTTCCTCGGCTGAACGGGCGCTGAAATTGAGGCGCGACGTTGTAATCCGCCGTGTAGGGTTGAGTGCCTGTGAGACAGATGGTATGCAGAATCTGGGGAAGATGAGACGATCGAGAAGTCGTTCACGCAAGGAATTGTAAAGGACCGTTTGGCTGTAACCATCGATAATGGTAGTTGTCAAAGAGGTTCTTTGCTATTTATGGTTGAAACGAAATTCATCAGCATCGATAGAACCCAGCTTTACGTTTGTTGTCATTTTACCCGGTTCAGCGGTCCGAATATCCCAGGGCTTTTCGCATGGCGCTCCCCGCATGAGCCGCCTTCGCTAAGTCGTGGGAAATGCAAGGGTCCAATCCCTTGAAGTCTTAAAAGCTTTGAGGCTTGAATCGCTTCTCACCAAGGGATTGACCCTTTTGAGGGATTAAGGGTCATGTGGTTTGAGAAATGCTTTTCTTTAGAAGGGGAGTTCCAGTGGTATTTACATATAGTACAGGATTACCATGTTCGTCGTAAAATGGAGACATTAAAGAGACGCAAATACCCCCGAATCCAGCCTCGACCTCAATACCAGCTTGGCACATATGAATACAACCTTTACCCAAAAGCGAGGCACCAACTCCATTATAATGCAATGCGAAATGGTCAAGTTCAGGAAGACCCTGACTTCCAGCGAGCCTCCAGCTTCTCCCGTTCACGGACATCTCCCCCAGATGCCTTCCACCATGTGTCGCATCCCCATCGGAGCATTCGTTCGCAGGCCTGTGTTGGCGTCACAGCGGGTCGCACGTCGAGAAAGAACACGGGCTCGCCAGTTTCCTCAGGAGGGCCGGAATAATAGTCAATGACATAGCGGATTTCCTTCTGGCGGCCATTGACCTCGCGGGAAACAAACCAGTCGTGGCGATCGAAGGGCACTTCAGTCCTGTATTGTTTTGTTAGCATCATATACAGCGAACCAGATGATGCATACAACTTACGCAAACATAGCAGGATATAGCCACCCCATAACTTGAATCATGGCTGCCTTTGGTGTCATGTCCTTAGGTCTGCCCTGAAACCTCACCAAACTTGGTGCCAAATCATCAACCTCTTTCTCGTATCCGTATTTCTTGGCCATCTTGTCAAAGTTCTGCTCTCCCGCTGAGCATAATTGATAACCTTTCTTCAATCCTCCAGCGAAGCGCTTCTCCCATTCCATGATCTCAGCCCAAGCGCCTTCGTTCAGGAAGTTGTGCACGCTGACCATGCTCTCAACGGCTGTCACGTCTGTGTCGGTATAGCCCTTGCGTAGGAGAGCATTGTACATTTGCTGAGGCGAAGGGTATTCCCATGTTCCTGCGCCACCGCCTCGGGGGATAGTGGACTCCTCGCGGTCGGTCGGAAGAGCGACAGTTTGGGAAGGGGCCTTCTCCTGTGACAGATCACTGAACATCCAGTTGAGCGGATTCAGCTTCGAAAGCGTAGACGATGGTTCGGTCGCAGGCTTGCTTGCGGCATGAGGAACTGGACATGCTGAGGCGAGCGGCGCGGCGGTGGCATCGTGCTTCACCGGGCAGGCGGAAGGGGGTGCGGCGATAGCATCATGCTTGACAGGGCAGGCTGACGGTGGTGCTAGGGCTTCAGCAGTCTTCTTGTGCATCGGACATTGTGGCTGGCTATGTTAGACATGCTTGTTCATGTAGCAGAGGTAAATGGTCGTACAGGAGGTGATTGTCCATCGACAGGGAATGCGTGAGGCGCAACAGGCTTGGAATCAACCTGGCCAACAGGGGAATCTGCCCAAAACCAGCCCATGTTTGTTATGCGTGATGTAGAGTTGGACGATTCTGTGTGAAAGAACAGCGATACGCGTTGTCGCGTTGTCGTCTTGTCAAGACCGAAGCAGTCGCAAGAAATCCGGCGATATGATCGCGCAATCGACTCTAGATAAGAAAGATCCGTCAACTTTTTGCCTGCGAGATTGCGGCAAAAGACGGAGTCGAGAGATCGCCCCCAAAGCAGTTGCGGGCGCCCTGATTGGCTCGCTGATTGCGACAACAAAGGCGCTACGCTCACTCTCGTTAGCGGCGACTTCTGTGCCCTCCAGGCGGCGCCAGCCGTTCCAAGAACTTTAGATGAGTGCTGTACGTCACTGTTCGCGATTGATTCAGTGACGCGAAGCACATGCAATAGACCACTAGTCAGCCCATGCCTGTTGTCGTCCAGCGCCCGTAACCGAAAGAGCTCCTTGGGATGCTGGAACAATGATAAGTCGCTATACCTAGCGACTACGACATCCGTGACGAAATGAGGACTATCTTTCTGTTTGGCCGGCTCTGTGCTCGCCAGACTGCCTCCAAAGCGCACCCAAGAATACCGAGGCCCACCAACACCAGCTTCACCCGATGGCAGTCTACCTTTAGACACGGCCACCGCTCCCAATGGCAAAATCCACCGCCTAGGAAATTCATGCTGTATGCAACAGTCCAAAGCGTTGCTCTCGGCACTGCAGCATTCATCAAACTCGCCGAAAAGGACAACGAGGGGACAGAATGGACGTCGGAAGAACGCATGCTGCAGGTATCGCGGGAGGAAATCGAAAAGAGCAAGGACGAGACCAGTCGCGGATTTACACGCCTTCGCCATAATGTTGTATACTATCTGGATGCATACTTTTGGGAACCGATATGTACCGGTGTTCGGTTCCTACACCTGGTTGTCATCTTTGTGCCGGTTATACTAACGGTACCTGCGATATGGTTTGGTAGCCGCCAACCAGAGTACGACGATGAAAGGACTGGTACTCTATGGTGGTATAAGTTCCTCGTGCAAGCTATGGAATGGTCCGGTCCGGCTTTCATCAAGGTAGTGACCCATGTATTAAGACCTCAAGACGCCATGGCTAATTGAACCTTTGGACAGCTCGGTCAGTGGGCCGCCTCGAGAACCGATATCTTCCCTACGCAGATGTGCGATATTATGTCTAAGTTACACTCGAACGCCCCCGCTCATTCTATACATGCGACCAAGAAAACGCTGGAGGCTGCATTCGATGGAAGGTCGTTTAACGACATTTTCGAAGAGTTTGATGAGAAACCACTGGGTGTAGGAGCCATAGCACAGGTTTACAGAGCCAAGCTGAAGCCAGATCTTGTTGCTCCTGCGGACATTGATGTGATGGATTCCAACGGAAATCTTCGTCATAATGTTCGTAAGAAGGTGGACCCCATGCTGAAGAGCACTCCTGAAAGGGTGCCATCCTCGTATGTCGCCATCAAAGTCTTACATCCACGAGTGGAAAGAACGGTACGCCGCGATCTACGCATTATGGGGTTCTTTGCTTCAGTATTGAACCTAATTCCCACCATTGAGTGGCTCTCACTTCCAGATGAGGTCGAGCAATTTGGTGAGATGATGAAGCTTCAGCTCGATCTTCGCATTGAAGCCGCGAATCTTGCGAAATTCCGAAGGAACTTCAAAGATCGCACCACCGCCTGGTTCCCCTTCCCGTACCTGGAATTTACCACGCGTAATGTCCTAATTGAGGAATTTGCACAAGGTATACCCCTCGCGGATTTCATGGAGAACGGTGGCGGCATTTTCCAGAAGGATATTGCCCAGGAAGGTCTCGATGCATTCCTACGCATGCTACTGCTTGATAACTTTGTCCATGCCGACTTACATCCTGGCAACATCATGGTGCGCTTCTACCAAGCAAAGCAACCCAACTTCCGTGGGCTCCGGCATCCAGGCGAAGATCCACACAAACCGCACCCCGAAGAACAGGATGATGTGACGGAGCAGATACTTGCGCGCTTGCGGCCATATCGTAACCGGAAAGACAATGCCGCCTGGCTGGCGGAGCTCAAAAAGATCGATGCGGAAGGATACCACCCACAACTGATCTTCATTGACACTGGTCTTGTCACCGAACTCAACGCCACTAATCGCCGAAACTTTCTCGATCTATTCCGTGCTGTCGCTGAGTTCGACGGATACAAAGCTGGCCACCTCATGTGTGAGCGGTGCCGTCAACCCGACGCTGTACTTGACAAGGAGGTATTCGCACTCAAGATGCAACACCTTGTTCTGAACGTGAAGAGCAATACCCTCGCACTAGGTAACGTAAAGATCGGTGACATCCTTCAAGAGGTTCTTGGCATGGTCCGTGGGCATCACGTTCGTCTCGAAGGTGACTTTGTCAACGTTGTCATCAGTATCTTACTACTCGAGGGCATCGGGCGAACTCTGGATCCCAACGTCGATCTCTTGAGCAGCAGTCTGCCTATTTTGAGAGAACTAGGTGCCCGACAAGGTGCGGGTGCGATCAGAGCAGGCGATCTGCATATGCTGGTTGTATGGGCTGGACTGGAGGCCAGACGTTTCATGCAAGCGAGCATCGACGACGTAAGACTTCCTGCCCCATTGAGTGAATATGGTATCAGATTGCTGACTTATCAATAGGTTGAAAGATGTGTCAAGTACGATTTATTGGCACCCAATGTATAAACAATTAAAAAAAAATGATGCTGGTCAATGCATAAAACCGGGACTGGGTTTGTAGAGGCGTTGGAGGTGGTGTGGACAGGGTAATTCATGGATAAACGCGACTCTGGCATTGCCGGGAGTTATGGATACACTGTATACATTTAGACTGAGATGCTTACAATAATAGTATTCAAGATCTGTGCTGGAGTATATCACTTAAAAAAGCTACACAATAGAAATAAGGAACTTATTAAAAGTAATTTGTCGGCCGTAATTATTTAAACATGTTTGCGAATGTAAACTATCCGCTGTCCTTAGGGCGTTTGGGAAATTCTTTAGCAATCCTATGATAAGCATTGGGAGATTCTTGTGTTATAGTACAATTGTCAGCACCTATATTTGTCGCGTCATGGCTCATGGAGACAACATACCTCTTTTATTACTCTTTAACTCTATGATGCTATCAATAGGTTGAAAATCCGCAGAGGAGCTGTCGGCCGCCACGTCCTCGGCCAACAGCGGCTCAAGACCTTATACGCATCATCATGTGCTCTTCTACGGTATATTGGTTGAGCTGCATGGATTTCCACACAATGTCTCCACTTCTTCCATCTGTTTGCTGGGAATATCTGGATTGACAAAGCAGTGATAACCTATCTATGAAGAGGAAAGCTCATATATCGATTCTTAAGCTGGCTAATCACCGGGATTTACACCTTTGGGTATGAAGCTTGCGAGATAAGCTGATTCTTTTCGTTTGTTTTCATCAGATCGGCGGCCTGTTCAATTCATTTTACTGGCGAGGTTGTTGTTGTTTGAGCCAAGCGTCGACAATTCCCTATTATCTGGGTGTTGGTGAAGATTGGCTGGCGATCCGGGGGCGTCAGCTTCTTGAGACAGTCAATTGACATTGTAGCTCGAGGCTTTATGCCTACCTAGGTATGCATAGCTACCTCTTGCTCCAACGTAGCCTTAAGAGGGTTACTCGGAGCTTCATTGATGATGCAAACCGTCCCAATCTCGCCCCTACTTCTATGCATCTTACCACCCACACCTTGTACGCCTGTCATCCAATAGTACCTACCACCCTCAAACATACACCAATACTGTGGCTGCAGC
Organism: Seiridium cupressi; assembly: GCA_036674765.1. Taxonomy (NCBI): domain Eukaryota; kingdom Fungi; phylum Ascomycota; class Sordariomycetes; order Amphisphaeriales; family Sporocadaceae; genus Seiridium; species Seiridium cupressi. The sequence goes on from JARVKI010000025.1 coordinate 169,425, forward strand.
CTTATGTGCCCCGTCCGCTGAAATTGCGGCTGCACAGCACGATTTGATGTACATGAAGCTGCCGGAGCTGCCTCTTTGGGAGCGGCCGCTCGCTCTCCAATGAACTATGGATCGGAGTCGCCGCACGCATCTCGGCGCGGATAACAGAGGGCTCAAGAGAGCCTCGCATGGGAAACTCCCAACTCCTGATGGGGGTAGGGCGCTGCTATTCCGCCACTGCAGTGATAAGCGGAAGCCCAGGATTGGTTCAGCTGATGCACCGTTGCTGGCTGCCATGGAGACCTTCTTGCGAGATTGAGAGCACGAAGAGTTGTCCTTCCTTGTCCGGCAGTTCTCGAGACAAGAATCTCCATTCTCGCGCCTCAAGCTATGTGCCATGGAGACCAACCACAAGTACCAATACATTGAATCCCATTCCATATTCCCAGCTATTCAAGGAGAGACTTTCGGCGACCGACTTCCGGTTGATGTCGTCGCACTCTATATCCTTGGAGCCGACGGTTCAGGGAAGGAAGAATCGGACTTCGTATTTCAAGAACCGCGCCAGACACTGATAATTGGCGATGATGAGCCTGCACGAGATGCAGCGGTTACATCTCGTGATTCAGCCGACCGACGTCAGCGGGACCAGGCCGCGACAAGCCGGAATCTAGAAGCACGGCGTGGTGTTGACAGTGAGGCGACGCCTCCGTTGAAACCCCCTCATCGACAAAACAGAAGATCAACGATAACAAGCAGGAAGATAAACTGGCTCACAGACTGTAACGGACAGACAATTCGAAAAGCGATGCAGCCCCTGCATGTATCCCGCATAATTGGCATTGGACTGAAGCCCCCTTTGATATCGGATTTTGCCCAGCCGGCCAAGGAGGTTGTCGGAGCGCTGAGGGAGATGTGGCAGGACTTCGAGGGCCGCTCGATCGTGTTTCTCTGTCATGGATACGGCGCTTTCCTGCTGGTCAACATTATGGATCCTGGCCAAAATCAGGATCTATGTCAGGCTATTGCCACAATCGGCCTGTTTGGCGTTGATCCTGCCGACCCTGCCTGCGATATTTCGAAGCTCAGAAAATGGACCGCCGAGAGGTGCAAGATGAACCCTCAGGCCCCCATTTTCATGCATGACTACGAAACTGACTTTCGGAAAGCTCTGAACGGCCTGCGTAAGGACTACTTCGTCTCGGTATTCGCTTTCCGCACAAGTTCCGCCGGGGAAGGAAAGATGGAAGGGTCCAAAACAATATCTCAAAACCCGCAGACAACTTCATACCGCATTCCAGACCGAGATCCCGTCTGGGATGGGGGTGACTTCGATCAGATCGCAACATTCGCAGGCCCTGATGACGCTCTCTTTCGAGGCATGTGCAACTACCTTGTCGAGTCCATCGATGGGCATCAGCTACTTACTGCTGCACGGAAAAATGAAAAGGATGTGATCATGGATTTAATTAGACGCGGAGCAAACGTGGACAGCATCAATTACACCAGCCGAGACAACAAAACTGCCCTTGCCATCGCTGCGGAGGCTGGACATGTTGATATAGTCAATTTTCTTTCGACCAAGGACTACGTCAGTCTGGACCACGGCGTTGATATCGAAAAGTCTGCTCTTCATTGTGCTTTACAATCCATTAAGGATCGCCGAGGCGAGATCCTGGAATCCATGAAAACAAAGGCAGATCGGCTTATGCCTCGGAATAGAGCACGGCGAATCCTGAATCAAATGCGGGATGAAAAACGGTTGCCCCTCGAAGAAGAAATGATGTCTCTCGACGACACAAACAAGTTCGACCGTATGGTCAAACAGCTCGTCAGAACTGTTAAAATTGTTGAGATCTTGCTGGAAGCCGGAGCTCTGCCCACTGAAGAGCTGGAAGATACGATGGATACCAACAGCCCATTCGAGAGGGTTGCCAAGGAGCTTCTTTCCAATCCACCCGCGGTACAAGGGCCTTCCCCAAGACAACTTGTAATGTCCAGCCCTAGTCAGAACGCTCTTCAGGTCTGCCGCAAGACCTTGTTTGTTATTCGAGAGGTATTCTCGGTCGGTAAGAACGGGAAAGACCGTTACATCCCTCTTTACACAGATATAGAGCAAGTCATCTACCAAGGAAATTCATCGACGTACGATGTCCAACCAGACTACGTTTATGGCTTATCCTCTCATGTACCGTCACCTACAGGCCCTGGATCACGGCCCACGATCACGATCCAGGCTGATGAAACTGCAACAGTGATGGCCCGGGCGGCCCCTCACACACAGGAAGTACCCGAACCTTCTCTGCCTCATAAGGACTCAGAATTCGATATGGACAAAGAATTCAGCAGACGGGGTAAAAACTCCAAGGATGCAGGCTCCAAACGAATCTGCCGATGGTACCACATTCCCAAGAATAACGTGAGCCTCTCTCAAGCAGATCCTGACAACATACAAGTGTGGTGGACACGCCTCGCTGACTTATCCAAATAGATGGCTTGGGTGCATGTTCGTGTCCTCCTCCCAGGTGTCGACCTGAGCTCACCAAAAGACTGTTCAGGATTTATTTGCCAGGCTGAATGTCCATGTATGGCCCTGGCCCCAGGGATATCGGGATTACAAACCCCGAAGTGTATGTATCCCGACACTTTGTTGCCCTCGAGAGCATTGCTGACAAGCCAACACCATGGACAGCGCGCCGTCTACCCACAATTCGCCAAGCCAAAGCCGCTGATCGCGAATAGTAAAGGGCCAGGCCTGATGGTCCACGCCATCATGGTTCGTATGACCCATGTATTTGCCTAATTCTTCACTTTTTGGACCAACAGTGGCATATCACAGATTCCCTACCTAAGCTATGAGCAAAATCTGCGGCAGACTCTGGTGACAGAGATTGTGAACTCACAATCATCAGGGCCGACTGATGAATACTTGGATCTAGATGAGGCGGACGAGAGTCCTTGGAAGACTCGTGGGGATAAATGGATGGATCGGCTAGCAGGTTTCGGGGATCTCACCACCCATCGCTTGTCAAATACCACCAAAGACAACTGGACTCACCCCGAAACCCACTTTGACTTTAGCGAAACCTACAAGCGTTACCAGACGAGAGTGCGGGAAGAGCTGAAAACCAACTTATCAAATGCAGGCGATCTAAAGGCCCTCAGCCGCGAGGCAACCGAGTTAACTAATGCTTATCTTGACTATAAGCACAATTCGGGCTACAAGCTTCCTCTTCACCCCAGGCGGTATGTTATTTACATGTCTTCTTATGTTATGTTGGTCTGAATTGACATGGCCACGGGAATAGCACACTGGACCAGTCGCATTACTACATGCTGCGGGATACGACTTACCGAGACCGGACTCAGGTCGTCTCACGCTGGTTTCGAAGGAACAGGAGGGAACAAACCCGCCAACAGAACCACGAGCGACCAACTTTTCGCAACCGGGCTGGTCACATCCTCTTTGCAGAGGAGGATCACAATATCTTAATGGTCGACCAGCTTTGGCTTTGGGTCATTGAGGAAAAGAGAGATATGCATGAGACAGACAAGACGAGAGGAAATGTGACGCTAGTAACGAGCTTTCCTGACCGTGTCGGTACAAAATCGGCTGCCCATAACAACATCGCTCAGCAGGTCTTCCGAGATAGCACCAGGGACCCCTTCCATACCGTCAGCGACCTGGTGCGCCAAATTGTCACCGTATGCCTTAGGACTCTGAATGAGGGCCGGGTTGATGGCTCTGTGACTTTCCTGGAGTGCTTTGAGATCTCACTGGGTAACTTGGTGCGATATACTGAACTCGCACAAGGCTAATTCCTGAGATCCTGTACTAACCGTAGATTAGGAAGACCGTTCCGCGCAGAGCTTTTTGGAGTTCCGCAGGCTTTCCATGTTCCTCGAACATCTGGACGAGAAGCATCCCGATTATCTCAGCCGGCGAGGACTGCTTCTGAAACTGCTTCTGAGAATCAGCAAAGACTCAAAGATCCTATCCGAAGTCAAGGACGTCCTGGATGAGATCAGGATGATACAGGGCGTTCTACAAGACCAGGAGGTAGTATTGAGCGACAGGGACCACGAGATGGACTACCTGCTTGGAGAGATGAAGGATCGGGCGCCGCTATACAATGAGCTCCGAAGGATGCTGGCAACTTTTGAACATATGAAGCAGCGGGCCCAGTCGATAGTGGATTCGGTGCGTTTTCTCGTGGTTTCCTTTGGCTGGCCGACGGCTAACCAAGATCAGATCGAGAGGCTTCTCGATATGAAACAGAAACAGGCCAACCTCTGGGAGGCTCGCACATCAAGGGAGGGATCTGAGTTGGCTGCGAAGGCAGGAAATGTAAGAAATAAACCCACACCTTCCAGAAAGAAAGAAGAAGAAATCAGTAAAAGGGAGAATGCTAATACGGACCAGACGCTTTGGTGGTTCACGGCGGTGACCATCATTTTTGTAAGCATCAGGCACTTTACTAAAAGTCTAGAGTCGGTCCCCCATTAATTACAACAGCTTCCACTCTCCTTCATGGCATCCTTCTTCGCCCTCGATATCGACAAATTCCCCAAGGACGACGACGGCGACACCAACTGGCCATTGGGACTAGTCGTTAGTATCCTCTGTAAGCTATAGTACCCTCCTTCGCATGCCTAGTACTACACCGTTGGTTTCAAACTCCGGAAGACTATCATCCGGGTGTGGGCTAACCATTTTTCACACTGCACAGTCGGGATCTCTTTGTCAGTCATCGTCCCGCTGTATGCGTTAGCCTTCTTCTCGGAGAATTTGCAGCGCGCCTGGTCCAAGATTTGTGGCGTATGGATGCCGTTAACCACGTTGCCGATAATATGGGCTCTAAACAAGATACCTTTCATGGCCTCCGGGCGTCTCTGGGTTTTTGCGTTTATAAGGTCTTGCACAAATCTCTTCGTCGTACAGAGATACGACCCCAAGTTTGAGCAGAACATCGAACGTATGATGGGGGAGCATGGGACCGCGGTGATTGAGGATGACGACGTAGACGAGGAGGACGACCTGATCCGCTTATGGAGGATGAATATGAATGGGAGGCGGCCGATATAATATGGTGCCTGTAGGCAAAACAAATCTAATCAAAAGGGGGAGATTTAGGTGTTTCTTCCTATTAGTACTGTATATCTAGGTGGGCGGTATCGCAAAAGCCTTGCTTGAAGCATGCATGGACGGCGCTCGCTTAGGCTTAAAGTCTGTGGCGGCATCCGGGCCAACATTCAGGTAATTCCTCCCAATATCGAAGACCACACCATACCTCTCTGGTATCGCAATCACGGTAACGCCCCTCTCTTCAGCTCATCTCTGACAAGCCCCAGCATGAGAATCACCATTCCGATCAAAATGCGGGAAGACCACAGTACCAGCAAGAAAGCCCAGGCCTCTCGTACCCTCCAATCCAATCATATTCTCGTCCAGTCCTCCAGTTTTCACAACGCAGATACCGATATTGGCCCTGGCAGAATCACCCCAGTGCTTCCACTATATACCTTTCCACCTCGCGGGAGAAAATCCCTGATGGTGGCCGGTAAATTGTCCTTCTCCCGAACCCATGTAAGTAAATCAAACGTGTTGCCACCTAGTATGGCAATCACATCGGCTTTGGCTAGGCCGAAGTCTGGAGCATAGTCGGCAATTTCTAGATGGAACTCGCCTCGTTTCGAGAGCGCCGATTTGAGCCAAGTCATAGTATCAAGCACCTTAACAAGAAGCTAAGCAAACAGCCAGACTATGACCTATCACCCAGGCTAAAATACCAAACCCCAGAGCTAAGACTTGTCATCTTCAGAGCCACCGCCGCTCAAATACAGCATGATACAAATGTAAGTGATGTCCCTCGATGAGTAGTTAGAATAGGTATATTTGCAATGTGAGGACTCGCATAATCTCGGTCATTAATGCTGAAGCAGGATTTTCCAGGTCTACTCATCCGAAATAGCTCGCGCCGGAATGGATATGCGCACCGCTGCAGCTTCTGGGTATCGTACCCGTTCCGCCCCTGAGGTGCCCCTCATGAGCACATAAGATCTCGCGGCGATGGGATGTCTAGACGTTCAGCAATTCTCCCGTCTTACTCAATCGTCGCCCCAATGTCCAGTATTCACCTGTGATCAATCGAGTATTCTCAATGTAGTCGTGTGAATATCCGCCACGTGTTTACGGTCTGGAAATATGACAGCACAGGCCACATGGCGAGTAGCCTCGACAGAAGGAGGCCTCTGTTGAACCGGCCTTTCGGTTTCAACCTGCCATGGCGACCAACCTTATTAGGCTTCTTGAATGCTGATGTAGCCAACTGGGCGGTTTCTAGAGGGCACCCAGAGATGATACACCCAGCCACAAACAGAGCTATCGATCAGCTCAACGATTAGACTTAGGGGCCAGCGCACGACTGGACATTTCTCGCGGTTGCTTACGAAATCGCCAAGAAAGAGTACGAGTTTAAATTGAGAATGATGGAAACAACCATCATCAATATGATATGAACCATGGTAGCGTGGGAAAAAGAGGTGAGGTGTGTTTGACGATGGAACAACTTTACAGCTTCCCGAAAGCTAACTACCCCTATAGTTGGAGATACCGCGATAAGTGTGTTCCTTAAATCAGGACGGCAAGTGGAACTTTCTATGGAGCTGTCACTGTGGCAAATACCAACCCTGCAAATATTGTGCCTTGCAACATACCAAGTACAAACCTTGACAAATATAGTAGCACTTTAAGAAACCATGGGATGCTGTGACAGGAAACGATTGCTGTCGGTGATTTCTTCATTCTTGATAGAGCTACGGGGTGCAGGATGCGGGCTCGAAAGTCTGCAAGCCTCCTATTCTCGTGCATGAAAGAAAACTCAATTCCATGCGTGGTACTTGAGCGGATCTGGATCATTCCTGAACAAGTGTCAACTCTATTGCCACTCCAGCCGAGCCGCTCTGGAGCTCTCTCCGAGACATTGGATGCAGGCGAACGCCACCAAATATTGGCCCCTTCCCCGGAACCCTGATGCGGCAGACTGCAAACTAGCACAAGGAGTCGTTTGAAATATAGAGGTTAATTCACCCATAAGTCCGACCGGCTGCAGTCGCCGGGTGTAATGGCCCAATGGAGTGCCGTGTCTTATACTCTGCATGCATCGGCACTCTTGTCCGAGGAGAGGTTATGCATGTCGCTCCACCATTGAGCTGCCAAATGAAGTGGGTGCATGGATTGGGAGTCGGCTTGCATCAAGACGCAGGTACAGATGTGCTTGCATGAACTCCCCACAAGACAGCTTGGCGAACTCGATTGGCCATGGCTTTCCATTTAAGTGGTTGCATGAAGTACCCAATATTTAGCTTGGTTAGTGAGCAATTTAAACGACGACAATATATGGATGCACGACGAAGACCACAAGATTCGATGTCGTAAAAAATAGTATGTAATGAATGGCATTAGTCAGTCTATTCGTATATCGTGGAAGAAGATCGTCTATAATACCCCAGGTTTTCTATATTACATATTTACAGGATTTATATGCCACATTACCTCTCAGGCTCCACCGGCGAAGCGCAGCGCTTCTCGAGCCATCTTGCAAATTCATTGGCCGGAACATCCACGGCCCTCCAAAACATGTCGGAAACCCACACAATGATAGGAAAATATAATGACGTAGAGACGACGAAGCTGATAGTGTATGGCCAGAAGCCTTCTTTGCCGAAAAAGCCCCAGCACCAATTCAGCAGCCACTTGCCTACGGTGCGGTTGCCGAGTCCATGGACTAGGTATAGAGAGAAACTGATGCGTCCAAGATAACGAATGGGCCGGGTCATGAATATCGACTGGACCGACGGGAGGAATATCATGGGACCAACGATGAGGATCGAGCCGATCGCAATCCAGAAGCGACGGCGGTAGGCAGAGTACGGCCAGACGTTCTTGGACCACTTATACCCCGGGGTCTGCGTGTTGCCATCTCGCGGGTATCCGGCCAAGAACAGGCCAAGGATCAGACCAACGATGAGCAGGCCATTCACGAGTTTTAGCCTAAGTCCGCTTGCTGGCTTTCGGAACATAACCTGCAGCTCGGCGAGGGTCATACCGCAGACGAAAAGAGCGACGTCCCAGCGCTTGTGGCCGAATGAGTGAATAATGAGGAATGATTGAACAGCCAACCGGATAGCAGTGCGAGTCTTTGCCAGAGCCAGAACCATCAAAAAGACGACCATGGAACCACGATATTCAACGGCGATAGACCATAGTTGTGGATTGTAGAAACCGAAAAACTCGGCAGTCCAGTCCCACGGGTTAGACTCGGCATCCAAGAATTCGAGGTACGCCCCGAAGCTGTGCTCGAACTTCTCGCCGTTGACCTTCTTAGGGATGACGATAATGCCGAGACAGGCGCAGGCGAAGGCCATGGCGCTGGAGACGAAGGCGGGAAGGAACAGGCGAATGGCTCGGCGCCACGTGATGGACGTGAGTGACGCGAACATCTCGTTGTACTCGCGGCGGTGCATGCGCTGGATGTAACGGTGTGACAGGACGAAGCCGGATATCACAAAGAAGACCGAGACCATGGCCGCGCCGCAGTGGATGATCCGCACGAAGGGCAGGAGCCAGAACGACTTGTTGCCCTGGTAGCCCCATCCTGCGTTGATGGAGGGGTAAGGAATGTGCGTCCAGTGCAGGATGAAGACGATAAGGGAGGCGACGCCTCGCACGCCGTCGAGGTACTCGGTCGAGTGCTTCTTGGCCGAGGCGGAGCCCATTTTCTCCGAATCATCGACCGGCGCGGACCTCATCATGAAGCTCGGCCGCATGAACAGCAGCGTTCTGGCTAGAATTTCCCCCAAAGATGGCAACGAACAAAAGCGGCGGCCCGCGCTTCGCTGATGTTGAGGTGAAGGCGAGAGGGGGAGGAGAGTCTCCTCGTCCTCGCGCGCTGCGACAGCAGAGTAGGAATACATGGTGTATGGTAAGGAGCGATATTGGATGACGACCCGATGTATTCGGCGTGCCTCTGCGGATGGGCACAGAGGATCCAAGGAGATGGGAGGGAAGGAAGGGTCTTTTCATCTGAATCTGGCAACGAGATATGAGAATCCACCATGGGACAAGGGGGGACCCCGCACGGCATTAAACGTTGTCCCCTAAGGACCAGGACGATGACACTATAGGATTTTGAGTGCGTGGGTTAGCGAATGCAGGAACGCGTATGCGAACCATGATATTCGGTATCAAAGATTACTTTCGGTTCCGTCAGACAATTCTACCACATTTTCAACCTTAAAGCCCAGCTCTGAAATTGCTCTCGAAAGCGAGCTCTTGGAACGATGGTTGGGTTAAGGTTGAATGATAAGGTTCGGAATATGTATTAGTTTTGGAGGGGCGTGAGGATAATGGCGGTGGCCCCCAAGCTGGCCGCTAAGACGGGGCTGGTAAGAAAACGAGACAGCCAGAGAGCTCGTGCAATTTGGCGACCCAGCAAATGCATGTGAATGCCGTCATTGCAGACAGAGTTGCGCATCGCGACACTCGTAAATGAGTGTCGCGTAATTAGCAGACTTGGTTGGGCTGCTGGCTGTTGGCTGTCCCTCGTTCCATGGGTTACGCCGTACGATCATCGCACGGGAGATTGTGGAAGGCAAGACGAAGAAAAACAAAAGGACCCAAAGCTTATCGTAGTGTGTAGATCTCTATTTGATGCGGGCATAGTTGACAGTTGCAGTGCTTCTTTTCTCCTTGGCGTGGGTCCTAAGTGATAGTCGGCCGTTGAAAGCTGTCATTGGCGCACTAGCGCCGAACCTTTTGGGCGTTGCTACCCAGGGCAATTGCACTCGGCGTGCCAATCAGGAACGACGACGCTAGAGATGCTTTATACGGAATATGCCGACTATGGAATATACGGCGGTGATATCAACTCGCCAGCAGGATCGAGCACCTCCGTGCAACGACGTGTAGCGCTCCCCCGTAGATCGCTGTGCTACGACGACCAGTTGGTGTTCCTCAAGCTGCTGTCGTCCCCGGTCGTCCCAACTGTCTCTCTCTGTGGCTTGCCGCTGAGTGGGCCATAAAAAGGCAAGGGACCCCGAATGCCAAGCCGCTTGCACGTTGTTAGTGCTCGTTTGAAGTGAGCCTTCTCGGTAGAAGACAGACGCGGCTCCAACAGCGGTCCCTGCCTGTGGTTGTCCAGGTGGGCTGCGATCGACGAAGCAAGGTCTACTCAATGGTTAAGCTTTGGTGTCCAGTCCCTCCTGAGTAGCTGATCGCGTGCCACCAGACAGCGCAGAGTCGCCTCCCCCTGACGCATTTCAGCCATGCCTTTCTTTATTTATCGCTTGGTTGGCCATTGTGCCGTCGCAGGTCCAGGATATGCTGCGCAAGCTTTTCCTGTGCCGCCTGGACCCATTCCACGAATCTTCCATATTAGACTTTCGCCATCGTCTAGGTGAAGTCGGCTGCAGGAGCCACAGGTACCCTCTGTCTGATCTTGCGAGTCTGCGGTCGTCCTCTGCTTGTTCCCATTGTTTTTCATGCACCTCTCGTCCGTATGCTCCCTGCGACTTTCGGCTACCTGCATTGCTTGGCGAGTCAGGAATTATTATAAACCCCAGAGACCTAAACCGAGTATCTGAGCGAATCTTCCTTGTAGATACACTTTATACTCTTTCACTCCCTCCGTCTCTCTGACCCCTCGATTTCCGAGCTTCTCGGCTAATCCCATACACTCTTTATTTTATCATTCAGCACATTCGTTACTTGACCAATTCTCCCCGATCATATTTTCTCTTCGACCTTTGAGTGGGATCATTGACTTCTCGAAAGAAACGAAATCTAGCCGGAACTCCCACAACGAGCTATCTTCGAGCAGGTTTATTGCGGTGGTGAAATTGTCCATCCGGCCCAGGATAATCTCGACGTCGAGATGCATTCTCCGGGAAGACTGCCGCGGATCAAGATTCCAATGTCGCCAAAGGAACACTCCTCTATATATTCACGTAACCTCACGTCTCGCCCTGTCAGAAAGGCACTCTATGGTGCTGTCGCCGTATTGGTACTATGGCTAGTGCTTACCAGGGCCTGGGGCAGCGTTGCGAATGATGCCTACGAGACTTACACAAAGTTACCATCCCTTCGCAAAGGCAACTCTGGCAGCTCATCGGCATGGGTTGGAGGTGGTGCTGCGGTGTCGCCGGATGAGAACTCCGAGAACGCTGAAAGCCAAGATAACGTGGAACACCCAGATACTTTGGTCGGCTCAGATGAGAATCTTGGAGGTCAAGGGGCCCCACAACATCCCACCAGGCCACCGTCAGGTGGCAGAACTCTCCTGAACCATGCGCCGGACGTGATCCGAATCTCCTTTGAAGAGGCAGTTCAAGATATCGTGCTCGATGGGTGGGAGGATGATTGGTTCTCGTCTGCCACCTTTGACGCAAGCAAGGAAGGGCCGCTGGCAGAGCCCAAGATCGACTTCGTATATAACTGGGTGAACGGATCGGAAGAGACCTTCAAGGAGATCAAGCGTAACTTCGAGCTCCAGTCTCCGCTGAACGACCCTGCAGGCAAGTGGATGGCTCAGCACAGCATCAACCGCTACCGAGACTGGGATGAGCTGAGGTACTCAATGCGAAGTCTGCACACATACGCAAAGGGCTTCATCAACAAGATCCAGATCCTAGTAAACTCGGTCAATAGCAATTCCGAGTACAACAGAGATGGTCGTGGTATGGTACCGCAGCGCCCAACATGGTTGAAGGATGACGCTTCGACAAACGATTTCATCCAGGTCCTTGGCCAGGAGCAGTTCTTTGGGGAAGAAGGTAGGGAATGTCTGCCAACGTTCAACTCTCTGTCCATTGAGGCCCAAGTACATATGACTCGTTCATCCACCGATCGATTGGTGGCCTTATCAGACGACATGTTCTTGGGTATGGAGCACGCACCGTCCGACTTTTACTCCCCCCTGTTCGGCTCAGTTATGGGCTTCAAGACTGATAGCTACAATGTCAACGCCAAGAAGCTCGGGGCCGGCACAGGACCAACCTTTGGCGAAAAGCCCTTTGCCCATTACACTTCGTATCTTCTGAACCGTCGATTTGGCGAGCGGCCGCGACGAGTCCAGGCACATTTCGGACACTCCGTCTCTCGTTCAGTTATGAAGGAGACCATGGCATCTTTCCCCGAGCCTTCGAGAAGTGGGGTGTGTGAACGATTTCGGGGAGAGTCGCGGTTCCAGATCTACCCATGGTTTGCCAATTTCCACTACACTATCGAGCGCTTCCGCGAGGCATTATTGTGGTCCTACATCATGTCGCGGTCCGACACCAACTCGGACGGATATCTGGACTGGAAGGAAAGACAGAACATTCTCAGGGCAATTGAACCCGGCTGGCGACAATTATCGGTGAAGCAGGACGGCAGACCGGCACCGCAGGCCGCGGATCGTGACAGGATGTACTACCACCTACCAGACATCCTACGACAGGCAGGTCTTCAGCCACCCAAGGTCAACGTCCATGTTCTATGGACCTCGCTGGACGGCCCCGAGACCATTCGTGCCATCAAGTGCTCCGAGTTCACAGTCGACGAATGCTTTGCAGATTCCTTCGGTTCTCCAGCCTCAGATTTCTCATCGCCCAACCCGGATTTCACCACGACCAACATCTTCTCGCGAATCTCGAAACAGCGCCCAGAATGCGGCGACTGCATCATGAAGTTTCTCCTGGCTTCGACGCCGCGGGGTCTGGAGCCACTTCTGCCGCCAAAGTCGTCAAAGCGTCACCACCGCGAGATCATCATCAAGGCATTGAAGAAGTACCAGCACACGGTCATCGACATCGATGCGATGAAGTTCGTGATGATCAAGGACGCGGAACAGGCGCAGATGGAGTTGCTCGAGAGAACGATCAGGCAGGGAGAGATTTTCGGGCAGTGGTGTTTGAATGACGATGTCATGACGGAGAGCCCCGAGCAAGTGGGCCGCATACGAGACGTGATGAAGACCATTTTTGAAACGCTGTGGCCCAAGAAGGGCCAATGGGAGAGGGAAGAACTATAATACTATATTGTTCTAACTGTGACTTCAAACTTCATATCCACGCTCGATGCGGCATTCAGTATACCACTTTTCAATGTATTTCATTCATTCTCTTGGACAGAGGCTATTGCTCTCAATCGTTCGCAAGTGACACTCAGGGTTACGCGCGCCATCGCAAAGTATGTATCTTTGGGGGCCGGATAGTATTTTTCCAAGTTGGCTCTACTTTTCCAACATCGATTCAATTGCAGCTCGGTGATTGTTTCCGTGCTTCGTGTCTGCAGTCACGCGATTGATGTCAACGGAAGGCTGAAATGCATTACAGTCCCTACGAGGCTAGCGCCTCGGAAGCTGAAAATACCTGTAAAGCAACACAGCCATTCCAAAGCCGTTGAAAAATGCGGTCATCGGGTCGTGATGCTACCCCAAAGCGGCCTATGCTAGGGCTGCCTGTCCAGTCCCAGACACTTTTGGTGCTTGCTATTGGGCTGACAGCACAAACCGAGATGCTTGGCATTGGCCTTGCCCGGAATTGGGAGACTAAAGTTTGGACAGCCACATGCAGCTTGGAGGCACAATTGACTGCTCGTCTTTGGTATTGTGTCGTCGTGGAGATGACTACTATGGCTTGTGAGATGAAATACAGGCGTTCGTCCTAGGTGGCAACTTTTATAATTGCCAGCATCATCAACCAAGGATTACAACTTATACTCGACTCTTCAAGATGTCCCATTCAACACTGAACGGTGAAGAATGGGACATCGCCTACACGGTCCTGGTTGGCGTCTTCATATTCGGACTGCTGCCACTCTATTACCAGCTTCATCACAATACGGCGAAAGAAGATGCAGCTAGGCGAGGATTCCTATGACTTAAGCTTGCTCTCCCCTTGATGTTGATGTATGTGAGCTCCCATCAGGATAGCTAGGCGCCAGGGAAGTTGATGTCAACTTGGCACTAACCTTGATCCAGTGGCATCATCTTGATCACCGCAGAGAACATCATGCTTGTCTTACTCAACACTCAAACTGTGTGGGGCAGCTCGACCACAACACATAGCTACGTCGAGGCTCTTAGCCGACTCTCAGGCTGGGGCTACTTCCTCCTCGATCTATCATGTCTGTCCACATTCCTTGCTATCCTCGATGTCGCCCTCGGGATCCTATACTGCTGGGACACTGGACGAAAGAGGCAAACACTCGTCCGGTATATCGCATACGGCCTCATGATCGTGGAAGCAATACTCTTGTTGGCACGGTTCGCCGGCCTGCAGGCTTGGTACACCGCCTACTATGGCTATTTGGAAAACTACAGTAGCTCCCGCGGTATCTCCTTTATGTCACAGCTCGTCACATGGCAAAAAGTTACGTCTGCGACCGACATCATACTAGGGGTTGCGTCAGTAGCCTTGGTCGGTCTTGTAATCTCAGTCAAGGTGGCTCGCCAGAGAGTAGACCGCCGTCAGGTAAGCTTTCATCTAACTTGCGACACCTCCAAGCAAGATAATTATCTAATGTCTGCTTCTAGACTACAACACTTACACTTGTTGCCAGCATCTTGTTCTGCATCCGATCCCTTTGGCCTTTGGTGTCGGCAGTGATGTGGCTCGCCACTATGGATGAACTGCCTGACACATAGACTCTTATGCTTGACGCTATTCTGGATCCCTGGCTGCAATTTACTGCTCTGGGACTACTCTATGTTATCGGGCGCAAGAAGCTCGGTGGCTTGTGGTCGACGGCGGAAAACTTTGCTGCTTCGAAACAGCAGTATTACGGCTATGGCGATCAACCAGTGGTACATCACTCCTATGGTCAACCTTAAGGGAGCGCATGATGCCTGATCTCGTACATTGATCGTAGGGTTTGTAACGGAATCATGGCAGCTGATTGCCGAGGATGTAGCTGATTGATGACGAAGTGAGGCTATAACTTTGGTTGAGCGCAGCTGAAGAAATAGATGAATCGTGTTCCCAGTATAATTTAGTAATCGATAAACCATTGTAGAGGAAGAAGTGCTTTGGGAAGATATTCCATTTTTCTTGCTCTTTCCACCGTGCTTCCATATTAACAAGATATTTCATTTCTACACACGCGTAATATTATGACGTCTGCTCGCTTCCATCACCAGTCTTCACTGTAACACGGAGAACCTGGCTCTGGAGAACTGGCATTGGCCCCATCGCTCAGACCTCTCAGCTATCGACTAACTAAGAGGTTAGTTGCGAGAATCAGGGCATGTTACGCTGCAATCATCTTAAAACTTCAAAGCGACCTGGACGTCCCTTTGTGTAACACGAAATGAAACGATAAACAGTCACGACGTCGTATTCCTCAAGGAAGCTAGGTGAAGAACCTGAGAATCCGGACAACACTAATGCTACGGAAGTCTGGCTATGCCTTCTTCCTATTATTCGTGAAATCTGCGTAGATATCGTCACCGGCGGCCTAGAAGGCGTGGGATGATGGCTTGCTACTGCGACGACCGGAGCCATTCGTATATTCACCACTTCCTCGTGCCTCGTGTATTCGCTCAATGAAAATCCAACCCAGCAGTCAAGCAGAGGTCATTCGATGCTCTCTTCAAAGTAACCCTGGCTCAGCAGGTAATGTTTACCTTTGTCGAGCATCAGTTTGGGCCAGAATTGTCCTCTAAAGTGGTCAAGCTCATCACCATGCCCCCCTCAAAGGTACAACAATATACACAATGTGTTCTGTCCGAGAGATGGCACCTCCGAGTGGACTACTTCAATCAAAACGATGCCAATTCCTGGGATAGGAGAATTTAACAAACCTATTCATGCAGATGCTGGTCTCTGCATGAGTGGTTGCAGGCGTATTTGGGCCGCAGAGCAGGTGATCCTCGAGATCTGGTCTTCGCAGGGTTATTACTCATTCGCCCTGAACTGTTATGAATCCGTCAAGATCTACAGCTCAAGGAAGCAGATCTAACCCCCTTGCCTCCTCGACCCAGCAAATCTCTCAGTCTGCCGACCAGCCAAGCCTTTGTCGCAGAGACATGGGAATAGAGTCGATCTCTGGCAAAATTTACACGCAGATTATAGCTCCTCTGCCCACCAGGTTTTCCTCAACCTCGCGGCCTGTGTACTATCAGGCCCGGACGGAATCAAACTCTTAAGCATAAGCTCACAGTTCCATGGCCATTCCGAGCGGCATCAAAACAGTCGGTGGTGCGACTGCTAAGAGCGATTAAGTAAAATCAAGATGATACCAAATTATTTTTGATACCACAAGAATGTTATAGTGCAGCATGTGGAGCGAGTGCTATGAAAGAAGATACTTGGCGGCCACTGGTAAATCTTTTTAAAGGCACCAGAGCACGCAGTTATTTGCATGAACTAATCTAAAGGGCACTTGTGGATGCTTTCAATCACTGAGGCTTTGTCGTTATCTGCTTGAATGTGGTATAGGATTCACCCCAAGAGGATACCTCGCCAATTCAGGACCAAACAGGAAAATGGATGCGAGTAGTATTCAGGCTTGGCAAGGCACCATTTTTACGACCCCAGGTCAAAAGTTGACCTTTCAGCTTATGTGCCTGAGAGAAGAGAGACTTCAACAACTGGAGTCAAAATTTTCCTTTTTGGGATGTCCAGCAATAAAACATGTCTCGGGAGCAAAATATGGCAAAATGTGGTAAACACGTGGGCAACAGGCCGGAAAGGGTGATAAGGAACCCCAGTTTGATGGTAACAGAGAGAAAGCCAACTACACCACGTCGTTTCAAACTCTTGGACTTGACACTCGGCAGGGAAAGTTTGGTTGACCAGATGGTCGAGAGTCATCACCCTACGATAATATATATTGATTCAATTTACTTAACTCTGCTGGTTTTCCAGCAAGCACAACCAGGCCCACGCTACATCCTCTGTTAAGCCCTCGTGCACCAGCGACCATGCGAAATAAGTCATCTTCACGACCTCTCACGGCTTTCAATGACCTGTGGGAGTACTCCGACGCTGGAACTCTTCGCCGAGCAGTTCTAGGCCTGCGGTAGTAGGCTCTTGAACAACAATCTCGTCGAGCCACCCAAACAAATACCCATAGAACTTCATTGGTATCAGAAAATCGGGGGTGACAGAATCATTCGGATGCCTCGAACTCATATGCGACGCCATCGTAATCGCTCCTCATTATCTCTCTTATCCAGGACTGCTCTGGATCACAGCAGATTCTGGGCCACAAGCGCAGCCCGACGGATTCAATATTTCGCAAACGCCTAGACACCGACACCGCGCCAACTCATTATGTACCATCTCATCGAGTCCCTACCTCGAAACTCTCTATTGATATCCGGTGTAATGGAGCAGCTTTCTGCTCCTGTTGCGTAGGAATGTCCAGAGAGATCCCCGGTTGTAAAGGATCCAGTGTTCGCTCAACTGCCATTAGCGTCGAAATTCAAGCTTCTGCCGTGGTTTGACACACTGGTTTAGAACTTGATGACATTCGACCTCAAATCGCATCTTGGTTATGCTTGCTGTGGAAGGGAGGCGGCCATGACTGTGAATCTGACAATTGAACGTATTTCGTAACGGTGTTTCTTTGGGGCTAAGCAACACCAACCCCCCCCCCCCCAAACAACAACAACAACAACAAACACAGTACCCCAGTCAAAGCACGAGGCTGACTGCGCGTCTAGACTACATGTAGAAATCGTGGCAAGCATCGGGATTGCGAGTAGACCTAATTAGTTAGTATGGACAATATGAACTAACACTGGCAGTAGATTGGCCTAGTTCGGATGTGGTGTATATACAGGTGTGTGCACGGTGGTTTTAGTTAGCCCGTTGCTGCTGATCTAGCTCGTATGTCGCAATCTTCCTGCAGGGAAATCCTGTATTTCATGGACTGAGGGTGATGACACGCGAAAACCGATATGGTACACGGGTCACATCTAGACCTATTTGGCCAAGCATTTAAACTTTGGAAAGACGAGGCCGTTTTCATTATTGAGTACTATTGCCTGAACGATCACCACCAAAAGCTTAACGCCGATCACAAGGGTCACAATCGCAATTGCCAGCCACTGTGGTGTCAAGAACCGCAACAGGCAGCTAAGACTCAGCTGAGCAGTTCTTGGGCGCTCTAATTGGACGATACTCACTGCCAAAGTCCTGGCGCATCGATTCATCCCACTCTCGTCCTCCGCGGGCCCATGCAGTGTTCGTCTTGGTGGCGCCTCGTCCCTCGCTATCTCAACGTTGCATTGGCCGGGGTATAGCGCAGAACCAGCACAGAACTGCCGGGGTTCGCTAACGACATGCGAGCTTGATAAGGCATCATGTCTCATTGAACCTTGCGGTCGAACGGGCATGCCGCGCTGCAAACAGATCGTCGCACCATATTGTGCGATTGCGACCCCTGGCTGTCTGCATGTTGCAATTGATAAATGCCCAGTTTCCCCGCGGCCGGACACCATTCCGGTTGCTGGGACTCTCTCTTGTGTGATGCCGGCGGTCACAATAACACCTTGAGCCGCAGTACTTGCCATGTCGTTCTTCAGACGTCCCTTCAGCCGGCGGGCTCCCGCGACCGAACCCGAGCTGCGTGCTGGAGAGGAGAGAGAATTCTCTGATGGAAGTCTCGAGTATGTCGCTGAAAAGGCCGGCAACGAATCTGGAGTTTCGTATCAGGAAGCCTCGGGGGCTCCTGTGGAGTCCCGGAGCCCCATGGGCTATCACGCGAACTCGTTGTTCCTGATCTTCTTGAATATTGGCAAGATGATTGGTACTGGCGTGTTTTCAACACGTAAGTTGTGCCTTAGCTAGTATGTAGCTATATGATAAGCTCACGCTCAAACCAATCAGCTTCGACTATCCTCAGCGGCACAGGTTCTGTAGGACTGAGCATGGTCTATTGGGCGCTAGGTTTCGTAACTTCGGCCACTACCCTGTCTATTTACCTCGAATACATGGCGTATTTCCCAAACAGATCAGGCTCAGAAGTCGTCTATCTAGAGCAAGCCTATCCGCGACCGCGATACTTCTTCCCCACAACATTCGCTTTCCAGTCGGTCATTCTATCTTTCAGTAGTGGAAACGCAATAGGTTAGTCATGGCATACCGTTAATTCAGAGTCACTTTAACGTGAATTCAGTCCTCGCAAACTACCTCTTCCGGATCAACGGTCACTCACCAACGGCTTGGGAGCTGAAAGGAGTAGCTATTGCCGGATTTACAGTGGCAACTTTGCGTAAGTATTCTAGCCCCATGCGACATCCTTGACGATGCTAACACCACATGACGGTAGTTGTCGCACTCCACACAAAGTTCTCCTTCCGTCTAACCGTTGGCATCGGCATAGTCAAGGTTCTGACACTCATTTTCATCTCGATCACCGGATGGGTTGTACTTTCGGGAAAGACGTCCGTGCCAGATCCGCGTGCGAGCTTCGTAAACTCTTTTGAAGGGAAAGCGACGCCATATGGCTTGACGAACTCATTGGTGAAGATCGTTTTCTCCTACGCTGGCTATGAAAATGCTTTCAACGTCGTCAACGAGGTTAGAGTACGTAAAACCAACGAAATATCTAGGAATTGGCTGACACCTCAAAGAAACCGGTCAAGACTATCAGAAACAGCGCTTATATCTCGCTGGGAATCGTCACGGCACTGTATATTTTTACGAATATCGCTTACTTTGCAGCCGGTATGCTCGATTCTAGTTCGAGGTAAGACACAAGCTAACAATGCCACTAGTCCCGAAAGCCGAACTGAAAGCAGCTTCGCAAATCTCGGCGAGTCTCTTCTTCACCAAGGTTTTTGGCTCAAGCAACGCAGTCAAGGGCCTCAACTTCCTCATTGCCCTCAGCGCTTTCGGAAACCTTGTCACGGTTCTGATCGGAACGTCTCGCATGATCCGTGAATGTGGACGGTAAATTCTTGGAATCTAACCCAGAATTATTGTAACATACTAATTCAAGAACTGTAGACAAGGCGTTCTGCCATGGCCCCGATTCTGGGCTTCGACTAAACCTCTCGGCACCCCGTTTGGTCCCTACTTTGTCAAGTGGATACTCACTGTCCTGATGATCCTCGCACCTCCGGCTGGTGATGCTTTCAATTTCAGTAAGCCTTCTCACTCGCACCTAGCCGTAAATGATCTTTTCTCACCATTTTGTTCTAGTTGTCGATCTCCAGTCTTATCCCTCCTCGGCCTTCCAACTGGCCATGGCAGTAGGCCTCTATGTAGTCCGTTGGCGCCGCAAGCGAATCGGGCTTCCTCGCCCTAGCTACCGCGCATGGGACGCATCTGTCATCTTCGCAATTCTCGTCAATCTATTCCTCCTGATCATGCCATGGTACCCGCCGGACGGTGGCATCTATGCTGGCGATGTCAGCTTCTGGTATGCGAGTTATGTCGTCACCGGTATCGCCATCATCGCTGGGTGTGGTATCTACTATGCGCTTTGGATCTATGTTGTGCCTAAGCTCCGAGGATACAAGATTCGACAGGTAGTCATCGCATTAGAAAATGGAGAGCAGTCGCACAAGATCGTGCAGGTCCCGAACGCGGAGCTTGCGCATTGGGATGCGACCCATGATGCGGTCGGTCGTGAGATAGGCTCGACACCCTGTGAGCGGCCATCCGACCCTGAGACTACGGA
Organism: Seiridium cupressi; assembly: GCA_036674765.1. Taxonomy (NCBI): domain Eukaryota; kingdom Fungi; phylum Ascomycota; class Sordariomycetes; order Amphisphaeriales; family Sporocadaceae; genus Seiridium; species Seiridium cupressi. The sequence goes on from JARVKI010000025.1 coordinate 190,078, forward strand.
GGAAAAGGTGTGAGCAAAGATACGGCGAATTATCCAAGGCCACCACCGACAGATATTACTTCCTTCGACAGAGCGACGCCCCCGTGAAGTAGCACTGTGGCCTTCCGATGTCCCGATTGCCGAGCTGAAACTTGCGTGTAGGATTGGCAATAATTAGCATTTGCTTCTCATCTATGCTTAGACTTACGCGATTTCTCTGACAGTAGTAGCTGTACAATCAATGATAGGCTCATTATAATAATCCTCTCTCATTTCGGCGGCCGCTATTGCCACCAGGAAGGTTTACATTATCCAGCCAGAACCTATGCGCAAGCGACGTGCCGTTGACTAGAAAGGGCAAAAATACCAAATCGATGCACGCTGGCAATAGTGCTATGAGGATGTACCAATGATTGGATTGATGCGAAGTGAGCTCAGCCCTGCTATCGCTACGTTACATTTCGAATGCTCACGTATTGTGTCCCCCAACAAAGTATGCCAGCGAGGAGTAGTTGATTTCAGGATGATCTTAGTGCTTAGCGTTATTGCGAATGTCCTGCCTGCTAAGGCCGTAATTGGACAGCAGTGCCCCTTTCCAATCGGATCGGTCGAAGCGAGATCCGCACAAGACTATCGTGTGCATCGCTCCAGAGCTGAAGCATAGCCACTAGAGACTCATAGGTACCAAAATGCCTTGAATTCATCCGTAAATAGAATTCCCATGCGTGTCAATTGGGGCATAATGGACGGATCTGAAAATTATATAAAGTGTCAAGAGTTATCCCAATCGTTACCTGTCTCAAGTCAATCAACAACCTTCTAGACCAAGTCAACTACACAAGTGAAAAATACTTTGAAATCACCTTGGTGAGTTCTTACGCGACTTGTTGAGACCCATCTTATTCTAAATTTATATAGCAGATTCACAACCAGTACTTACTTCCTCTTGCAACGTCATTTAACCCGTCAAAATGAAGGCCAGCACAGGACTCATCCTCTTCGCTTTTCAGATTGCGGGGGTCTTTTCCACCCCCAGCCCGGCTGCCTCTGAGGCAGACTGCGGTACCCTTGGCGTCATGTCGTCCGATCTGAGCAAGCTTCCCGCAGGTGTCGGCGCAGCAGACGTCCGCAACTGCACCGAACACCCGCTCGGAAAGCCGGCAATCCAGGAGAGAGCTGAGGAGGGCCTCGAAGTGGCCAAGCGGGATTGCTACTACGGACCCAAGAAGTTCGGCTGTGACAACGGCTACTGCTGGAAGAAATGTGGCAACAAGCATGGCCCTTGGTGTTGGACCGCGCGTCATGGTGGGTTTGGGGACTGGTTTACCTGCAACAAGCACTCGGACTGCAACGAGGACATGTCATGCGGTCAATCTATCAATGGTGGTTGTGACTCATGTGGTTGCGGGTGTTGAGCACACAAGCTCGTGTTACTTTCGAAGCCATGATTCACTTGAGATACTAGAGAGCTACAGGAGCGTGTATCCTTAGAGTGGATCGTAAGCTATGGCTCAACTCGTACCAAAAAGCAGATTCTTAGAGGACAGAGAGGGGGATCGCTCGTTCTATCATCACAATCGTTCTACTACCAGCTTTTAACTGGTAGTTTTTATTGTAGCGGCACTGATTCACTAATACACTCATTCACTGCCAAAGACATCACTTCCTCTTATAGAATAACTCTCGTGCATGAGGCACTAGGACTAATTGATCTGAAGACAAATAAGACGCATTCTTCTGTGATCAACAGCTTGGTTTGCCAAAGTGTCTATATCCAATGACACCAACCAAACGTAGATGCCACTCAAAATGACCCAGATTATAATCCACAAACACCCGTCGTCAAATAGAATATGTTAGGATTATCAAGTGACACATCGGAGAGTGTGATACAATCATGATTGATCCTGTTGTGCCACGAGATCCACTCCGTTTCCCGTCCTGTAACACATCATGCTATCAAACTTCAAGTGATCAAGAGCCTCAACACGTGGCGAGTTTAATAGTCTCCCATAGATATCCCCGATGTCCTCTAGGAACTTGGCTTAGACCACCAACCTTCATCAATGCTAGAAATTGCTAAATTGACCTTCACCCATATTGATCAACAACATCTATCTTTGATGGCCGTCGACACATGTACCACATGTACCGCAATGGAGGTAGAGGAGGAATTCACCCTTTTCCCTCAGCTGGAGGAAGATCTACGAAAGCTGATTTGGAGATATTTCCTTTCCAGGGATAGTGGGAGGCTTTTGGCCTTTGACGCAAATCACAATACAGTGCTTCCCACGAAGAACTTGGCCCAGCCCTGCATCAACAGAGAAGCGCTCGCCGTCTTCAAAGTCTTGTTCCCTCTTCGCCTCGACGTTGCTGGAGATTTGAGCTCGCCTCTCACCCTACATCCAATGAAGTTTCTTGCAAAACCCCGAGAAGAATGGATCACTTATCAGTCGCCCAACGATACCATGTGCGGGAGCGTCTACATTAACCCTGATGTCGACATTTTCGTTTTGGCCCCTGTGTTGGGCTTCTTCTGCCGCTGGACAGGCTCTGTGGATTCACTATGCATTAGACACATGGTTGAGCCCTATTTCCTCGACGAAAGAGAAGTTGATCCTGCCGACGACGATGATGCCGACCACGTCGTCGACGACTACGATGACGATGATGATGATGATGATGATGACAACAGCAACAACATCATCATCGACGACGAGGACAACAAAGACAAAGACAACAACAACGAAGACAACGCCAACGTCGATCCTCTTGAGTTTTGCAATATGCACCAGTTCTTTCACAAAACGGCTACATGTGTCCACCTTAGACACTTGAGCAGAGTCCCAACAGATTATGAGTGTGCCTTCACTCGATATATTGTAGATGGACTGAGTAAATGGGAACTCCTTCGCCGCTGGAGCATGAGAGCAGATGTTATTTATTTCAAGAGAAAGGCTATTGGTGATGAAGACCTCATGGTTGAGGTGCCCTAGTAACGTATTAGTAATTTACGGAAGGGATATAGTTGACAGTATCTCAAGCGTTTTCACTATCGTCATGATAAATAGGGACAGCCAGCAAAGTGTAACGGCTATGGCACAAGCCAAATCGACCAGAGCAACGAGCAAAAATAGACGAATGCAGTAATAAAAAACATACTTAGAAATTTGTGCTTATTCCATCTTATCAAGCAATGGATTCTTTTGATAATGTAAATGGGCAACTGGCATACACTCCCAAGGTCAGGCAACCGCGACGTGTGCAGTTTCATTTTTTTCTTCTTCTTTTTCTCCTTTTTGAGATGATAGGCTCAGCCCCTCCCTTGATGCTATAAATTCCAGAGTTGCCGATTGACAGGCTGACTGACCGCCGACCGACTGGCTGTGAAATCCGACCACTCACATCCAACCAAAGCGCGGTTCTCTGCCACGAACTGCAGTTGAAAGGATACTTCCTGCAAAACTTCCGGCAACAAAGCCCAAATCTCCATTTTGGAAGCACCATCTGCTCTCACTCCAATACAACCCACCATCATCAACACTTGGTCCTTAAATCATCACCTCGTCGGATGTGCCTTCACAATCTACCCACCACAAGCCACAAGAACGCCAGAAACAACATGACGACCACCAACCCACCTGAGGGTGATAACGGAGGTTCTTTCTCCTTAGCCTTCACAGGGGAGGGAGTCGCACAAGAGTTCCATCGATTCCCGCGCCTTCCTTGTGAGCTTAGACTCATGGTCTGGAAGGAGCACTTTGTCTCCCTGGGACGCTTGGTTCCATACGATCGTGGGACAAAAAGAGTACTACCTGTCAAGCACATGATTACGCCTGCAATCAACCAAGAGAGTGATGCCGTTTTCAAGAGTCACTACACCATCCGCCTAATTGTAAAACGCAACCACTATCCTCTCATGAAGCCTTTCAAGGCCTTTTTGAGTACCGAGCGTGGACTCGAGTCTTTCGAGGGTTTATTATGCTCTGTTGATGCTGATGAGTTTGAGTCTCGTGCATATTTCCGATGGGCATGGGATAAGCATTGGTTATTTGGCCGTCACGGTAGCTATGCCCCATACAAGGTCAACAATCAGCAGAAGCACATCAACCGAGACGCTGTGTACCTTAGCATGGACTCGGACACGTTTCTGCTGGGTCCCAACTTCCAAGAGTTTGAATCCTCGTGGTCGTGGAGGCCGCAATGTTCTGTTACCCTACTTAACCACCAGACCTCTGCTTTGATGCCTAGAATGATCAAGCATACCCTCGATGTCTATACCTATACCCCAACACAATGTTCTACTTCTTTCGGATATAGAGGAACGCGCTACCCTATCCACAGAACATACTCCAATGTGCAATCCTACAAGCATCTCTGCATCAAGGCAAGCAGATTGCAAGAAATGACGAGCAATTTGGAAGACACGAACTCTGGTCATGATGCGCTCGAGGGAGAGATACGTTCAAGTGGCCTTGATATCTACGAGAGAGATGAGGAGGACAAGATGTACTTGAAGATATCCGTCGAAGATTCGGATTCGGATTCGGATTCAGATGAGGTTGAAGATGAAGACGCTGACAATGACGACAGCGAGGACGATGAAGAGGACGAACATGAGCACGAACATGAGGACGAAGACAATAAGAACAACACAGACGACAACGAAGACGACAGCGAAGACGACAACGAAGACGACAACGAAGGCAATAGCTTCACCAATTAATTCTGTGAAGGTGATGCCAGCAATGAAGACCATTACGTATCTTGCTGGACTGCGGGTGATGAGCAATCAGGCAGCCAGGACGGCTACGATGGTTATCAGAGTGTTTAGGGAATGGGAATGGAGCGTACATGGCGGCCGGTGCCAAAAGTACAACGCGTTAATCATGGCATTGATCGTACCGGACTGGCCAAAGAGCAACCAAAATTGACACCCGTAGCTAGATAGGAATGCTGATTATGCGATGCGTTATGACTTGAGCTGATATTTCTTACAGCTACATGGTTACTGTGAGATCAGGCTGATTGACCGCATCATTGTCAGAACCCCATATTTCTGCGATATGCCCATGTTCCACATTGCATCTCCCATGCGTTCCTGGCTCTTGACTGAGATGCTAGGACGCCATTTCCCCGAAGCCATACAAAAGAAATCCCCGACCACATCCCATAATAGTCTTCGAGAGCTAACATGTGATAAGAGGAACGTGCTGGAAAACGTGTCGTCGTGAGGTTCATGATGTAAAGTTACCGCTCGTTCGCACTGCTGCAGGTGGCGTAGCGGACGCTGTCTGGGTATAGGTGCGGAGAACGTCCAAATCGATGATTGACGGGAAGCCGAACGGAATCAATTGCACAGAGGACACCATTAAGCCGGCAAACTCGCCTAGGAAGATGTTAGTATTGATCTATGCTTCCCGTGAATTCGGTTCACTCACCGAGCGCCACCAAAGCTATGTTGCGCATTGCAGAAGGTGGAAGTCCGTATGAGCCCATGACAAGAGATGCCGCCGGACACCAAATATATGGCCACCAAGATGTGGCCGAAGATTTCTTCACGAAAGCATCACCGACTATTGCGGCGGAAGCTGCTGTGTCTTCGAGGGTATCCAGTATCTCGTTCGTCATATCTTGAGCCTGATGAAGGAGATATGTATGTTGATCGTACTGCTTCGCAAGGACTTCAGTCACATCGACCAGACGTACCATGCCCTGGAGATGTGTTAACAGTCAAGGTATCTCATAACACTGGACGACATACTTCTTCTAGATGAGCTTGATGGGTTTCTAGCTCTGCGCTTTGACGATGAACGAGCTCAATTTGGTTCTGGAGAATTTCGGCAGAGGCGAATGCGGCAGTCATTGCTGTCACGATAGTAGCAAACTCCGAGTCGGCCTTACGAGCAACAATCTCTATTGACATTTCATGAGCAGAGGTAGCTTCAGCGTTGGTGGCGAGGACAGTCTGCATAAGGATCTCTAGAGCTCTCTGTAGGTTTACTGCGCTAGCTGTACCTGCATTGACTGTATCTGTCGACTTCTGCGAGGTACATTAGCATGTGCACATAGAAACAGTATGTAGGTTCAACTTACTTGTAGAGCTAGAGTCAGATCACCTGCGATAAGGTGTTGAAGCCCACCAAGACCAGCATTGATATGGTCTAGCTGGGGAGAAAGACGGTCGATTCGATCGCTGGTAAGCTGGACCTTGGAGTCGAAATCTTTCATGTGCTTGTCAAGTACTTCTTCCATGCCATGAGTCATTTTGCTCATTATCTTGGTAAGACGCTGAAACAGACGAATGTGCTCGGCTTCGTAAGAAATTAGTAGTATTTAAGTAGATTCAGAAGATAGGCTTACCTTTCTCATTATCAGCGCGGGCAGCCTCGCAGAATCGAAGAGCCTTGTGACGATAGCTGATCCAGGTGTTCCAGCCAGAGTCCGATGAGGCAAGACCTGATAGGCAGTGGTCAATCTCTCTGGAGCTCACATGAAGTACGGCTCTCTCGCTGAGTGAGAGCTGCTTCAAGACTGGTTCTCTGAAGTTGTCGCATGCGCTAGGAATCGTGAAACCACCGCGTTCAAGATCGCATATCGACAGACTAGCTGCGTAGGCATCGACGAAATCGCGGATCTGCCTACCACTGTCTGTAAGGATGGTAGCTTCGTCTTTGCCGTCGAGCACCTGACAATTGTTGATGAGAAGCCTCGCAGCAGTACGATGGCAGACAGGCTCCGACTCGAGCTGCTGCAATTCGTGCAAGGCGACTTCGTAAGATGTGAGAGGACGCTGGCCGGTATTGAGGAGCTGTGAAGAACTGTAGCTCGGTCGGACTTCGAAATCGTCGCGCACAGAGGAGCTGGCTCTGGATTGACTTCTCCACCCAAACGCTGTAGCAAGTTCAGACGTTGCGAGTAACAAGAGTGCCATCATCCCATGCCGGGGTCCCGACTTGGAATGGAACATCATCGGTCCTTGTAAATCAGTGCGAAAATGTACCTGTTAGGAAAGGCGTGGAAAGGGTTGGGAGAAGTGTGAAAGTTGTGGCGAAGAAGAATGCCACAACTAGGTTGAGGTCTCGGGATGGTGATGGGACGAAGATGCACAAATGAGGTTGATACGAAATCAGAGGGCTAGGAAGTGAATTCAGAGAATTAATGAAGCTGGTCATCCTATTGTTCCCATTCGCAGAAATAATCGGAAAACTGTATCCAGGCATGTTGAGAGCGTACAGCAGTGATGATGTAAAAAGAATTTGGAGTGATTGTTCCTCTGGTTAGTGGTACCTTCCGTTGAAGTGCTCCTTGAGAGCTTGTAGTGCAGTTGTCCTGCGATGAGACAATCAAAATAGCGGCATCGCTAAACAAGACGAGAAACTTAGAACAACTTGTCAAATCTAGAGAATGGAGTCTATGATACCCCCATTCAAGTGTGATTTACTCATTCTGAGCATTAACAAAAGAGGATATCTTGGTCATCAAAAATGGTGCCTAAGACTGCTTCTAATCCCCATAATACTTCTCGAGATTTGAATTTCGTGACTCCAAGAACTTGCAATGGTGCTGCAATATTACATGTCTTTCTCTGCCTACCGATATCATGGACCTCGTCGGCGATGTTTGCTATCAGCGAATGAGCCTGAGTTGTAGTTGGACGGGATGTTGTCGTCGCGCCTGCCCATCTCTGAGCGTGTCTAGCAGCGACATTTAAGCGGGGCGCCCAATCGCCAGGTCACGTGACACAAGTAGCAATTTTTGGCAGCTTTTGACCCTTGAGCTTCATCATCTGCATCGCGACCGAGCAATTGAGCCAACATAACTGGCCCAATTGCCTCACTCACCACAATGCTGGGACCAAGCAGGAGTCGCCTCGCCACGGCGGCTCTCCAGTCATCGCCGTCGAGCTCCATCACCCTGCCGAGCTTCCTCGTGCCCGCCTTCCAGAATGCCTCGTCGACAGCACCGCAACGGCGGCAATTTTCCCAGACCACCGCCCGCCCATCGAAGCTGGGACGGACCCCGATCTCCATCCCGCCGGGCGTCGAGCTCCTCGTCGGCGAGCCCAAGGTCAAGAGAGACCCGACCACTTACCTGCGCATCCCCAAGCGGACGGTCACGGTGAACGGGCCCCTGGGCACCTTGAACCTCGAGATCCCGCCCTTCCTGGAGATCACACAAGAGGACCGCAAAGCCATCCTGACGATCCAGGACCGCGAGCAGAAGCAGCAGATGGAGATGTGGGGCACGACCTGGGCATACCTGCAACGACACATCATTGGGGTGTCTGAGGGCCACACGGCGATTCTGCGTCTCGTCGGTGTCGGTTACCGTGCGACAGTCGAGGAGCGCCCCAACAAGGCGGAATACCCGGGACAGAAGTTTGTTTGCGTGAAGTTGGGTTTCACGCATCCCGTCGAGGAGCCCGTGCCGGAGGGCATGAAGGCCAGCACGCCGCAGCCAACAAGAATTCTGCTAGAGGGCATCAACCGCGAGGAGGTCATGAGCTTTGCCGCAAGGATTAGGAGGTGGCGACGCCCGGAGCCGTATAAGGGCAAGGGTATCTTTGTCAACGATGAGACGATCAAGTTGAAGCAAAAGAAGATCAAATAGACGTCACGCTGCTGTATGTGGAATACCGCCGCGGCCTACCTTTTGTGCATCTGGAATTGGTATATATTGGGCATGGACAGCGAAGAGAAAGTCGGGGAGGGCAATCTTGCATTGTACTTGTACATTATTCATGGGTTGGGAAAAGAATATGTCCGAACCAGAACCGAGATCTATGCAGTGTATTCTCATGTATACATATGTACTACCTTTCAGTCACTGTTCCCTTTCCGTAACTCCAGTAACTTGTGCAGTATGCTATGATTTTCATATTCACATCTAGATCTTGAGCACCTCCTGTACAGCCTTGAGAACCTGTGCGTGTGTGGCAGCCGGCGCAGCGACAACCCCCTTGTTGTTCGCCAGTGTCCTCCCAACGGTGAAATCTAGCCTATTGCCACGGACATCTGTGACTGCGCCACCAGCTTCCCTCACAATCAAATCACCTGCAGCATGATCCCAGATCTTCTCCTGGTAGGTCTTGCTTGTTGGCAGTCTGAGGTAGATATCACCGGCACCTCGTGCGATGCTGGCATACTTGGCTTGGCTGTCCATTCTGACTGAAGGGTTCGTGATGCCGAGCTTGGCGGCGATATCGGCTTGATCGCCGTGCGACGAGTGGCCTGCCTCGACGGACTCGCAGAAAGTGGCTGCGGCGATGTCGGTGATGGGGCGCATGCTAATCTTGCGCTCCTTCTCCAGACCAGCAGTCGACAGAGGGCGGGACGTCGCACCCTGACCCAGGACAGCGGAGAAGACAGCACCTCTGCCCTCATCCGTGGCGTCTTTGCCAATGTCTGCGGTCAGCTGGGCGGAATCGTCAATGGGCAGGTTCGGGCAGCCCAGGACACCAACTACGACCTCGCCGTCGACCATGAGAGCCAGACATACGGCATATTGGCCGCCTCGTAAGAAACCCTTGGTGCCGTCAATGGGGTCGATAGCCCATATTCTACCCTTGGCGCCACCCTTGGAGTTACCATAGTCAATAAAGGTGAGCATATCCTCCTCGGTCTTCACCTCCCCACCTAGAGTCTTTTCTGCAGCCGCATCGTCGAGCTTAGTGGACTTGACGAGATCCCAGACTGTCTTCCGCAACTCGGCGTTCTCCTTGAGACCGGCAGCTTCCTCTTCGGCGACGATCTCGTCCTCGGGAAAGCTGGCCTTTAGCGCAGCAATAATCAGAGCTTGCGCACCAAAGTCACCGATCGTGACAGGCGATTTGTCATTCTTGTCGACGGTACCCTTAGCCTTCTCGTGGAAGACGCGCTTGGTGAGGATGGCAGCTCTCTGAACGGCCAATTGGGCGATCTCGAGCTCCTTGGCGTACGACGAGGACGACATTTTCTTGGTTGACGTACTGCTGCTGGAGAGTTTGGAGAAAAAGGAACCCATTGCGCTGACAGTCGAGGTGCGGGGAGCAAAATGTGTGGATAGCAGCTCGAGGCGGGGCACTGCGCGGGCTAGGAGAAAGGCCAGGATGACGACGAGAAGTGAAGAGAAGAGCAGCAATGCTCTCCCCTTCTTATGAGAAGGACCGGCAATCCGATCTAGGAGTCTCATGAGATGTCTTCAGGACAGTTCTCTTCGAGGGACAGCCTCTTACCAGAAGAAGGAGGTGCCGTCATTTCACGTGTGAGTTGCACGGCTTGGGGGTAGGCAATCTGCGATCGGGTTGCAACCAAGCAAGGAGCTTTGGCTCTGGGGCTCCCTGCACGTGGCAGCGATTGATGTGCCTGCCGTCCCAAGAAGGCAGAACCGCGTAGGATTAATCAGGGACCAAGCTCTTTGAGTTTAGCTGCCGAACTGCAAGTGCTAGGGGACGGCCGACGGCTATCGCTGCTGTCAAACGGCAATTGGCTTCTGAACCGTGCTACCCCAGAGTGGATAAGGTCCCTGTAACCGATCGCTAAATTGGTCTGTCGGCTTTCGCTTAGGTCGCCCATCCGACGAACAAGGCCCTGAAGTCGCAGCGGATCTAAACAAGGACCTCGAGATTCATTCAGCATCGAGTTGCAACTACGGCGCTAAAGCCAACGTCAACAAATCGCTGCCACTGTACAGTCAGCTCACAGAAAGTGCATTGTTTTATCGTCCAGCTCACCATTTCTGGACGACTAGCAATAAAACGTCGACTGTGCGAACGCGACAGCAAAACCCAAGGAAATAATCGAGAGATCACTCGTCCTCCAATCACGACCGAAACCTGGATGGTGTGGTGCATCAGCAAATTAACCAACGCCTCAAACCGAACCATCAGCACCAACGTCAGGCGCTTAATCGGCTAAGGCTGCATCCCAGATTGCCTAAATGCGACTCTGAGACAATCCTACCCAGAGAGAAATACCGTCACCCTCCACAGTCATGAATGCCACCAAGAGGAAATTCAATGCCCTCATCCAAGGGATGGGCACGAAATCGACCCCTCAGCCTGACGAAAGCCCCAAAAGCCGACCTACGACCGCAGAGGGCGACCCATTTCTATCTCGATTATCTGCATCGAACTCACCTTCCTCAGCACCCCAAGCTTCGACAGACATGGCCGAGACAACAACCACGGCGGGAGCGCCGCTTTCCTCCATATCCGCCGACTTCCTGGCCAAGCGCCGGCGGATGGGCGCTTTGGGATCGGTGACGGGAAATGAGAGCGCAGCAGGCAAGATGACCATCAAGAACATCACGTTGAAGAAGTGGACGCCAGCTGGGAAGGAGGACAAATCCGCGGGCTCGTCGAAGCTAGGACTACCAAAATACTGCCCGGGCGACCGCGAACAACTTATCCGCAGGTTGGGAACTTTTCAAGAGTTGACCCAGTGGACACCTAAGCCCGACAAAGTCAACGAGATTGAATGGGCAAAGAGAGGTTGGGTATGCCGAGGCAAGGAGACGGTCCAGTGCACGCTTTGTCACAAGGAGTTAGTAGTCAATATGAAAAAGAAGGAGGTTGATGGCAAAGAGACGTCAGCGCTAGTGGGCTCAGATCTTGAAGGGGCGTTGGTGAAGAAGTTTGCGGAGCTCGTAGTGGAGGCACATCAGGAGGACTGCTTGTGGAGGAAACGTGGGTGTGATGGTATGTACCGTGTATGATCGGTCAAAGTTTTGTTCGAGTGCTTACGCGTCTGTCAGATTCGTTACTTCGACTCCAGATTACGAGTGCGCAGGCAGCGCTTCCGGCTCTACGACAACGATATGATGAGCTGTGTGCGCGCCCAGCCTTCTTGCCATACGACTTCAACCTACGCCTCCCGGAATCTCTATCCTTAGAGACCGTCAAGTCTCAATTACCTCCGAAGTTTTTCACCGAACCACCACCCACTTCTAAAACGACCTCTACCGAGCCCAATGATGTGGCTCTAGCTCTAGCTTTGGCAGGCTGGGGTGGCCTGACGAATCCTAAGATAGGACCAGTACCAAACTCGGCTTCTTGCTCTACATGTCTCCGAAGACTTGGCCTATGGATGTTCAAGAGCAAGGAGGTCAACCAGGAAACAGGCGAAATTTTAGTACCGGCACCAATGGATCATCTGGACCCGGTTCGGGAGCATCGCTTCTTCTGCCCCTGGCGAAATCCTAGCACGCAACGGAATCCAGGAAGCAAAGCCTCGGAGCCAAGCAAGGCAGCTTGGGAGATCCTAGTGCTGACGGTGAGGAACGCTGCCTATCTTCGGGGAGATACGCCCAGAAAAGACAGAACGCCTGCCCACGAGAGGAGTAAGAGTACCATCGTCCCAGGCACTCTAAGCACACCTAAGCGCCACGTTCCAACTGCGAGTGAGAGTGCGATAGATTCGCCGCTATCAATGCTAGGACCTGATATGGTTGAAGACGAAGAGGAGGATGAGAAAGCGCGGGACGCAAAGGATAAGGAGAGGTGGGCGAGGCTAAGAAGGGTGAAGAGTTTGTTCAACACGAAGAATGGCCGGAAGAGGTTGAGCAGAACACTCAGTCGACCGGGTACAGCAAAGAGCAATACGACAACCGGGGAGGCAGCGCAGGATCAGGAGACTACGACTGGCTGAGCAATGTGTTGATCGTGCTAAACTTTAGTTCAATAACCTTTTCAAGGATGTATCAATATCTGTCACCGGCATGGGAAGCAAGAATATGCAAGTAGTATATCTAATTTTGATTCAATTTGTTCCCTTGAACTACACGATAAATCCTGATCTATAAACCTTTCCCAGTCGAAATTCATTCAAGGGTATCATGATGCAATCCATTGCTTGGCCAAACAGTTCCCAGACCAATCTCAATTTTGATCATCTTAAACAACGCCAAGTGGAATCTCTCTCGCCCTGAATCCTACCCACGGTACATCTAGTCTCAATGCCAAACTGCTACACACCACACTGATACTGCTGAGCGCCATCGCCAGGCTCGCCCAGACAGGATCGAGTTGCACCCCAAGAGCATAGAAGCACCCTGCAGCAAAAGGCACCGCGAGGAGGTTGTAGATCAGAGCCCAGCCGAAATTGAACTTGATCCGCCGGAACACCGTCTTGCTGAGCGCCAGCAAAGTGACCACACTCCGCAGGTCCGAGTTGACCAGCACAAAGTCAGCAGACGAGATGGCCACGTCGGTGCCGGAGCCGATAGCGATGCCTACATCGGCGACGGCCAGGGCGGGAGCGTCGTTGATCCCGTCGCCGATCATGGCGATGGTCGAGTTCGATTCAAACCTGTGCTTGGCGAGCGTCGCGGCGCGGATCTCCTGCACTTTGGCAGACTTGTCGGTGGGCAGGACCTCGGCGATCACGTTGCTTTCGGGAATACCGATGCGCTCGGCCACGGCGCGCGCGGTGGTGATGTTGTCGCCGGATAGCATCCAGACGTCGATTTCGTTGTCCTGTAGCGCTGCTATCACGGGCACTGTCTCGGCTCTGACGGGGTCAGAGATGGCGAAGTAGGCTGCCAGAACGTATGATGATTGCTCGGCGGTCTTTGTTGCCACCAGTGCCACGGAGTGGCCTCTACTCTTCCAGATATCTAATGCCACGGCAGAGGATGTGTCGACATTGAAGTCATCCATGAGCTTGGCATTGCCTATGATGATCTCGAACTCATCGCAAGTTCCCTTGAGGCCCTTTCCGGGCACCTCTTCCACATCACGAACATCAATGTTCCCACTAGTTTGGTCTGCTCTGCAGAAAGCTTGCAGGGCTTTCGCCACAGGATGGCTACTGTGTTGCTCCAATGCACCGATGGCGAGCACCAAGTCGGATTGTACGGGGCTCTGGCAGATCTCGTGGTTGGTGACCTGGGGCTCGCCTCCCTGCGTCAATGTGCCGGTCTTGTCGAAGACGACGCATCTGAGGTGGCTTGCCTTCTCAAAAGCCTCGCCACCGCCCTTGGCCAGGATCCCGTACTTGGCAGCCAGTCCACCTCCGACGTATATGGCCGTCGGAGCAGCGAGACCTAGTCCGCAGGGGCAGGCAACGACGAAGACGGCGATGGCAAACTGCAGTGAAAAGACAGTCCATGATTCCGAGGAGTCATTCAGCCATCTCTCGGGGAGGGTGCCGGACATGCCGAGGATGAACCAGATGAGCCAAGTTAGGATGGCGACGAGTGTGATTGCAGGGACGAAATAAGCCGTTAGTATGTCGGCAATCTTCTCCATCGGTGCTCGTTTGGTCTGGCCTTCGCGGACAACATCGACGATTTTGTCGAGCATTGACTGACCGGCCACGCCTGTCACCCGCACCTGGATCGGATGACCCTTATTGACAGTGCCGGCAAACACAACATCACCAACTGTCTTCTTGATCAGTCTAGACTCGCCAGTAAGACTAGACTCGTCGAATTGTGCCTCCCCGCGCACGACTTCTCCATCGCACGGTGGCGAGGCTCCGTGGGCAACCTGGATGACATCGCCGAAATCTAGCAGTTCAGCAGCAATAGACTGGGAAGTCTCTCTTGACCCATCCTCCCCGTTCGTCTCGATTAGCACAGCTGTCGTCGGCCTTAGCTTGCCCAGCATCTCAACAGCATCGCCGGTTCTAGATTTGCTGTACGCCTCAATCAGTCTGCCTGCTAGCAGGAAGAGAGTCAAGAACACAACGGAATCAAAGTAGAAGTCAGAATCGTCGACCATTCCAGACGGAGGATGTACTCCAGCGGCGATGATCTGTGCCAGCGACGATATGTATGCGATGGATGTTCCGAGTGACATGAGCATATTCATACTTCCAAAACGGTAGAATCGTTCAAGTATCGGTGTTTTGCTTGATGATTTCCACAGCATCCACAACTCCTTTAAGGCTCGCCTGTGGAAGATATCTGCAGCAAAGAAGTAGACAGGAGTTGCCATAATCAGCAACGCGATCTGAGCACGACTTATCCCGCTGGCCAATGGGCTCATAAGGTAGTGTCTCGTGCTACTTTCACTCGATACCAGGCTCATGTAGACGATGCCGATGAGAAAGGTCGGGATGGCAGTGACGAAAGTCCCTATCAACCTCAGCAGGATGCGCCTCTGCTGTCTGGCATGAATTTTCCGTGATCGTTCCTCGGTCGATGGGGGATGATATATGGATGCTTGGAAAGCCGGATCGATCGTGTGGATGGCTGCTAGTATCCGACGAATGTTGAGCTTCGATGCTTCCGGCGCATACTTGATGCTCATGATCGGCTTGTCCTTCGTGGGCTGGCTCAGAACCTCGATGACCCCATGATTCTGTAGCGGTAAGAGCCCTGTGGTTACCCGATTAGGGCAAAGCTCGCAGTGGAAGCCATCGACCCTGATGTCTACCGTCCTGTGGCTCCGGTCTTGTACCACTCCGGGCGCCTTGACTTGGTCGATGTGTGCTTCATATCCCAGTTCTTCGATTGCTTGGACGATTTGCTGGGCCTGGTCGTCTTCGCCGATGAACTCGACTTTCGCGCTGTTGTTTAAAAGGTCGACCGTCGCTTTAGATATCCAATCTGACTTTTTGAGTGTGGTAAGAATGCTGTTTGAGCAAGAGGCGCAGGTCATGCCTGTAATAGACAGAGATGCTTCTAGTCTATCCATAGTCGCGTGCCAGGTTTGAGCTCGGAAGGAATAATAGGGAGAGATAGGAAGTCGTTAATCTTGTCGGCAAAGCGGTCGCTTTCGGGGTTTATCAGTACCGTTGAGGAAGTAGCGACGTAGGTTCTAGTAAGAGTTGGTAACCCAAGCGTCAAGGCGTGGAGCAAGCTGGAAATCAGACGGACATCTATTTCACCAGCAGGCTCGAGTGAAATATGTCTGCTGAGATCGTTTCGTTGGGAATGGTGGAACTCATATAAGATGAAGAAAGGTGATGCTGGAGTGCCGTCGACTGTAATTGTGACTGAGCTCTGGAATTATCATTAGATATGCTGAGGTGTCTATCATATATCTGAGATGACTTGGGACTAAGGTGACCTAGTCAACTAACGTGAAATCAGAAAAAGACGTTTCTCGAAAGCTTCATAATGAGAAGGTTACTGTTAGGTGTGACTTGCGCGCTGCTACTGTAGTGCAAACTTTGCTCTCCCCAGCGTACCACGCACATTTGCCTCATCGCGTATCTGGGAATAGCCAGAGCGGCCCCCGGCAGGTATGCCTGTCACTTCGACGAGTCATCCATGCGGCGATGCACCAGTGCCGTCTATCAGGCTCAGGCACAAAAGGCGCAAGGCCGGGAATGGCCACTCAAACGTTTAGTGCTAGACAGTCAATAGAGTTCTAGCGCTGCGCTTGGCCCAAAATCCCGGTGAGGATTATGGATCCAGCCCAGGTTTGTAACGGTGGAGACGATGGAAAGATCAGTCTGGATTGCGAATCACTGATGCAGGTTGGCCTTTAGCCTGACATATGAGCAATTAGGCCCCGAATGCTTGTTGCCACGCCACGGGACCCGCAACGGCGACTGGATCAGGATCACGCACAAAGAGCGCACACCACCTCCGGTCGGAGACGGAAGGCCCTGTGCCACGTCGACCCGGTCATCGCTGCGGACTAATATCGAACTATCGGAGTACGGAATCCGTCCAGTGCAAACAGGCATATTCTTTTGAGGTCCATGATCTTCGATAGGGTGCCATCCTCCCAGCGCCCATGGTTGAATTCCAAATGATCAATCATTCAGCCATCCAATGGAAAGAAAGCCAGTCCAATGCAGCTGAAGAGCTAGACAGTCAAATCTTCGCGCTATAACTGCGGCACGTTGTCGCATCTGTCAAGTCGAGTGTGAGCTATCGCAATGATACTATTCCGGCAATGCCAGTCCTCGGGAGAATCGAGCAGGGTTACAGTGACAGTATTTCCGAATTACCTAGCATGCATCTCGACAGTCATGTCAAATGCCCGGAAGCAAACGCCGCGAAATGCGCTCGATCTAGGCTGGCTAGCGTGGCCGAGCACTCGGTGTTATCTCCGATTATCAGAACACTGCTCATGTGCGACGCTGACTAAGTCTCGAGTACAAACGGAAAGCCATACCGTAGGATATACACTCTGCCGAGCTACCGGTATGTATAAATTGCTAGCTTGGTCCCGTTATTTCCACGTCGGTAAAAAGTGGCTAGGTTTGTAGCTGGTATTGCTTTTGGAGGTAATAGCCAGCGTATGGCGTATTAAAAATAATTCTAGGTATAATATAAGAGAATTTCTTTAAGCTTTTTTCTTTTCTTTATTTGAGGAATACCTTTCCTGGCAGTCTATACCCTAGTTTAGTTCCAACGCCAAGCTGGTCCAAGCTCGGGAGTGAACCGTAGATGCACGCTTCTGTAAAGAGAAAGTGAATCTGGTCTGAATTGAAGTGTTGATTGGAGTTGGAGTTCTAGAGTAAACTGAAGTGGGCCGGGGGCCCTAAGACTAACCCTCTTATCCGCTAGTTCCTTCCATATGTTATCTTAAAAGAGTCGCCGCCGAGGCTCTGAAGTCGGTGTTCTTGAGCTTGTCGCTCCTAGCGGTTGATATCATCGATAAGGCTCGATATATAGCCTTCGTGGGTTACCCTCGCAGGTTTTCCTCGTAGGGTCCTCTTTCGACAAGACTCCAATAGAAGAAGGGGCACGCTTCCAAAAGATCCAATCGGGCTGTGCCGTATCCATCAAGCATTAGTATATATAGTATGTTATCAATAATTGATTGCTAGATCATACTCAAAGGCGAGCTCGGTGAGATTAGGAAAGAAGCCAGACAGCGCTCGATGCCGGTTTCGCGTAAGATTCGTCCATTCCGAGACTTTTCTAGTTTCCTGATTGTAATCCAAGCAAAGCGCGTCGTATCGTGCTTTTAATTGCACGGGGTAAGGGGCTATAATGAATGCCGATGCTTGCACCCCGGTGTCACGGTCTGGATCAACGCGTAGGCTGTGCTGCACCAAACGGTCAGATCGATGAAGAATCTCAACTTGCACTCCCGGCCCCGAAGGAGCTAGGAGCTCATTATCTAACCTTGGCGGGGCAGCTGCCGCAACTTCACTGGTTCTAACCATCAATCCCGTGCTCTTCGCCGCAGCTGAAGGGGCCGTCAACACCCGGTTTTGTCGCGTCGCTCCTTCTTCTGCCCCTGGGGGCGTTCGAGTACATGATCACTGATGCTTGACTACCTACGGTAGCTAGTTGGCTAGTAAATTTTAAGATAGCTACGTTGTGTTGTGTATTCAGTGATGGCCAAGTCAAAATTTGAGCTATTTAGTTCTCCTCGGGTCCTCCTTTCAATTTTCTTTCCTTCTCATTTCTTTTTGGGCTGTCCTGTTTCGTTTTACTCTCCTGTTGTGGAGACTTTTTCGCATTTAGCTTTCTCTATAACGAGGCAGCTTCGCTTAAAGAAACGTGTATATGGTAGACAGTTGCCCTCGAGTCGAACCGACGCCGACCCAAGAAACATGTGAAAAGTGAAACTGCATAGTCGGGCACTGGATATTCCAGTCAGCGTCGACACTGTCAGGCCGGCCGAGTACCTATCTCGGATGCACCATTGCGCGCGTCCAGCAGAAGCCATCTTCCGTAGCCAGCCCTGTAACTTGGTTCCTAAGCGAAATGAAGTGCTGAGATGTATTCAACCATACCAACGCTCATGTGCGTCACTGTCGGTGCATTGACATGGGTGCATCGTGAGTGCCATGTGGCTCGTGTAACCGATACCGAGTGCCACTACCGTGCCGGAGGGCTCGTATGCAGCCGCTAGAAGGCCATAATTAGATAACGATAAGGGGCGAAGTGATTCAACAAGGGTTCATGCCTATACCAATCTCCTGATCTCTTGAACGAAGAAGGATTCAAGGAAAATCGTACCAGTCTTAGTCTTACGGTAGCTTTCATCGATGCAATATGCTGCAGTGAGACCTTCAGTGCGCCTCCGCACCCAGTCAGAAGTCCCATAC
The DNA here is from genome assembly GCA_036674765.1 of Seiridium cupressi. Lineage (NCBI taxonomy): Eukaryota > Fungi > Ascomycota > Sordariomycetes > Amphisphaeriales > Sporocadaceae > Seiridium > Seiridium cupressi. The sequence continues at coordinate 209,004 of JARVKI010000025.1, forward strand.
TACAGATGATATACAGCAAGACAGCCGGGATCCGAGGAAACAATAACTACCTTGACCTTGTTCTTGTTTCGCTTGAGCATCCTGTTCATGGGCGCCGCTATGCACGGCAACATATCAGGCAGATGGGCCGGGCCTCCGCCGGCGCGAATAGCGACAAATGGCCCCGCACGAACTCCCAATATGGCAGTCCGCTCCCGCTGTACAGATGCCAGGGTTTTGTTGAGGCACACATGGCACTCGGCCGATAACTCATTGGATCGCTTTGCATACTCGCAGCATGCTTTGACCGTGTCGCTAATGCAATGGCACTCGGTCCTTGCGCGTTTCGCGAGCGAACTGTGCGGGTGTCAACCGAGTCTCTAACGCCGACCGATATAATATGACGGCGCCCAGCATGCCCAGCCGCGCCTCCCATGGTGTGCAGTCAAGCTCATGTTTCGGAATTTGGCAGGCCTACGAGCCTGCGAATTCTGCAATTTGAGATCTCGAAGCGACAATACCCGGGATGACCTGGCGACCATTTCTGCTGGTGGTAGCCTTGAGCCTCATAGATTCAGCAAATTCGACAGACTTTCAGAGAAACGCCGCGCCGAGCGTTAGACGGCGCGATGCGACGGAGACGATAAATGCACTTAGTCCTTGGGTGACTGTTGATACGGCTGGGATTGCGAAAACGATTACTCCCAGCATCTCGACTATCGACGGCGCTGTCGCAACCCTATCGGCCCCCCCAGCATACCTTACGCGAACGTCAATATGGACTTTGACGGTCGACGGTGCGACGACGACCAGCACCGGCATTAATCCAGTCGCGACTGCATTTGGTCCTGGGCAAGCAGGCTCGTTCATGCTATGTGATAAGACTGAGGGGGTTGATGCGCCCATCTGTCAGCCTGAAGCTGGGAGTACTCTGACTTCGGGGGATGCATATTTCGGTAATGTCCACTGCGAGTCTTAATACTTATTAAGAGTAATAGCTTACTATCAATAGTCACCTGGGATCCGACGCACTTTGGAGCAGATAATGTCTCTATCCAGATCGAGGGAGACTACGGCAATGGCAATGGCTTCGCTTCCGAGACGCTACCGGGGTCTCGGGGCTTTTACTCTTGGAATGTCACAACATATGTTCTCGAGACGGTAGGAGAACATAATAGCACCTTTCAAGTCTCTTTCTCCATTATTTCTTTGGATCTCAACGATACCAACGCCGGGAGCCGGCGGCAGGGACCAACCGTGTTTCTTGGCAACCTGGAATCGGAAGAGCTGGTATCCCCTAGGATCAACACCCTCATTGTCGCCCTACCGTCAATGCTGGGGATAGGTATCCTTGTAGCTGTAGCTGTCATTTGGGTTCTCAACCGGAGGAGGCGGAATATGTCTTTGATACCGGGATGGCTCGGTGGCCTCTTCAGAATGCCTACCAGCTACAGGAAAGGCCAGCAAAACCCAGATCGAGCCAATGCGGTGTCCCCGAGCCTCAGCAAGCTCAGTCCCCATTTTGAACTTCAGTTGACAAATCGAGATAGCTGGTCTGCAACCAGCTTGGGTCGCGAGCCTCATCCGGGGCGCAATGTATTTCGAAACGAGATGGCAAGGCAAGATAGAGAACGCAGTTAAGGACTAATCAATTTTATTTCCTAATTTTCAGAAGATTATAATCCCACAACGTTCCGCTTCAGGCCTGTGTTTATTATCGGGCTGATCAGAAGCTGAGAAAGCTGGCTCAGTAATATTACCATGATGCAAATGTCTATTTATCGGCCAGCTGTGAGAACATGAATGAAATAATCAAGCCCTCCGGTTTTCTAAACGTGGCATGTGTACTGATAACCCCTTCGTCAAAATCCTTCAAGATACCGCTTAGCTGGACCCGCACAGGCGACGTGTCAGTAAACAGATTTCTCATAGCTGCATCATGCGCCCAATCATCATCCATGTTTAGGCAATCAGGCAACACATCGCTGAAGTCAGTTGAATTGTTGGTGAAAGCCATTTCCAATTGTCGAATCAGACGCAGCCGATTGATGGTACCCATCTCCATTTCTGTAACCATACGTGTCATCTGGTTATGAACTATGCCTGTTTCAAGTGGCATATACTCGGCTCCATGATACTGGGGAATGAGCTGCATTAGAGACCTCAGTAGGGACGGTTGGCCGATGAAACGTGATTCGATTTAGTTTAGACTCTCGTATGCCGTCAGCATGTTATCTCTAAAGAGCTCTATGATTCTCAGTAGTTTGTGGAAGACTGCCCGAGAGTCAATAAGTCTCATTTTGAGAAAGTCCAAGTATGCCATAGCCGGGGTCACTTTCGCACCACCAACAAAATCCATCATCCCTTGTTTACAGGTTGTCCCGAAGCAAGGGCGGTCATTAGACAGGCTGAGATCTGCTGAATACGGAGAACGACTACTGTCACAAGAGTATCGTACATTCTTGAACACGTCTAAATGTCGGTTGATTGCGAATATGGGTCGTGGTGTCCGTAGGGCAAGTGCTCGGTCTGGGATCGCTGTATCCATGGTTCGCATGTTGTGGACCTTGGTACTCGATAAGTGCTCAATTGGGGCTTTCTGCTTCTAGGTCGAAAGATCGAGCCATATCTCGCAACTATAGCTGCACAAGTGTCAGCTCATCGTCAGTGTTCAGACGTTTGGATATACCAAAAGTAGCCTCCACATGGGCCTGGCTTGATCATCTTTGAGGTACACCCCAATACGGGGCAGATTCTTGCTAGAGCCGCATACACTCACGTCTGAGGGACAACAATAGTCATCATTATTGAACTCCCTGGTTTCAACGCAACTCCACTGGTTAAGATAGAATGCGGCGTCTTGGTATCAAATATCTCGTAGTCGCCGTCGCAGACTTCAGCCGAACCTAGTCCATCCTTGGATTTATGTAATATTATCATGTTGAGGAGATAGAGGTCGTGTTCCGAAGGAACTGATAACTTGCGTCCGAGTGCATCCTCTAGGATGACCGGGGCCTGGAAGAAATTCCACCGCGCACCTGGGGCTGGTGCCATATGCGACCGAATCTCTAGTACTAACTCATAGATACGTTGCGCGTACAAACTAGATAGGCGCTGTAAGCCCCATTTTGTATGAACTGAGAGAAGAACATACCATATCTTTGTCACAATGGCGATTGTGGAGTTCAAGGAAGCCATGATATCAACACTGACCATATCCAATATCAACCTCAAGATCGATCTTGTATTTGAGACGCCCGAAGTATGGGTCGACAGACTTTCGCGCATCGTCTCCAAGGTCCCTTTTGCGTCTTCGATGCTATTCTTGATCAGATTATGTCTAGCCTCTGCTTCATTGGCTATGGAATCCATATTCTCAAGCGCATGTTCGGTTAAAAGCATGTTGATGGTTCCTATATAAATAATCAGATAGCTCTGGAAGCTCTGGACCTCGTCCCGTTGTAAAAGGGCGAATTTTGCCTTTCCTACCGCACTCCTTACGGGCCCATGCCTTGAAGTTGACCCGAGCGAGCTGTCATGTTTCTTTATCTTGACTAGGAAGTCGTGCAGTGGTCGATGGCAACTAAGTGCAGCATGTTTGATAGAATCGACCTGAGGAGGTCTATTCCCTAAATTGATATCTTCGAGACGATCAAGCGTTTTCTCCAAAAACTTCAGTTCATGAATAATGAGCTGATACTCGGATTTGGAACCTCCTAATCCCTGTAGACTAGAGACGAAGCTTTTTATCAACCTCGCGGTGGCGAGGATGTCGCCAACTGAAAAGCCGGACGACATGCCATCAAAGTTCAGAATCTGCTTCTGGTGGTGAATTGTGTTCGCAGATTCGGGTACAGCGATTAATTTTCTTGTTGTTGGATATTACGTCTCTGCAGTACGGAGGTTGAAACAATAAAAGAAGTAAAATAAAAGTCTGAACTCCAGGAGATACTGGATCTCTTCCATGGAAGTTGATGCCCGAGGCTTGCGATCCTACCTCGAATTCCCATCGAAGAATTAATAGTTCTCCAATATATCAATCCAGCTGGAAGAACAGATACAATGGGAATCAGTGCTCGAATCGCAGTATCTATTAACACACCCAACTCTTTGCGACCGAAAGGCGCAGCACAATTAATTTCTGAAATGGACGCCTGCGGGTAGCAGTCGTAACCTGTTGCATGCAGGCAGGTGTCAGATAGGGTTGTCGCAGGGAGTGCTAGGGGCTGAGTATTGGCACGCTGACCTCTGCCTTCTATCGAATAAGGGGGGAGGCAACCCTAATATACACGATTGCGATTCGATACCGGATCGACTCTGACAGCAGGCTGCTAAGCCACCATTCAAATCAGGGCTGGTTTGATTCTGATTGGTAAATTCAGTATGGTAGGATTTGGGGACGAGATAATCTTTTCGGGATACTACATGCATTGGTCACTCAAAGGAGCTCTGTGGTATCTAACAGTCCGAGTTCGTCTGCTCAAAGGCAAAACAAAGCATGCCATGTTGAGCGTGGCAAGATACCTGTAGAAAGTACCGTTTCGGAAATGGACCATTTTACCCGCTTTCAAGATGAGCAAATTTTCAGCCACAGAGAGTTTTAAGATTGAACCAAGTATGTTCCCTAAAGATGAAATCTGCTCAATTTGTTTAAGCTTTCTCCGATAAATTTCCACCTTCCTCGAATATTACGATAAGAGGCGTCTCAAGGACTCAACCCGAACCTGTGATTTGGCTCATCTTTTCTTCGAGTGTTATCTTTTCGACAGTTCCGTTCTCTTTTTTCCGATACTGCTTCCTTAACAACCGACACAAATAACTCAAACTCCGCCAGTTATCACGAAGCAAAGTTTTGTCTCCCGAAGCAACATGACTCCCCTACGAACCACTCTGGCTGGACATTACCTGCCTTGCGAGGTTTGGATCATGATTCTATCACATCTAGGATCCTATCAAGACTCGCGCTCTTTCATCCGCGCTTCGAGTTATGCACTAACTGTGTATTTACGGCTTCGCAAACAAACATTACAGAAAGTTGTTCAGAACTCTCTTCTTAATGAGAGCATTCCCGCCGCTGGACTAGCCATTGTAAGGTTTCCCCACATCCCAGATAAAATCTCTTATGACCAATCTCGGATATTTACGGATCAAATAACAGGACACCTGGAGGACCGACAGAACGCTACTCAGAGTACACTCACCTTGAAGGAATGTCTCCGCCTGGTACGATTAGATGCCGTGATTACACGATTCATTACAGATTACTGGCAAAAGTCGAGAGCTGTAGCACGACACGATGCCCACCGAATATTACCTTTCAAGTATCATAGCTCACTTCTTCCCAGCGCAGACTACCGGTTCCCGACTGACGATATGTCCAATACTGAGCTGATCCAACCTGGTGGTCCAGCCCTAGGCGAGTTAACACAGTTGAAACAAGCTTTCTATCTATACGAGCTCTTCACCACAGCCCTTCGCAGTCAAAAGAACCGGAGGTTGGTTTCCAAGACCGAACTTCTCCGCATACTTGTGGGTGATCTCCCATGCAGAGACGTTGATGGTTTCAAAACCGCCTGGTGGTATATGGAGAGACAGTACACACTCCTCCATGAACAGCTATACAACGATTTCTGGGACCTCGTCAACGAAGCAGCGGCGGAGACTTACATGCAACAGACATGCCAAGATATCTCGCATCCGTTCCCCATGTCCTTTCAAGAGGTCACAGAAACGAGAGAGGGCCAACTATGTAAGTATATGCAACCACAATTCGGGTCTCACTCAGCAACCGCAGGATTCTGCCTCCTGGAACTCGCACTTGGCTCCGGGAGAACTGGCTACCGCTATTTGACGCAGTCCACATATGATCAAATTAACGCGCCAAATCTTGTCGGGTTTACCGATTCGTCGTACACGGTATTATTGAGAAAGGATCTTATTTTCCTCCGTGGTCGCCCAGTGTCAACAGAGGAAGACATGTATGAGCCAATTACAGCCGTACAGGTATGGCGATCCTGACATGGAAGAAGCTCTTTTCAATAGTGCATGGGCCTTTCTAAGTTCCCAAGACGTCTCGATAACGCCTCCAATTCGGCCCATCGTGCTGCCAAAGAGGCGGCCAGAGGAAAGTAGCGCCTTATTGCCCCTCGCTCGTTGGAATAGGATTCTGGATAACTTCGGGCTTCTAGCAGACATGGTGGGCTTACACACAAGAGGCATATTAGAGTGAAGTACTCTTTTCGATTTTGCCTCACCTTCGCCCATCGAACGGGAACAACAATACGTAGTGGTTACTGTCATCCTTACAATCGATGGGGAAGGGACGGGTCGGGGTCGCCGCGGCCCTACCTGGCTGAAAGTAGCTGTAGCCTGCTACTAGACTAACCTACAATGTAGATAGATAGAGAAGCTTCCCACTCCGTGAAGAGCTGCAATTCATCTCTTTTCACCACACTCACTTGTCCCATCCACGCCATTTCAACCACTGACCTGCACGGCCGCCAACTTCTTTTGGTATCGTTTCTATCGTAAAGAAGAGGTCTGGGTGGAACGCTTGAGCGCCATCCATTTTCAGGGCTAGCACGTTCGGCAGGTGAGTTGTTACACAGTCCTTCGCGAATTCCAACTTCCATGGCCACCGTCCTGCTGTCATATTCCATCTTAATCATCAACAGGCGATGTGCTAGGCGGTTCTATTTAGCAAGTCGCGAAGGGAGCTCTCCTGTGATCCAAGATCAGCCGAACCACTTTCCCATCCCACCACTTAACCGACAGATCGTGGTACCGCTTTTAATCATCAAGACAAGAAATCTAAACGTTAAAATCGCTTGGATTTCGACCTACGAAGCGCGATGCCACACCTCAACCACGCGGCTCCCCTTATGGACCACGGAATAAGCCCATCCCGAATGGATGACGAGGAATTTCCTTCCCTCAATTTTGATGGGAGCAGCACCTGTCACGGAGTGGCGCTAGCGCCAGCCTCCTCAGCTTTTGTAATCTACACAATTCATGGGGCACCTTTGAGCTCAGCCATTTTGATCCTCTTGATCCGTGACAGCACCCTTTGTTTCTCTGGCCTGCCGGCCAATTTATCGACGAAAATATCGCAGATTCGCTGAGTAGACGAATCAACAAGAGCTTTTCATTACGACCAGCGCCCGGTAGTGGTTGATACCATTGGCAATCACCTGGGTCAGTGGTACTGTCATATATGCAACGTAAGAGGAAGAGCAAGGGGCATACGGACTGCAATTCTTGTGTACTTGGCGATCACTTCGCAGAGAGCTTACTCTACTCTCTTGGTGCTCGATTTATTCAGATTGTGATGCCTATACATGAGCTTTTTGTCTTTTGTTGGTGGCTTTACCTGTGACGGACACCCACTTTAAATAGAGGCCCCGAGAGATGGTAATGAACTTAGTAGCTCAATTAATGCCTGTTTCCCTGATCCCGTTCCTTAACGAACCAGTCTTCAGGGTTGAACAACGCCAAAAAATGAAGCCCGCACTTTTCTTGTTTCACTTTGTCCTTGCACCACATCTGGCAGCGACGAAGGTTGCAAGAATTCACAGGTGGTCGCTCTATGTTCCTGCTAGCCTTCATGGTCGCCGGCTCATCCCGACACCTTGTCACAAGGATGAGGCCGACTTTCAAGCGTGCCATAGTGAGCAATTTGTCTAATGACTTGGCGGATTGGGCAGACCAGGTACCCCAATGCTAGCGACTAGTCACCAAGGATGCCAGCGTAGACATTTGCCTACTAGACACACATGCAGAATAGTGAAAAGGACATGTGACAAATATTTTACTCTTTTTTGGCTCGAACTCATTTAAAGGCCGCTAGCTGTCCAAGACGGCATAACTATCGTAACTCGTGAGCTCCTATTTTCCATGTCGTGTCTGAACACTGAAATGTTGTGCTCGTCTATCATCCGAAACAAGCCCTGCGAGGCTAGGTCTCTTGCAACGCAGTTCCTTTTACGCCCCAAACGCCCTCGTGTTACTCGTCATTATAGAATAGTGCCAAAGCTAAATTGAGTCAGCAATACTCTGACCGGATTATCAGAATGGAGGACTTACCCAAAGGTGGTCTTGATGCTGCGCACGTAGTACTCGCCCCAGTTACGCTTGGTCACATCCTCCTGGCCAATGGGAACACCACTCCAGCTGACACGCATGACTGTGACACCATCCATATCGTTCTGGTCAAACTCAATAACCTGCTTGGAGTAGTGACCAGCGGGCCATTGGTTCAGTCGCCAAGTCTGAACAATCTTCTTGGGTTCCTCGAGCTCAACGTACTCTCCGGTAACATTGCCATCGAAGAGCTCCCACTTGCCACCCTTCTTTGCACCTTCGAACTTCCTCGGAGGCGCACGGGTGAACGCCGCCAGACGCTGAGGATCGGTGAAGGTGAGATACAGCTGCTCAGCCGTAGTCCTAAACTCCTCCTGGTCTGAGACAGTCGTTGTGTTGACCACGCTGCCCTTGTTGTTCTGAGTGCCAGCGGAAGCATCAGACTTCCCAGCGGCGCCAGATGGCACATGCAGCTTGGGAGTCGAGAACCCGCTGGACGGGTTAGATTCGGGAGTATGCTGAATGTCCTTGCCGTGCTCAGCAATCAGAGCTGAAGTGAGCTTCTGAAATTCCTTGCGTAGCTGCGGGGTGATCTTGGAGCGGACTAGGTCTTTCACTGGCTGCTTCTCCTTGGACTCGGAGTGTACGTCAATGTCAAACTATGACCTGATCAGCGATGTCTTAAATGATGTAGCATGGTAACATACCACGAACTCATTTTCCTCGGTGTCATGGGCAACCTCGGGGACAGTGATGGTACCGGACACGTCCTCGACGTCAGGTGCGGACCCTGTACTGGGTTAGCATGACCGAAGGAGACGTGCAGACTGAGGAAGTAGCGACATACCGGAGTATTCCAAGACGAGCTTGACATCGTAGATCGTGATGACCTTGCCCTTTCGCTGGCTCACATCGACATCACCATCCATACTGATGACCTTGGTGATCTTGGCATTGACGCCGCCCTCTTCAGCCGAGACCTTGGTCAGGTTCTCGGACAGCCATGCCTGAGCCCACTCGCCAGTGTTCTTGCTGACCCAGTGCCAGTTGTTGGGGTTGTGAAGGGCCATGTTGATGGGGGATGCTCTCGATCGTGTGCTGAGAAATCTGTAATTGGCGCAAATTTGACCGTTAGCAAGGATCGGGTAAGGTGCGTCGACAGGTCAAACAAGGCGAATTGGTATATATTGGGATCAGAGAAAGGTCTTTAGACCACAGCAATTTGGTCATCACTGGAGGGAGTACAAGTCACCCTATGACTGGTGCCAGCTGGGTGTCTCATCATATGAATAGCAGGAAGGGGAGCGAGGGAGGCGACGATTGCGAAGGTAGCTTACCAGTAGGTGGGATGTCGCAAAGTGTGGTGTTTCTACATAAGCAGTCGTCGAAATGCTCGCCGTGGGTAAGCAGAAGCAGAAGTAGAAGTACAAGAGCCGGGTCGGCAAGCGGCACGACGGCCACAGTGAATCAAGAGCTTCCAATTTGTGAATTCTAGAGGTTTCTGAACTGCTTTTCAAGGCTGAGGGGCATCGGCGAAAGCTTTTTCCTGCAGCGCTACCCCACCTGCTGATTGCAACTTTTACAGCGATGGGTCCACGGGGCCCACCAGACAAACTCACTAACCTTGATGCGGCTCTGGAACAGCTGCATTAGTTAAGTCGGCTCCGAACAATTTGACAACGAACTTTAGCGAAGAGAGGGTTCACCAAACAGCTCGATTGAGATATAGTGATGCACACTCTGGACAATTTCTCACCCCTCCTTGCATACTTCCGAATTGACTTGGTGGGTCGGACCCTAGGATCATGGAACCAGAGCTCATAAAAGAATCGCACGAAATACCTATGGTCTCAGATCAGTAGCTTTCAGCAAAGCTTGTCGAAAAGCTTAGGCCAATAGCGGTCTGCAAAATGGACAACTCAACTCGCTCACGTTGCACTTCACAAGTTCTTCCTACCATCTATGTATATACAATGTGACGACCTAAGAGAATGCTGGCATTGCCTTACCTGCTCGTGGAGCATGTTTACATTGATATATGATGCGCCGTCGTTGCTACCAATTCAATTGACATGACCTAGCGCTATTTGGCTGTCTACACTAGCGGCGCCGCAGTCTATGTCGTCACCGAAACGCGCGATGTAGGCTTCAGCCATCATTGACTTGTTATAAACACGTCCACAAGGACGCGGTCTTTGAAGATGTCCTATTTACAACATCCAAATCACTCTTGCCATGTCTCAAACCAACGAGCGCACACGCCTCATCCAGGATGACAACGAAGCAGTGGAAGTTCGCTTCGAAGATGGTGATCGTGAAGATCCCCGACAATGGCCACTTCACTGGAAGTATATTCAGGTTCTCCTGGTGTTCTTCTTAGGCCTGGTCCTACCTATGGCAAGCTCGATGTTTGCACCCGCCATTGACGATATTGCTCAAACATTTGAAGCCGACATGCAACTGGTTTTGGGTGGACAGGCTGTCTTTGTCAGCATGCTAGGCATCGGACCGCTGTTCTTTGCCCCTATGAGCGAAACATTCGGAAGGAGGAAGGTCTACCTACTCAATGTGACCTTGTTCTGTTTGACGCAGATACCGACAGCTCTGGCACCAAACATCGAGACATGGCTCGCTTTCAGATTGCTGTCCGGCTTATTCGCTAGTGTTGGTGTCGCTAATGGAGGTGGTACCGTGTCCGATTTGTTTGAAGCATCCGAAAGGGCCACGGTGTCAGGATTCTACTTTCTGGCACCATTGCTGGCACCCACACTTGGCCCTTTCTTTGCTAGCCTCCTCCTCACGAGGTTCGACTGGCGTTGGATATTCTGGACCATCTTTATCCTGAGTGCGATACTCTCGGTTGTCTGCTACTTTCTGCTATTCGAGACTCAGGCTATGGTCATCCTGCAAGAACGCAAATCCAGACTTCAGAAGGACAACCCAGATAAGAAATATGTGATAAAAGGGACGGCCGACCAGTCTCTCTTTGGAAAGATTGCCAAAAACTCCACAACGGCCACCAAGATTCTGTTCTCTCAGCCAATTGTCTTGGTCATTTCGATCTACCAAGCGCTCGTGTTTAGTAGCATGTACAGCCTGTACAGCAACTACACCACCATCTGGTCTGAGGAGCCTTACAATTTCGACACCATTCAAGTTGGCTTGGCCTATCTGGGTCCGGCTGCCGGCTTCATTGCGACGTCTTTTATCGTTGTCCCACTGATGGATCCCATTTACAAGAAGATGCAGGATAATTTGAATGGTGGCGAGGGCAAGCCAGAGTATCGTCTTCCCCTCGCGAACATAGGTGCTGTCTGCTTGCCAATCAGCCTCTTCTGGTTCGGATGGACGATTGAGGGTGGACTTCACTGGCCAATCCCCTTGGCAGCGACTCTGTTCTTTGGAGCAAGCCAAATCTCCATTTTTAACTCCTTCCAGAACTATTACATCGACGCGTTTGAAAGCAAGGCTGCCTCCGCTCTAGCAGCAGGTGCCTTTCTGCGAAGTATCATTGGCGGGGTCGTGCCGTTGTTCATCCCTAAAATGTTCGACAGCCTTGGATATGGCCTAGGATTTAGCGTCTTCGGTATCGTTAGTATCGTCCTTATGCCAGCACCGTTGTTGTTCATGAGGTACGGTGGTGTCTTGCGAGAGAAGTTCGCAGTCGAGGAATGAATATTTGCGCAGGACGTCCGCCAATAACACTCGTCCATAACTGAAAGGTTCAATTATGATATCAGTACGCGTTCGATTTTCTACTTGTGGTGATGCGTTGTTTGCTTCAGCCGTACCTAATCCGTTTCATTTCTCAACTAATGAGGGTTGATAAAAGGTCACGAAGCCACTCAACAGCCTTTTCATATGCACGTTGTTCTACGCCGTCCCCATTGGTGAGACTTGTTTCAATCACGGAGGACGTACCGAACGGCAAGTCAATAGGATGAATGATCAAAGAGTGGCGATGTTAAGTGCAATGCTCAAAGTGCCGCTTTGTCAGCGGTAAAAGGTGCTCGGAATTACATTAATGGCAAATGTTTCCATGTGTTCGTTGCGGACGATGCTTTGGTAGGTTGTTGCTAACAGATTGCAAGTGAGGCACGGAATTTCCGGCTTTGTGTGGGTCTGAGGTATGTCATACTCCGGTGCTTCATATGCGCATTTTGTTGCTAGCGGAGCCCGGTCTTCGCTGGATAAAACCAACCGTCGCGCCCATCTTTGATCATCGATACGGGCTTCCCATCAGGGAAGCCCACGGACTAGTTGGTCTGTCGCATTTATGTCCGCATTGGTCCATAGCTCCGCCAGTCGGCATAGATACAACCGGTAATGCTGACGTGCGCAGCTATACAAAAGGCGTCTACGCCCGCGACCTCAAGACTACCCTCGTTCAAGCTGGGATCATTGTCGTTCGGGAGTATACAAAATTGTCGTTCGATATAGGACCATTATGCATATCCTTGGGATCAGCGCCGGTACGCTCAATGGCAACTCCGAAGTCCTGCTCAAGGCGGCCTTGCAAGCCGCCGAGCAAGCGAAGCCGGGTATAACGACATCTATGGCTCGCATCCGCTACATGCAAGCTCCGAGGAACGGGAAACCGATTCCCCAGTCCATTGTGCCTCATATAACTGCCTATAAGCCAGACGCTCCAGGATCGGATGATAAAGACGATCGACCTCATCTCTATGAGACCATCATGAAGGCTGATGCTATCATTATCTCAACACCAGTATATTCCCATCTCCCACCGGGCCATATCAAGTGCTTCGTTGATGATACACTCGGACCAGGGACAGACATCTCGTTGGCTCTTGCAACAGATGAAGAAGGGGCTGGTTTGGGACGTAAGCCACGGGCCGCTATAGACCCGCGACTATTCAAGCCACGAGTGTCGGCGTTCATGGTGGTCGCCGGGAGCCCTGCGGATATGCCTGAACAATGGACGTTGGGTCTGGTAGCTCTGCATCAGAGTATGTACTCTATCCAAGCGACGACGGTGGATCAGGTGTGCTTCAAGGGCTATGGCCCGCCCGGCTCTGTCTGCACAGATGAGCAGAACACCATCGCCCGGGCGCAGTTACTGGGCCGGCGAGTATTGAGCCAGGTTGACCAGCCCATTGGCGAGGCCCAGTTCCTTGGGGAAAGCCAAGAAGGAAGCTGTCCCTACTGCCATCTGCTCACGATTAGCTTTATCGAGAAGGACCAGATCATGTGCACCACGTGCGGCGCGAGGGGCAGGCTCTCCGTACTGTCGGACGGCTCGTTCAAGCCAGAGTGGGAGGCTAATTCAGGAGTCAGCCATCTCACGCTCCAGGGAAAGCGGAAACATGTTGGTGATTTGATTGCTAACTCGAGTAAGGGTGTGCCTGACCAAAGCGCCCAGGAAAGGTATGCCTATTGGAAGGGACTGGACGTGAAGTTGGTTGGGGAGAGCCAACGGTCGAAGATCTAGTTTGATGTCGTTCCAAAAATACCGTGATACTCAAACATGACCCAGGCTTAGATGTTACCCAGGTACAGATAGTACGGCATGGACTTCGAATGCTGATAGATCTTAATTTAGGGATTTGCCCACTTTGCCTGCTCGCGCACGGATGAACTTACGAGCATTACTTTGTTAAATTTCTTATATTATGCTCCCGTTATTTCTCTTGAATGTTCTCTTATATCTCTTTCTTCTGTTCTTTCGTATGTTTATTCTTATTTCGTTACTTGTACTTCTTCTTGTAATTTGTCTTGTATCTTCTTTTGTAATTTTTTCCTTGTATATGAGCCTTCCAGGCTTCTGGTTCCAGATTGAGGGCCGTAGCTAGGAATATGACCCTGTGTTTCTAATTTGGTATCGGCAAACCTCGAGCCCGGCAACAGCCGATTGTGATCAAGCTTTCTATGTGGGTATCTTAGCTCTTGCATGCATTGAGACGGATTCATGGCGACTGCAGTGAAGGATGTTGGGTTGGTGCAAGGAAGAGTCTGCAGGCCGGAAGTTGGCGATACCGGCGCGCATTAATCCACGCTGCTACTATTCCTGAATGCAATGGCGGGTCCGTCGGCAGAGAGGAGTAGCTTCATCCATACCTCGAGGTAGCCATCACCTTATCTTAAGGTAGGCCACCGAATGCATCAAGCTCATGACTCGTCAATGCACCACAGATGTGCCTCGGCGTGCGCTCATTTCTCGGAAGGTAATTAGCCCACTTCCAGGGCGATCCCAAGGGGTCCATTGCGGGGGATAATTGGCTTCGAACCCAACGGACAAATCAGGAGTGTCGCTGTCTCAGGGTCATGAGCATCTCTAAGCGCCGGCCACCCCAATCGAGGTATCTCAAAAGCCACAGCCAATCATGGACCATTATAGGGCCAGGATCTAAATATAGAGTACACTCCACTTCAAAGTCTGAACCAATGGTTTGCGACAAAATCTCGCATCGTCGCTCAAGTCTAAATTCTAGTCCCGCGTGGCCCCGGCTGTTAATCAATGCTCAACCATGTTCGCTGCGTACCAGATGTGGCCCATCACTCGATCACACATGCAACCAACGTGCATTTGAAGGGGGCCGCTTGCATGCCGTGTGGTGTGCTGCCTGCTTTGCATAGAGATTGCAATTCGCAACATGTTCATTGTTTGTGTTCGTCCGCGTTCGAGTGCAACCCAACCCACGCGGGACAAGTGACAGCAGCAGCAGCAGCACCGGCGGGAGTTCCCATAGACCCCTGAAGAACAGGCTTGTTGAACCTGAGAGGGGACGACGGTCTGCTCAGCGGTGTGCTACAAGTCACCACGTCTTAAGTGCGACCGTTCCCACTGGCTCCCAGACGACGGTGCCTGCAATCCGTATGCAGGTCGACGAGACAGGGTAAGGGTGCCAAGAGACTAGAACCCCATGCTTTTCGAAGTGATTGCCGACCCGTCCAGTCATTTTATTATCACTTCTATCTCTTGCATCTTTTCTTGATTGTCCTGATAGCCTGGTACGAAGGTGTTTCTTCTGTGCCGCAACTTCGGCCCTTATGTTTGACTATTAGCGGTTGTCATTGCTATAGCCGAAGTTCTTCAGGGAATGGGAGTTGAGAGGATCGTCGTATCACATCGCCATTCCTGTTGAGCCGTGAGGGGTACACACCTCGCGCCATATCGCGAGGTTGGGGGCCACCAGGGTCGGTTTCAGTCGCGAAAGTGTCAAATCTCCAAAGGCCGCCGCTCGATTTCGGCGTTGGCTTTGAGCCTTTCAACCACGATCGGCGACGATGACATCCGCTCGTGATTCGACCTCGCGCCTTCGTCAGACCCTGAATCCCTTACTGACGACATCGCTGGGCGGATTCCATGGCCAATTGAACACACCGCATTCGGCCATTTCTGTATCTTCGCCATACACTTATTCGGCTGCGCAGACGCCCTCGAGTTCAATCCAGCCGTATAACCCACAGCAATGGGCCCCTTCACCAGCCGTCGAGCGGACGCAACAGTTTACACCGCCGGCTTCTCATGAGCCACAGTGTGAGTGTTCAAAGTGATGTAGCATACAAAGATAGGAAGCTTATGCCTTTGATAGCCTCCCCGCTGCCACCTCCGCCATACTCCCCACCACGGAGTCAAGGACCGGTGAGCGGTTCGTTCGAGACGCCACCAGCAAATACTTCGGCTGCCCGTGTCCCTCCAACAAGCATGCATAGGCCGTCGCCAGAACCTCAATGCGCGCAGAACTTCCCACCGCCTCCAGGAACTGGTGTGAGAGTTGCTTCCCGTGAAAGGCGATTCGGTCTTCCATCTCTGAGCAGACGGCGAGACAGAGATGCAGCAGAGTCGAGTAGCCCGCCCGACATCCACCCGACAGCCTCTATCTCAAGACCACAGCCCCTCACGATTCAGGTACCGCAATTGTCGGAGAGAATTGACCCTGCAGAGTCAATAGCACCACCTGCCGCCAGGAGAGCTGCCTCTGCCAGTGCAATTGAGACACCCACGTCCGCCAGATCCCGCTCATCCTCGCAATCACGATGGGCCCCTGGGATGCCATTACCACCGCCTCCACCAGGGCCTCCCCCGGCAAACTCTCGATCTCAAAGTCTCAATAGGACGATAGACCCGAATCCAGTTTTATCCCCTCCCACACGGAGACCACCGCCCAATGGAGTTACGGCTCTTGGGCCAGTACCTCCAACGCCGGCAGATTGGATAGATGATGATCGACAACAAGCGAATAGGTCAGCACAAGCTGGTCTGAGTATAGACACAGCTAGTGCAGCTAGTACGGCTTCGCAGCCACCGGAGTCTTCTACATCGGGATCGAGTTCAGCAGGCGCTCAATTGGCAAGAGCTGGGGCCGTTCGAGGAGAAAAGTCCCTCCGTGAAAGGCGAACTGAAAGCCGAACGAGACACAGCAGAGGCGAATCAAGCTCAAACATTCCACCTCTGACAGATATCCTTGTGCCTCAAGGCGCTGCAAATCTGTCAAGGCGGTTTTCCGTACACAAGGGCACACCACGAAGTGGCGGTAGATCAGGGCCGGATACTCCATGGTCTGGCGACTTCAATAGTGACTCACGGAATTCAACTCCACGCGTCGAGTCTGCTGGTGTGCAGCACCCTGAAACGCCAACGCCGCCCTTCTCGCCTCGGCCTCAAAAGACATACTCAGTCGGTGCAAATGTACAACCACTGGCACCGAAAGCTTTACCCACTCCTCCACCCCAAAGTCGATCGGCATCAAGCTCAAGTTTTACGCGTCCGGAAATGCAAAGTTCCATTGGAAGCCTGATTCAAGGACCGCCCTCGACGCCGATGACGAAACAAAGTGTCATTAGTCAGACAGCTGAGCAGTTCTGCAATGGAACAATTGAGCGGTTCCAAGCATTTGCTCAAAAAGAGGCCGCGGCATCCTCGGATGCCGATCGTGTCAAGATGTTTGCTGACTTCTTCGTGAACGAGTCCAGACTTCGCAGGGAACGATACAATTCCGCCATCGGCGCCATGGGATCGGAAATTTTCGATTTAACTCGGGACCTGTTTCGGCCAATGAAGATCCGACGAGACTCTGAAAGTTCTCAAGCAAGCGAGTGGACACCTCAGGTCTCCGCATCAGTCCCTCGTAGCTCTACAGGCTCTTTGTTTGGGAAAGAGCCTAGCAGCCAACCCAATTCTGCCCCGGCATCTGCAGGAATCCCAATTTCACCAGTTGGGGGCCCGCCTAACGTAAATTGGAACTCAAATTACAAACCAGCATTATCGCCTATTCTAAGCATGAGTGTTAGTGATGCGTTGGATGAAGCCGATTCTCGAGGTCGGCCGGCGAGTCGGTGGTGGGAAGCAGACTCCACGGGTGAGTCTTCCCAAAAGCTAGAGAGGTCGAAGCGAGAGTCCAAATACATGGGTGTGCCGAAAGAAGCTCGAGAAGCACTGCAATGGCGAGATCCTCCCAATAGCGCGGAGGCATACGCAAGTTCGAGCAAGGGATATGGCCCCGATGAGTACCCGCCAGAAAAGGTCGGATGGCACGAGTCTGAGCAATCCAGCACACCTCAAGCTTTTCGCCGGTCCTTGCTCTCACTTCCCGCTTCGGCTCCAACTACGCCGAGTCCGTTACATGTAGACATATCACGACTGGTGACTTTGCCACCACCATATCCTCGACACCACCCCGCGGTGAACAATAACCATCCCGAATTGACTGAGATCCGTACACTCGTACGGACCCTCAGTGATATGAAGGAACTGGAAGAGACGAGAGAACGTTTCATCGGGGAGAGCAAGAAGCTGAGAGACGAAGCCGCACAAGCTGTAAAGGACCGACGGCAGACTTTACGGATGAATCTGCAGCGGGAGGTCAGCTCGGGAAATATGTCGTACGCGGATGCTGCAGCGATTGAAGCAGATTCCGCCGATTCCGAAGTGTCCCAATCCAAGGAATTGGAGAAGAAAGACTTCGACAAATTCCAGAATGCCGTGGTCATGCCTTTGAACGAGATGCTCATGGGGCGCATAGGCCAGGCGACGTCGTTGTTTGACGAGCTGCGTTCTAGGCTCTTTGTCGACACGCACACCAGCGACCCGAACATGACGCAAGAAGAGGGAGATGAACAGCCTGAACTACTGGAGAAACTTACTTTACTCAAGTGGATTTTCGAAGCCCGCGAGATGCTCCACCGAGCGATTTTCGATCTACTCAGCGACCGCAACGACCGGTACAAGGAGATGGTCATCACCCCGTACCGAATCTCTAGAAACGACGAGAAGCTCCGCAATGCGGAGGCCTTCTTCGCTGAGGATGCCGAAAAGCGCCGAGTCGCATTCGCCAATGAGGTGCTGCGTCGCACGCTCGAGTTCCGCGGTGTGGTCGAGGAGAACGTCGAGCGCGGCATCGACATGCAGCTCAATGCTTTCTGGGATATCGCACCCCTCCTCAAGAGTCTTCTCGATAAAGTGCCTCAGACCCTGAGGGAATTCCGTATCCAGATTCCGCCGCATGAGTTCGAGGAGAACCCGAGCTATCACCAGCACCCTATGCAGTATCTGTTTTCGCTGCTCCTACACACCGAGAAGAGCACGTACCAGTTCATCGAAAGCCAGACGAACCTACTGTGCCTCCTGCACGAGGTCAAGGAGGCGGTCATGGGCGCCCAGGCCAAAGTGAGCGAGGCAGAAGGACGGGATGCCCGCAGCGTCGAGGAGGAGAGGAAGGGCGAACAGGAGCGGTTGAGCGATGACCTGAAAGAGAAGGTTCGCGTGGTACAGGGCCAGTGGGACGAGGGCCTCGGCGAGGGTATCAGGCTTGTCAAGGAGCGCGTTGGTGAATGGCTGCTCAGTACTGGTGGATGGGATGAGACCCTCGAGGATCTCGGAGTCGCAGCCTAAGGTGGGCGGACAAAACTTGCATTCCATGACGGACGGGGGAAGAAAGATGAGAAGAATGCTTGTGATAATACCATGGGCTGCTAAGCCCGCTTGTGTGATACCCCTTGAAGATTATGAAAGGCTTCATGATTGATGTCGAGATTTGGATTGCCTGACTCTAGCGAGGGGTTTGGATACTAGATACTTCTTCGTGTATATAATCTCATCGTTCGGTAGGAATTAAAGATCCCTTTTAAATGTGCACAAGGCTTCTCATGGCGCTGAGGTCAACATATGATATCGGTAGTAAGATACTTCACTCCAAAACCTCGAATAAAACAGGGTTATCTTTCATTTAAGTCAGATTTACCAATCGTTATAATTTCTAGTATGTTTTTGCTTCGTAAATTAAAATAGCCCTCAATTATTCTCATTCGTTATTCAAGAAATCACTCCTGAAGGGCTGGTGGAGGCTTTCTCTGCACCATAAAATAATTGTATTCTAAACAATGAACCATTTAATTAATATGGGGGTACTTCAATGAAAGAGGACCGGGACCAATTATCGAGATTTGAGAAGTAGCGCGCACAAGCTTCCTCAGAGGTTGGACAATCCCAGTTCTTGGCTTCCAAGAATCTGCCACATATACAAAAGGGCTTGAGCATAGAGCGTTGAATCAAGGGCAAGGTATCCATTCCCAGATCGGAATTCAGTGCGCTCAGAACAGCCTCCATGTTGAGCTTCTCCGATAGCCAAAGGTCTCCTTCATTGGCTCGGCGGTACGTCAGAAGTTCGGCTTGGATAGCGGCCCAGAGCTTCCCGAGTGTCGCACTCTTTCCATAGAAGTTGCTACTAAACTCGCTATGATCCACATCATCACAATACACATCGTTTTCATCCTGATTGGTCTCACGGCGCTCATTCGCCACAAATCGTAGCACACTGATAAACACACTCCATCCAAGTTGCGTTTCCGGAGCCCATCTTGAACAAATCGCGGGGGGTACCTGATCTGCAAGTTGGAAGGGATTCACCATTGCGTGGCTACAGGAAGCTCCTTCGACTGCGCCCATCAAAGCTCTGAGTGAGACTTCTGCTTCTTGCAGGGGGTCCGCCCCATTGACGAGTAAGCAGACCAGGCAAGCAAGAGCCCCGAATAAAGTCTCGCCCTCGCAGCCTTGTTGGGCCAAGTAGAACGCCGTCACGACAAGTGTGTGGAGCGGGCCTAGTTGGAGCTTCTGGTTGCAATGCTCACAAAACTTGATGAACAACCCACTTGGTGTATTGATATCTGGGGAGTACCCATAGGCGAAGACTGTAGATATAGTATGGCATATTGCTTGCGCAGATGTATGGCAGAACATGTGTTTCCACCCGGAGGGAACCCGTGCGATGCCCTGTGCGTTGAGTGATCGAATGCAGTGCGAGTCAGCATCCCACCGGCCACAAATGTCGACCTCTTCTCCAACGAATCTTTGCGAGTTTCGCATTTTATCGTCGCAGACACCTGGCATACAAGATGTATGTCCTTTGAGTATCGAGATCATGAGGCTGTCCAACACGGTATGACCAAGCTCATTGAGTTCCAAGGGCTTGGATACGATTATGGCGCACGAGACATATCATAAGCAGCCGCATGATGTTGCAACATGTTTTAGCACCATTAAGATAGGTAGCTGCTAAGTGGAAGGGATACAGCCGAGTGAGGTCAAGATGCTCTTCGTTTTGATGGATGAGATCTTGGAGCAACTCCTCATTCTGTGCCATAATTGCAAAGCCCACTGCCTCAGCTTGGAGTTCGCTTGGTGATCGAGAAGCAGCTACTGCAACCTGTGTGGCCGAGAGGGGAAGGTCTTCGACGTGGATATCGCTGAAGCTATTGGATTCTAGGCCATGTTGTAGTCGGTCCACTAGATTAGCTTGTAGAGCATGTTCGTTCCACTGTGGCCAACGATCTGAATCGTTGATATCGAATTCAGTTTCAAGCTCAACTGGAGGTGAAGCGATTGCGTCGTAGTCAGGCTGACGGCAGTGTATTGCCCAACGGCATAACTGTGATGGCGCGTATTCTAATCGATCCCCCGACAGTTGTCTTGATCCAGGTGAGCTAGACACCCAAGGCTGAGGCGAAATCCCTGATTCAGCCGATGGGGTATGAGGCAAAGTAACAGTATCTGGAAACTCCATGAAAGCAAGCAAATCAGCATTCCAGTGAGTCGGACCTCTGCCCCAGTACTTGGCTGTGCTGAAGGCAAACAGCCAAAATTGATGCAACCAGGTTGTGGCGATGCTACCCATCCTGTCAGTCATCCACAATGGTCTTTGATGCCAGGGTATAGAACCTTTTTCTGAAGCCGGCATATCCTTCAAGAACTCCTGACTCTTTCCTTGTAAGAGATATCCCACCCTGTCTCTGTATATTTTGGCTCGGATTGCAACTGTGGTTGGTGATGGAGCATTTACTGCCTCCGATTCGTTCGAAATTTGCCGAGGACTTAAGACAGAATAGTCGCTTGGTGTTGGATGGTCCATGCTGAATGGTGAGGAGACGTTGAGGTTGGGCATCGAGCTAGCCTTCAAGGCTTTGTAAGGTAGGCTCCAATGAGCGAAGCTAGATACAAGTTGAGTGGCTTGTACCAAGCAATAAGAATTAACTTACATCACAGTCTCCAAGTGCCAATCATGCTTCTTCTTTGATTGCTCTCGTAGATATCGCTGCAGTCGAGGCTTCTTGATCGCCACATCGTTGTGTCGAATACCGCCGACGGGCATCTCGTTTCTCACTCGCTTCCCTAAGACTTGGATAGCTTGCTCCTTGACATCGGAGGGAACACTTTTTGTCACGACCCACTTCTTCAGACGATGTTTGTACTGTCGAATGCTAAACATGGTTGGCTTGACTTCGATGAGCTGCTTTTGGTGACGAGTAGGAACAGCAACAGGGGCAATGGGAAAGAAGATTCCTACTTAGCGTCGAACTTGTACTCAGACTTCATGACGCTCGCCACTTTCTCGAGCGCATATTTAATATACAGACGCAAGATCGTTTCCTTATGGCAATCCCATCTCTTAGAAAAGGGTACGTGGAGGAAACAGGGGTCGGATGCGGACGACAATGTATCCATATTGACGCGAATCTGGTGGTTTTCTATTCAGCGAGGCGAAAGATGGAGGTTCGTGAAGAGAAGATCAGGTTGGTGAAGAATGCGGGGTACGAAAAGATCTATTCCTTGCTGCTTTGTCGACTTTTCCAAACATATATGCCGGGCGAAGTAGTTCGCCAAAGCGAGGCGAACTACCCGGTTGCCTTACAGAACTCGGCCGTTTCCAAGTCGCGGTCAGGCTACAAGGCCACACAGCCATCCGTACATGTACCTGAACACTCGTTGGGGATTCTGTTGCAGCAGGCTAGCTCGAGCAACCCGAAGTGACGTAGAAAGCGGTGGCTGCAGGTGACATGCAGCCAATGAACCTTGCGCCACGGCTTGGCATTGGTTGAACAAAAGTACACTGACCAATCAAATTCCCTATAATGGTAGAATGCCTTGGCATCCCACTAACAAGAGGACAGAAACGAATCCACGCTCCATGATGTGTTCAAGTTGATCGTGTTGTGCAGCTGTCTAGTGTTTATTTCAGACAGGATTGCCGCGCCACTGAGAAGAAAACGGACCAATAGGATGGCCAATTATGAAGCCGACAAAAGTACAAAATCCATTCACCTTCATCAAAGTAATTGGATGCCAGACTTGGATAGAGCTAGAAGCGACATCTCAACGTATGTGGTTCAGTTTTAGTCTGAATTTGACCGCTTCGACTGTTGTCGTCTCACGCTCGAGGCGCCCACAAGCTGGGTGACATTGCTGATCGCAGGGTCTTCTTCTGGACTTCTAAAGCTTGACATGGGTGTCGGGCAAAGCGAATTCATGTTCCATTGAGTACATCCTAGAATTCCTCTCATGCGGTTCAGTACTTTCCAGGAACACTTATTTCCATTGTAGAGACGATGACAAGGAAGTATTTCCAGTGATAAAATTTGTATTCTGGCGCCAAGTGTCCGTGGTTTATGATGTCTCATGACTTAGTATGCCGACAGCTTGACAGCAGCCTGCCTTTATTAATGGTTGAGCCATCATCTTTACAGTTCTTACCTGTTTTTCAAACTTAGTTCTACGCATATAAAACACGAGATATTCCCTCCAAATTCATCCAACAGTCTTACCATCACATTCCATACAAAGCAGTACGATAATATGCCCACGAACCCCCACCATCGTTTACCTATTTATTGAATATTGGCTAGACAACTCATACAAGACAAAACCACTATCAATTCACTATCAATCAAACTACAATGCCTCATACGTCGAACTCAGCTTCCGGTGCCAAGTCTAGCCGCGAGTCTCGCAAGTACGTATTGGTCTTTCTCTCCATGACAAGCCATCTCGTCGTCCCTTTAAGATGCGTCTCGAGAGCACAGATTGCTGACTTTTCGTAGACAGAAGTCAAAGATGCCCCGTTCCACTTCAAGCACCGCTGTCCATCGTTCTTCCACCCCGTATCAAACCCAAGATACCCAGCACACGACTTCGTACGACACCACGGATGCCCACGGTCATCAATATACTCTAGCTGAGCGTCGTGATGTGGATCAAGACTTGCTGGGCATTGGAAGTCAGTTTAATTGATCGAGTCATGGCAAACATGTCCACCGACATGGAGATTGTGACAATATCTGTGGTTGATGCAAGGCGGATTGTTCGTGGCACAAATGTATACAGTCAATATGAGCTCTTATTACAATGAGACATGTATTCCATACATTGTTCATTACGTGACTACGGACCATTCATCTATGTCCGTTTACCCTATCGATGCGAATGACTAAATACTAAAGGTATTCCTCCGCCACATACATGGGCATCGAGTCTTCCCATAAGCTGTCGGTAACCATGTGCTTGTCGGACCCGTCAGCGTTCATGACCATGATTTGTCCATAGGGCTGGAAAGTGTTGTAGAGGAGTATACACTCGTCGCGGAAACCGTACATGCCCGTGTTCCACATGATGCGACCGTCATAGGACCAGACGGCGTGAGCATCGTTGGCCATGCTGTCGGTTCCGTCAGGCTGGATCGTCATACCTCCGGCTGCCGTACTCCCACGTCCAGTTGACCTGGCGCGTGAAGATGATGAGCTCACCATCGGGTGACCAATCAGGCGTCTCGTCCCCACCATTAGCAGCTGAGTAGTCTCGCCTGGTATTAGATCCAAGATCTACAGGCCCAGTAGGGAATCGCCGGTTCGGTTCCACAGACAGTATACGATGCGAGTGTCATCGGGCGACCGCGACGGGAAGCCATCGTCTAGTCCGTCTGCGGTCCCCGTCAGGTCCACGAAGTCATCGCCAGGAGAATTGGCGAGGTAGATGGAAGCCTTGCTTCCGCCGCAGTCGAAGAACCAAGTTCCCATGCCGACAGCGATCTGAGAACCATCAGGTGAGAATGTAGGCAGGAAGGCACCGCCAAGGCCTGCCTCGATGTAGCCGAGCTCAGTCGAACTACCGGTGGCGTAGACGTCGTAGACGTCAAAGGCGTCGACTATATCTGTGTAGTGGGTACTCGACACAACTACAGACGAGTTACCCAGCTCCTTCTGTGTGGTCACCATGCGACCAGTGGCGTTGTTGAGTTGCGGGAACACGTCCATGAAGCGATAATCCCAATCGCTGTCACAGCTAAAGAGCTCTCTACCAGCTGGGCGCTGTTCCCACCAGAATATACCAAACACAACCTTGGAACCATCGGACGCCAGGATAGGTCACGCAGGTAAGTAAGGTTGAAGGCAGTGTGCGGAGCACCAGGTGTGGTGTGGTTGATGTCTTCATCATCACCGCCCTTGATAAGGTAGCCGATGTTGCTGCTGTCGCCGACATAGTGCTGATTGACCTTGAGATAATCACCTCAGATATGGTTCACGATGTCGGTGCCAGTAGCCACGTCCACGCTAAAAATCTGAGTAGCGACGGCTGCCATCTGGCTTGATGTGCCATGAGCTGCGTAGGTATCTCCGCGTGTTATCCAATTGTAGAGGATGCAGCTGCCGTCGGCTGACCAAGAAGGTGAGCCGAGTGAGTATCCATCCTCGCTGATGATCTGGCGAAGATCGGAACTGCCGGGCGTACAACATAGATTGATAGTGTTTGGGTGTGCTCCCAACCTGTACCGTCGACGTGACCCGTCCACTCTGTATTACGGTCAGAGCTGAAGGCAATCCATTTACCGTCCGGAGACCAGATTGGTCGATAATGTCCTTGAGGGGCTGACTTGTCAGGGCGTTCGCATCTGTATCTGTCAAATTTTGGGCAACACCCGTTGTGAGGTCCTTGACCCAGATATTGGCAGTGTAGTTGCCTTCCGTGGACACGTAGGCGAGTCTGGTCCCGTCAGGTAATAGTGCACCAGAATCCTCGAAGGAGTCGGTGGAAACAATCGTCTCCAGGCCAGAGCCGTCAGTCCTGATGCGGTAGATATCGGACTGGCCATCGACGCGACGCTCTCTGGTAAACACGATCTACTTACCATCGGGCGACCACGAGAGATGATAGTCCATGACCCATGTCTGGTTGCTCATCAGAGGCGTAGCATTACTGCCATCGGCGTCGGCGATGTAGAGGTGCGATCCTCCAGGTGTAATTCGGCTTATATAGAAGATTCCCCGGCCGTGTCGCGCTCACTATCGACGCTAGCTAGCGTTCCAGCACCCAAGTCTCTTCCGGCGTAAGGGCAAGCACCAAAGGCATGGCCGGTGGCAAGCCCCAGCATCGTCGTGACGGATGGCCAACGCATCTTGAAGGAATGGAAGAAGGAGAATGACAGACGCTTGGCAGAGTCGCAGCAAGCGAATGCCCCAAGCGTGGCTGCTTGGTGTCTGGCGGCGGAGGCGACACTTGAACGATCTACCTCAATGCTCGTAGTCGACTCCTTTATACTGGAGGAGGCTGGGCGACGGTTCTGGGCCGTCCTGCTGATGAGTCTTCATAAACCTTTGCCGCCGGCCGCCGCCGTCTTGAGAATCCTCGATGCGCCGAGCCCATGTCTATATCCGCGAAGGTCTGCCTGTCTGATGCCGCGACTATACCTTGGCATTAACAGGAGCAACGAGCATTCAGTGGAGCCAAGCGAAAGGAGATTTGGCACCGAGCCGAGTCGACTAATGCTGGGGCTTTTACATATGTGCGGAGTGCCATTGGGCCCACATCGCCGGTAGCCACTGAGACTTGCTGCTTCGGTCTCCGAGCTGAGAGCGCACCACTTGCCCTCCAATCCTATCATTCCACTGCTATAGAGTATTCACAAATCGTCATGCATCACGTGTGGCCGATGTGTGGTTAAGGCCCGGTCTTTGCGTTCTTTAACATTCTGGCATGCGAGAATGAATTTTAACTCGAGAAGCGCCTAACTTGAGCCAGTGCATCGGAATATGTGCCGACGTGTAGATGTGTAACCTCGAATGGGGAACCAGGAGGCAGACGGAAGTTTCGTCCTTGCAGGAGCCTCGCATAGGAAATATCCCATTTCCCATAATGCCCTCGGGAGTCTTCAACTTTCTTCAAGCCGGCAAGAAATAGAAGAAATAGTAAGTGTCTGGAAATTGTGCTTGGGTTTCCTTTGGTCGTATCGGCATGCCGCTTATCCTCTTATTGATTTAATGTGGAAACATTAGACGACATGTTGGCCAATAACATATCATTAAGCTTCACTATCCGGAATTCAACATGTCTCGTTTCCTATGTGGGCGTTCTTCTAGAAACAAGCACAACTTTCTTGCGGAGGGGAACGAGCTCTACAGATCGGCCCTCAAACGGTCTATAGCAGGGCCACATACCGATGCACCCTGTAGACATCGCGATGTGGGAAAGAAATTGCAACGCAGGGATCCTGCGTGGGACCCAAAGTTTGTTCGGACGACTGCCTATACGCTCAGCCGCAGGGGCCTCTGCATGATCAATGCTTAAATCTGCCCAATAAGAAATTGTGCTATGGCTAATTCTTTAAGTCTAGCACAAGCCTTCTAAATTAGTGTCAAGCCTGTGAATGGCGCTGTTGCTCTTGTCCACTCGGAGTTTGATGAGAACCACACAGGTGGTCTGTGCGGCTCTCTCTTTAGCTAGTCCTCATGGCAGGAGAGCAGGAGCCTCCCTCCTTCTCCTCCACCACAATACACTCACATTTCTCCCGTATTGCGCCCCCATCAAAGTTAACTATCGACCCCGACTCTTAGGCCTCACTTAGATTGAAGTATTATACCTCCAACCCTCCAAAGTCTGTGTGCTATTGCACCTCTCCTCCAAAACTGCTAGGGCGCGACAGCCAATAACCTGTTTGACGTTCGCCACAGATGGGGTTTTGTTGCCGCTAGCTCCGCCTGGCACCTTGGGCGCATCGACTACCTGAGCCGGTGACTTGTTTTTCCTACTATGTAACTAACCTATAACCTCAAGCGTTACAAGCACAGCTCTGTCTCGCGGGATCAGAACGACAACAAAGCCCCCAAAGTTTTGGAACAGCATGGACAAGAATATCCACCCCAGAGAAATCGGTATCTCACAGTAGCTCACACAATCATGAATTAGAAATTATTGAACACTCTTCTGGATGAATAGGAGCGCATAATACCATGTTTACACGCTAATTAAATGACCATAACTTGATGTCGGGTAAACTTGAGAGTCGATGATAGGGCCTCCGCTAGAATCGATTTCTTGCTCTACTCAAAGCTGCTTATACATGTTTAATGGGGTAAAGAAGCACAAGGGCGAGTATCTATTTGACATACATATAAGTATTCAAGTGTGCTGATTAGCTTGGAATGAGGGGGCCTGGCACCATTGTAGGCAAACGATAATGTTTCAACCAAGTCAGGTTTGAGTACCGTGTCTTTGCTGCAATCAATTATTGGTTTCGTCAGCGATTCGGCTTCCTGGCTCTAAGAACTTGTGTGTGGAGTCGTGTAGAAAACTACTTAAAGATTGATTCAGTAACCTCATCGCTCTCCATGAAGTCGCCGCAGTAGTTTGAGGTGGCCGAATAGTCAAACTCACTGAGCAGGGTTTTTCTTTTCTTGACATTCAGCTCACGCCATCTCAAACTATCAAAATCGGAAATGCCGATAGATTATAGTAGTTGCAAGGAAACAAATCTCACTAAATGCTGGCCTGACATTTGATGAGAATAATCATCCATGGTGTCACCTACTTAGAGCACCACTATTCCTTTTCTCATGTGCGTCATTATCATACCACTCAGCGAAGCATACCAGAGCCGACGGTGCCAAGATCGTAAACATCTTTTAATGTGGAGATAAATAGCATCGTCAGTATTGCTACACATGTTTTCTTTCATTTCTTTCAAGCCAAGCGATTGTGAGCCAAGTCAGTAAGGGATAACTGAGTGTCTCGCAACTGCCGCTGCTGTCACTGGTCAACATACAGGTATTTGATCCACGGCAAACTGTTTATCACGATCAGCAATCAGCAGTCCGTACCCCAACATCCAGGCAGTGTCTTGTGATGATAAGATCAAGATGTGTGTATCCTGTGTATCAACTAGCTTGAACTCTGAATTAGTTGTTATATTGACTGTGATGCACGGCTTGCACCTAATCCAATCATTAGCTGAGTCACTTATGTTAGAGTTTTTCTGAACCACGGGACCTGTTGTTCTAAACTTATTCACTTGACCTAATCTGTTGAAATATGGGTGGCTCATACGCCCCACACTGTGGCTGTATATAGCGGGAGTCATTCCCACATCCTTGAATGTTGCTCTTCAAGCAACTACAATACACTATGTTGAACATATCCCTTTTGACATAATCTTGCGGGAAGTATGTCAGTACTGACAAAAGGAGGTGCAAAATGTTGACGCGGAATCACGACAATATCGCGTGTGAGGACGCCCAGAGTAATGACAACACTGGAATCAGCTGAGATCCGGCTAATATGAACTGGCCACTTCATAGCGTCGTGGTAACGTCAGGCTGCTACAACGGGTCCGTCTCCCACAAACAAGAGTTAGATCTTTCAAAAATTCTTGACTACCGTTGAGCCTGTTTGCATTTCATGTATGCTAAGCTGTTACAAACATTGTGAATGAAACGTGATATGACCATGCAATCATTCCTCAGCTATCAACTAACGACCGGCCATGAGCCTGTCAGATTAGGATATTCACGAGTTCGTCTTATTTTTGTCACAATATAGTCAATCCATATCTCAAAATCCTGCCCTATCCGTCCCATCACTGCCGTATTCAATTGATGGCCGTCGATATCACACGAGGATTAGGTAGTTAACGTAGTTGGCTTGTTTTATTCTCGTCCTTGACAGACCTAACTTCGAACGCTGTAACAAGTCGGCTGGTAGCTGAGACAGGCATAATTTTATTTGCAGGAAACAGAATTTGTCTATATTATCACCTCATAGTACCTTATTGACAGTCACAGCACGCAATCACATTTCGATTTTACTCTATTCATCTGCAACTGTGAAAATGTAGCAGTGACAAGCTGGTACTCTATTCACTAACGCAGCTTTCAACTTCATCACTGGAAGCTACCATTGTCAGAGCCACTTTTTGTTTTCTCCTATATAAGCACATGAGCATTTAGCATTGCCCCCTCCCGTTTCTATTTAAACATTTCGAGAGCTTCTCAACTTCTGCTCGATAAGCAAGTCGCCACCTTCACTCCTAAATCTTACTTCACAAAAACTGAGATGGCGTTCAAGCCTAGACAAATAAGCCCAATTGGGCGTGTGGAGATGGCTGAGCTTCATGGTAAAGCTTGCGAGTACAGATTCAAGCGTGGCCTACCGCTCATGCCCCCCGCTAATGGGAGCGATACCGTCCACTTCTTCAACTGCGAGAACATCGACAGTTGTATCGTCACTGATGGATTCCCGGACATTTACATTAAGGCAACCTTCAGTAGGTGGGACGTGGCCCAGCAATTCACAGCTATTGCTTGTACAACCGGGCCGCGCATGGAAGTTCGTGTATTAACCCCGCAAGGCCTGGGTTCTCCCGACAACCTATTTACCCACACGATTTTCGATTTCACCACGTTTCCCCCGCGTGATCAAGCCTTTATCGCCTCAGAAATCTACCGAACACTCAAGCCTGGTGGCACCGCCATGGCAATGTTCTGGGCGCATCAGCCTCAAGTGGATGCCTTGAAGCACGCACACTTCCGAACTCGCGGCATGGACGGTCCCATGGTCTTCATATCTCCTTTGGAGGGTATTACAGAGGGCAAGGTGAGGGAAATTCTGCTTGCCGCGGGCTTCAAGCCAGACGGGATCAAATTCGTCGAGAAAGAGGTTTTTGTCCCCGTGCCCGACATGAAGCGCTACGCTCAGCTCGCCTGGAGCTGTCGGGGACACCTGGTAGGTGGCCAATGGTTGCCAGACGACGAGCTCAGGTGGGATGAGGCAGTTGATGATATCGTCGAGCAATTGGAAGGCGGGAACAATACGTACAAGCCTCCCAGTGGCGGGAAATTTATCAGATCAATCGCTTGCTTTGCCTTGGCTACCAAACCAACCAACCTATGAAGGTTGTGAAGGGGGATAGTATTGATTGATCTGGCATTCTAGTCGGAGGGCTGATGCTACATTCAATTTGTATACTAGCAAAACAAGCGGACGCTATATTTTAGCTTAATATATGTGTGTTCGGCACTCAGAAGGCGGTACTATGCTGGTGAAACCCTATCGTGCTGATTACCCCTTACGTATGGACACATGAAGAGTCATAATATCGCATTTGTGTGCTCCCTAACCCCCAAGCGCTTAACAGTGCAGTGACAATTGCAAAGGATATCCTAAGCAGCTAGGACTCGTAGCTAACAAGCACGTAAAAGCTAGCGCTAAATCGGCTGAGAAATTGGTATAGAAAATTGCACGAGGAAGGTACGTCTATTGGAACGAATTATCACGGCCGCACGCAAAGAACTTGTGACTTCAAGACATGGCTTGACATTTGGTTTACTAAAGGAAGGAAAATACGAGGAGGCACTCTCTTTCAATATACTCTCTCGTCACGTCTTAAAGCAACCACCCCCCAGACGTCAAACAGAATAGCAACAACATGCACTCCCTCAGGTGCAACATCTTCCAACGCCTATCATCACCTAGGACAGTTACTTCTCCAAAGCATCAAGCCAGCCTAGTGCGAGCGCCGGGTCCAGTCTCTTAGTATAGTCGGGCTCAATCCACGTGTTCCTCACTACACCGTGACGATCGACCAGTATAGTGGCAGGGATAGGGATTTCCCAAGTGTCGTCGCCGTTTCTGGCCTTCAAGTCAATCCCTCTGTCCTTGTGCAGCGCTCGAGCGGGCGATTGATTGTAGACTATGCCCAGCTTCCTGGCGAGTTCGTTGTGGAGGTCCGTCAGGACGGGAAACTTGAGCTCTTGCTTTTCCGTCATCGTCATGTTGTGATTGGGAAGCTCAGGGGAGATGGCCACCAGCCCGACGCCCTTGGCCTGGAACTCGGCGAGGTGCTTCTGGAGGAAGGCGACGGCTATGTTGCAGTAAGGACACCATTCTCCGCGGTAGAAGGTGGTCAAGAGTGGCCCGTTTGTGAGGAGTCCGGCACTATCGACGGGCTGCCCTGTCGCATCGCTCATATTGAAGGCGGGTAGTTTCTCCCCAACTTGAATAGCATTTTTGGGATCGAAACTGGTTCGGAAATCTTCAATGGCAACTAGGACAGGTTTTCGTAGTTCTTCTGGAACAAATTTCTCGAACTCCTCGACCGTCGCAGAGAGTTGCTCGTCTTGGGTAGCCATTGTGGAAGAGTACTCAACAGTAGGAGCTTATTTTCTGGATACGACTTGATGTGGTACGATCTGTAGTGATCTAAATAGAGGCTTTTTTTTTCTTTTTCTTTTTCTTTTTCTTTTTTTAAAGACTTGCCAATGTCTTATATAGATTTCATTCTTTGTACTCCCGGCCGTAGCGCGCTTCGGTTTGCTACTTTTCCGAGAAGAACTTGGGAGTAGATCCATAGCATACGATGCAACAGACTGTATTGTGTCTGACTAACGTCCAGACCCACCACGTATTGATTGCGGCGAAGACTTACAAATTAACTTCGTCCAAATGAAGAACTCTGATGGACTTGTAAAATCCATGTGCATCTGATGGTCTGATTTCTCTTGTCAGCAGTGTCTTATTGGCGGGCGGTCTCAAGTCCGTTCGTTTGACAAATGCGCTTATTCAGCCTTGGAGGTAACGTCAACCCCCAATAAGCTACGCGTTGATACAGCCCATGATTAGACAGTTTCAAAAATTAGAAAAATGAAAAAGAAATAGCAAGAAGGGAAGTTATGAATCCCAAGTTAATCACTCCGACTTCTAAGACGTCACATAGAATTGGATTATAGATCGCTTTCTCATGTTTGTGCAGGTAGTTTGTTGAACACCTTTCACCCTCATTATTATGAATTTACTTCCCCTGAAGTTTCGGCACTCATAGTAGATATCACACACAATGCAGCTGTATTATTCTCCAACTACGTGTGCTACAGCGGTCCATATCGTCCTGATCGAACTTGGCATCCATCACACACCACTCAAAGTACCATTGAAAGATGATACTCACCCGATCACTGTCAAATTTCGTGAAATAAGCCCCATGGCCCATTTTCCGGTGCTACTCCTCGACGACGGGACCGTGTTGACACAGATGATCGCTGTCCTCATGTACCTTGCGGATCTTGTGCCCGAGAAACGTCTTTTCCCACCGGCATCTGATCTAAACCAGCGGGCCGGGGCGACTCGTTGGCTATCGTTCCTTGCTGCGGATGTTCACACGAGGCTGGCGACCGAATGGCCTTGGACCACGCTCTTGGACGATGATGCAATTAAACGAAAAGCAAGATCCTTCTGGGAACAACGACTTGGCAGGCGGTTGGCTATTCTCAACGAACAGTTGGAGAGAGAGGAGTGGATTCTTGGAGAATACACTGTCGCCGATCCATACCTCTTTGTCATCCTTGGTTGGGCAGAACCCACCAGTTTCAGTCTTTAGGACTACCCTGGCGTCTTAAATTTTCAGAGGCGCATAAGAGAACGGGACACTGTTCGTAAGGCTCTGGAAATTGAAGGCATTAAAAACCCATAGCCTAGGCTAGCTTCCACTAGCAAACGATACTCGTGTGACAGACTGTTTGCCGTCGCGAGATTTCGGCGTAGAAATGGAAGTGGTGACACTGGCTGGCTAGTAACATAAAACCCAAATGCGATCCGCTGTTTAATTGCTAAACTGAAATATCTGCCGAAGGAATGAAAGTTGAAAAGAAGTTTCGCAAAAAGAGAAATCTAAACAAGATTGGCAAAAAACCTCACCCTATAACTGAACTCAAGGCTGTGAAAAACCACTTGGTGATGGTATGTCGGATCCGTTGCCTTCATAAAAGCTGTGCCTGTCACTCACAATGCATGCCACCGTAGACGCCTACAGCCCCCCGAGAACTATGAACTACCATAAGAGAAGAATATCCAACCCTAAAGAAAGAATATTTAACCTCTAGGGAAGCGTTCTTTGTTTGTTGGTTTCAAATTCGTGTTCGATGGCCTGAACTGGTGCGATTCCCCCCCGGGCGCGATCGCGGAGGCAAAGGACGCGCTTACGGTCAAGCTTCATGAATTACGCGACAATTCACTCAAACTCACGGACGAAGTCATGGGCATTTGTCGAACCAAAGCCAAAAAGATCAAGAAGCGATGGTCATATGCCAAGGACGCTGGCAAAGATGGTCAACGTTTGCACGATGAATTGTGATAGCGACTCCAATTGCATCACAGTGCGAGGATAATGGATGTTATGAGTTTGTACCGTAGCAGGACTTATCCATCCACCCGCATCTGGTGATGGCTCGTATGATGGCTCACACTGACCACTGCCAACAACACAATCTGAAGAGCCGCCCCCATTGACCCAAGGTGTGCTATACTCAGCGATATCGCCCCAACGACTCCTATAAGGTAAGGCCATATCAGTGACCATAATTGACGTCATCTACAAACCCAAATAGGGGGCTTGGTCGTCAAGGCGTTAGGTATATTTGATGATAACTGTTTCCTTGATAATTGAAGAGCAGGCGCTAGTGACCTTACTCGATTACAAGTTCAGAGCCTGTTTCCGCAATCCGTTGACAAACTCTTGATCGCCGTATTTCCCTGAGCGAGCTCGAGCTTTATTATCTGTCTCGCGTGCAATACGGTCCCTTTCCTCCAGAGCAGCTAGTCGTTGCTCTCTGTCCTTGTCGAGTTCCGATGCGTCTGCTTGCATGGCTGCCAACTTCCTTGCCCGCTCCTCCTCCGCCGACGTGTCATTAGGTTCCTTTCCATTCGCTCCGCTGGTTTGATCCATACCTCTAGCATTGTAGCTTCCATTGCTGCGATACTGATCTCGCGATGGTTTGTCGAAGCCATTACGATTGCCCCGGTCATCCCCTCGTCTGCTCCGATGGTAGCCATTTTGCCTATCGCGTGGGTCATCCTGTGACCGGTCATTATAGCTGCGGCTGTCTCTTTGTCCCTCATTATCCGAGTCATACCGCCGCCGCCTGTTATAGATCTTCTCTTCAGAGTGGTCGCGCCTGCTCCTATACCTGTCTTCGTCTGTCCTGGAGGATCGCGGACTTCTTGACCTGGGATACCGATCTCCCGAATCTGAGCGGCGTTGTCGGTGCTGTCGATCGCGTTCTCTATCGTCGTCCTCCTCCCTGGAGTCTGACCGATGGCGGCGGCGATGGCGGTGCTCTCGATCTCGTGAATGTGAACGATGCCTGTGACGATGCCGTCTCTCATGTCTGTCCTCTCTCTTCCGCGATGACTTTTCGTCTGATTTCCCCATCAAAGCCATCAGTTGACGTTGTCTCGCAGGATCCTTCATCATAGCAGCATAGTGCTCTTGTTCCTTTCTCTTCATGGCTAATAAGGGATCTTCTCGGACCTTCAGGGCCGTGTCTCGGTCTGTGTTGGCACTCTGCAAAGCCATGAAGCTTTCTTGGCCGGCCTGCTTCTCGAGCTTTTGGTGGTCGGTACCCTTAAGGATGTTGTCGATGCGCCGCTTGCCTAAGAGAAAACCCTCTAGCTCCTCACTCGTGCCGCCCTGGCCGTCGCTGGGACCTTGGTACATCCATTCTACGCGATCGATGCGTTTCTTTCCGCCGGCCGCTTCGAGTTGACGCTGTAGTTCTTCTTTTCTGTGCACTCGAGGGTCAGTATGCTGGGTACGTTTTGCCGGGAAGCAGAGGTGTTACTCACTGTCGCTCCTCCTGAATCTCCTTGAGTCGTAGGTCGGTCTTCTTCTTCTCGGCCAGGGCTTTTGCTTCTTCTTCGGCAACCCTGACCTGGTTGCGCATAAGCCCCGGGTGGAAGGACTTCTTCAGATTGAGACTGTAGAAAGGTTAGCGATGTCGCATCCAACGCGAATGTAACATGATAGGAAGGACTTACTCTCCGCCTCCCATTTTGACGGTATTGATCTGTTGAAAACAAGTGATTGAAGAAGGATGATTGCGACTGGTCTGATGCTGTCAGGATTGATGCTCAAGTTGGATGTTCAAGCTGAATGAATGGCTCCATTCAAAGGATAGCGAAGTTGAGTCTCGCCCTGATTCTGACCTAGAAATTGTCGCCACAATCTGCGGGACATCCCAGCCACAATTTGACATTACGCTAGCAGCCCTGGAAAGCCGCCTGCCCGCTACCCCCCTCCCCCCGGCCAGTGGACGTCTCACTGAAGGTCCTGAGGTACCCACCCCGCTCCCCCCTCCCCCCTCCCTTCCCCCAATGAGGGTTCCCATTGCCATGCTGAGCTCCGATAAGATAACACCGATTGATCACTCCAAAGCCGCTGTAGCCTTGCCGTTATTCGCAAACACAACGCACACGAGCTTTGTCACTGGCCAAACTAAGCCCCGGCAAGCTTACGTCTTGCGATATCCTATTCACATCACTCAAGTCACACCTGGTTTCGATCCGTTACGACTCACCGGTTCCTAATTGATTTCCCCCTTCCCCGCCGCCATCATGTCTGACGACGACTTCATGCAGGAGTCGGACGAGGAGCAGTAGGTTGTTCTCAGCCGGTCGTTCAACTTGGCCACTGACCTCTAGCCTACAGGTATGATTTCGAGTATGAAGACGATGACGAGGAGGAGTCGGGCGACGTCGACATCGAGAATAAATACTACAACGCCAAGCAGATGAAGGGCTCCGATCCCGAAGATGCCATCGCCGAGTTCCTAGCCATACCCGAGTTGGAGAGCGAGAAGGCCGACTGGGGTTTCAAGGGCCTCAAGCAGGCCATCAAGCTGGAGTTCAGATTGGGCAGGTACGACAGCGCAGTCGAGCATTACACTGAACTTCTGACCTACGTCAAGTCGGCCGTGACGCGAAACTACTCGGAGAAATCCATCACAAACATGCTGGACTTTGTCGAGAAGGAGTCGGAAAACGAGGGTGCACAGGAATGCTTGGAGAAGTTTTACTCTCTCACACTCGACTGCTTCCAGAGCACAAATAACGAGAGACTCTGGTTGAAGACGAATATCAAGCTGGCCAAACTGCTGCTAGATCGCAAGGACTATTTGGTCGTCACCAAGAAGCTCAGGGAACTTCAGAAGTCCTGCCAAAGAGAAGATGGCTCGGATGACCCAAACAAGGGTACATACTCTCTAGAGATCTACGCGCTAGAGATTCAGATGTACTCGGAGACCAGGAACAACAAGCAACTCAAAGTCTTGTACCAGAAAGCTCTCAAGGTCAGGTCAGCAGTCCCTCATCCCAAGATCATGGGAATCATCCGAGAATGTGGTGGAAAGATGCACATGAGCGAGGAGAACTGGGAGGATGCACAAAGCGATTTCTTCGAGTCATTTCGCAACTACGACGAGGCTGGTTCTCTGCAGCGAATTCAGGTGTTGAAGTATCTACTACTTACCACCATGTTGATGAAGTCGGACATCAATCCTTTCGATTCGCAGGAGACCAAACCCTACCGGAACGACCCTCGCATCGCTGCCATGACCGAGCTTGTCGACGCATATCAACGCGATGATATGCACCAGTATTCCAAGGTTCTGCAATCGAATCAGGACATCCTAGCCGACCCGTTCATCGCCGAGAACATCGACGAGGTCACGCGCAATATGCGTACCAAAGCTATAGTCAAGCTCATTGCACCATACACCCGCATGAAGCTTGCGTGGATTGCTCGGCAGCTGAAGATCCCGGCAACCGAGGTGCAGGACATTCTAGGCTTCCTAATCGTGGACGGCAAGATCAAGGGCAGGATTGATCAGCAATCAGGCACTCTGGAAATTGAGTCGGGTGGAGACGTTGAGCGCGTGAAGGCCATTGAGTTTTGGGCCACAGCTCTCTCGAGCATGTATAACACCATTTTCGACGGTGAGGGCTTGAAGATGGTGGAGGCTCCGGGCCCAGGTTCCGATCTGGATAGACATGGACAGGACACGACCGATAACTCGAAAGTTCTGAGACGTCACCAAAGCTCAGCAATCGGGGACAAGAAGCTTGTGGGACGATCGTTGCGACAAGGATAGTGAACTAGCAGCCTGATCCAGACGAATTGTCTCACATGAATGACAACATTTGATATAAATAGTTCTTGGCGCAGGTATGAGGGCGTGTAGGTCAGGTCACCCGCTCCGCTGGTAGTTTCATGAAGATAGCAGCAACGCCCAAAACTAATGACACGAACGAGTTACGATCCAAATCAATCCCCTGCCACTGTCCCTGGAAATTGCCCATTGCGAAATATACGTCTAGGAAAGTAGGACGCTACCTATGTCTAAGCATTTGCTTTGTTTTGTACTTGAACCATATTCCCTTGGTGGCTTCCACAGCCATCTCAACTACCCCTTCTGCAAGTTACGGAGCGTCCTCTAGGTAGCACACAATTTCCATGGCCTACTCTCCAAGCACAATGAGTTCTAGTTCTTGTCAGGGGTTGAGATGATCGGCGGTCGGGAATGTTATATTCTGGGTAGGATCCTAATTGGTTTCGTCTTTTATATCTAGAGCAAGAGTCTCTCTTCGGGAATACCCTGCGACCATTGAGTTAGCTCGGCGGTAAGTCAACTACCAAGGTGCTTTGAAATCCTCCGTCTTAGACAGCTGACAGGTAGTCAGGTGCCTTGGAAAAGGCGCAACTCGCTCATCGGCGAGAAATCTTGGGTAGTCAAGAGCTTCGTTCGAACCAATCGACCGTCACTCCATGGATACGGGAAACTCGGGATCGTCGGGACCGCAGTGGCGGTTCCGATAGAATATCTTTTAAGCAAGGCAGGATCTTCCTCGGGAGACTCGGCTGCTGAAACGATCGTTGTAGATTGATACGTATAGTATCGCTTCGATTCGATTCTCGGCAATTGCTAGCCTCGGTGAACAGGGTGGTATGTCTATTCGAACTTGCTTCTACCAACGAACGATTGACTATATCTTCGGCGTAATTTGTTTCTACCAGACGTCCAAGGAGTGAAGAATGAGTGTATCTTGGTGGTGTGTTGGTAGCTTCATGAGCGTGTCGGTCACCGCGAGAGGAATGCTTCACCCTCGCTTACAATTGTTACAGCTCTGCAGCAAAGTAATGCATAGCAGCTTTTACTTTCTTGCCGTCTTGACAGGGCCAAGGGTGGCTGCATGCTTGGGGGAGCCGCTAAGTACCGGGCAGATGGAAGCTGACATTGCTGTGCATCGCTACAAATGACGACGACTTAAACCTCCTGGGCACTGCGGAATATTGATGCCGGCTTACAAATGACTTTTATCTACTTTGGCCTATCATCAGTGGCGAAGATTAGCTATTGTTTTGGAATTCCGGAGTCTCGAAATGAGACGATATGCTTGGCCTCCTAATATCGGAGAACTCACCCCTATTCAGACCAGGACAGACACTTAACTGGCACGTTGATTGAGTGAAGAACCCATGCGCTCTGGGCATGAACCCTAGATACAATGTACGATTTAAATGGATCATGGTACACCGACTCTAGTGCTGGGATAATAAGTCAAATTGCTGAACAAGGTGCGCCGTCTACCTTCCGACCTAGCTACGACTCAACTATTGCAAACTGCAAAATCTTTCTTTCTGCCATTAACGTCTACAACTAAATTGGCTGAGCACGGTTTACCTCGCAAGAACGATCAACCCACGTCGCAGAAGTGTTGTCGATCTGATCTGTATCCATAGCTAGTACCACTATACTTACTAAGCTAGAAAGAGGTTGGATTTCCGCATGACCGTCACTGCTCAGCATATGCCGCCCATCATATGACCGTCGTGTAGATTCACTCGGAAGCCGCAGTACCTTTCTGCAGAGGACAATTGGCAACAACCGAGGCTGGGAGTGTTCCGCTACGAATACCAGAACAGCGCAAGCTATGTACCTAGGTAGAGATCAGCTCCTAGTTCGTTCCTGAGGTCCAACGGCGATAGGTAAATGATCGTCGACTAGGAGATGGTCTAGTCTCCATCCCCGAGGTGTTCACCCGTCTTGACGTGCCGATGCACCTTGTTTGGTGGATCCTGACTCTCGAGCCTAGCGTTGCACGGCGTAGTCGCCGGAGGACGCGGACGATATCCTCAACATTTCTGGCGTTTCAAAAGTTCCAAGATTGACAGCCCTATGTAACCACACTGAAAGTGTTGGTTGGGAAAGGCGAGGGGTGTACCTCAGAGCTCTTTTCCAAACCATTCCAACTAGGCTGGCAAGTTTCAGAGTTGTCTTGATTCCCTTTCGCGGCTCGATCAAGTTGTAGATAGGTGTAGTGTTGACTCGAGGTGCCAACAGTGCTAGTAGGCTCTCCTGCGGGAACGACACGAGTGAGCCACGAGGTCAGCTGCATTGAATAAGTGGGCGTTTCCCAAAACACGGCCTAGAGGGTTTGCCCTTGATAGGATCTAGCAGGTCATTGGGTGAACCAGATGCAGGCTGGGAGATATCCGTAAACCCCGAGCTCTAGCCCTGCTCCAGAGTGTGGAGATGAGAATTCCAACGTAGCCGTTCCCATTCCCATTCCCTGTTCTTATTTTCCCCGTTCTTATCTTCCCCCAACAATGGTTCACGCCGGGTCCTACGCAAGTGCCTTGCATCTGTCTCGCTCACGCGGAGCCGGTTCTGGACCAACTGACTCAAACCCTAATGACGGTGAGCCAATCTAGCTGGGCAATCTCAATGGCGCGTCCCTTTATTCCAAGCCGGAAATCGTAATCTGCGTAAGGCTAGCAGAAGTCTTCTCCCTAGCTGGGATGGAAGCTCCAAACTGCCCCTTGTCATCCGCATGCCCGAGAGGCTCATTCTAGATGACGCCTGAGCTATGCCGTCGACGCTCTAGCGCTGTCTGCTTTGCACGGTGGGGATTGGAGAATCTGGGGAATACGCGGGGGTTGAGTTCGCAGCGCATCGCTAGCGCCCCAGGTCATGTACGCCTCCTCAGGCCAGAATAGCACGATTGGGAGGCGCCAGGGGGGGTTGCACACCTGCTCGGCGTCCGGACTCACGGCAATTACTTTACTGTTGTCACGCTGTTCTACACCTGGACTGAAGCGTCCGCGTCAGCAGCGCCAGCATCACGGAGTCATGGAGAATGCCTAGGGTGCTTTTTTCCTTGTTGCGGGGAAGAGGACGTATAAGTAGCAATGGCTGCCCATGAAGCCATTTTCGTAGTTTTACTCTTATTTGAGTGTGGAATTAATTCTTTCTATCGGTCAAAAAAAGAAAATAGTTCATTCGGTATCATCATCACCAGGCCACATTTCGAACGTCCAATCGAGCGATAGCACTATGGAAGAATACGGACCCATCAGCAATGGCCACAGCAATGGTAACGGCCATCAACACCTATCGAAGGAGATGACCCCCGACGAGGCTTTGAAGCGGATGAGGACAGGAGGGAGCATCTCCCTTAGCCCAGAGCTTTTCGAGAAACTCTATCTCTCTCCCGAGAACCGGGTGAAGGGTGAACTACGGAAAACCTTTGGCAACCCAACTCCTCTGTCCGTCGACCAATTGAAAACTCGCACCAGAACCTGATCAACTAACTTGTCTATGCAGTGCCATTGTAGGCTTCGTTATGTGTCTGGGTCCACTCTCTTGCGATCTGATGGGCTGGCGAGGAGCAGGTGGAAGTGGCGCTGCAGGCATGTAAGTTCATCATCGTCGGACTCTTTGACGATACGTGAACAGATACTGATTGATGGATCAGACCAAGTTATCTCTTCTTCGGAGGTGTCCTTATGATACTCGGCGGGCTTCTCGAGTTCTTCCTTGGCAACACCTTCCCGTTTGTCGTATTCCTATCGTTTGGTGCCTTCTGGCTGAGTTACGGCGGCGTACTGTTACCTCAATTCAATGCCTACGCTGCTTATGCACCAGCCGATGCGGCTTCGCCTGCTGCGGGCCTCGCGACTACGGGTTTCAATGCAAGTTTTGGTAAGAGATTGGAATAACACATCCCCACTGTCTATTCACATGCTCACAACATACAGGGTTCTACACATTGTCCATGGCACTTCTGTGCTTCGTCTTCCTGATGTGCTCAGTCAGAACCAACATTGTCTTCGTCATCATCTTCCTGACCCTTGTGCTCACCCTGACTCTGATCACGGGCGCTTATTGGGCATTGGCCATGGACTATGTAGGCAACGCAGCCTTGGCCGGAAGACTCTTGGTTGTAAGTTCTTCTACAATTCGCAAACGCGCTCGTCTAACTTGATTTATAGGGAGCTGGCGCTTCCGGATTTGTGACTACAGCCTGTGGATGGTGGTTGCTGCTTGTGATGCTGTTCGCCTCCGTCGACTTCCCCTTGGCTTTGCCCGTCGGTGATCTTAGCACCATGGTCAAGGGCGGAAAAGATCGACGCAAGGCAAAGGTATAATCGGAGGTTAAGGGGCTATAATGGGTCGTCTGGAATCGCCATCGACAGGATGCGCATAGTCTCAGGCTGCGGGGTGACCCTCAAAACGACCAAGGCATGGAAAGATTAATGATATCTGCAAGGAGTCAGGCGTTAGTCGAACTAAAGGGTACCCAATCTAGAGTGATCCGGCTCAGGCTTGTGGCATTCATAATGTGGTGGGCGATAAAAATGAGCATAGCGCCCTGGATTTAATGTATCAATTGATGATCAAGTTGCACAAATCCTAACGTTAGTACTTCCGCAACACAATCTCTTCAGTCACTTGAAAGAACTGCATCAAGCCAGGAAAGCCCAATGATCTATCCAAGCATTTCCACATCTACAACTCAGGACTCGATCGTTCTACTGCTGCGATGCATTGTTCTTCCGGGATCCACGGTCTGACCATACCATCTTCGGCACGCGCACGGAGACAAGTAGAAGTACGGGTTGGGAGACCTCAATTAATTCTCAAATTAGTCAAAAATACGACAGAAGCTGCTTCGAGAACAGCTTCCGGGGACATCATCTAGGAGCCGCATGATCAATGGCAGTGTTATCGCAGCATCCCGCCTCACGGCTGTACGATTGACAAATGGGAACGCATCTTGTCACCCCCTGTACCTGCATGTTCGCACCGCCCAAATAGGAAGTCGGGCTAGCAACATTCGTAAGCCTTGGCTTCTTGAATGGGCATCACTTGTGATTTCCACCTATATTGCACTCCAACCAATTCAAAATGCGGGATGTTGGTGCCGTCGGTACTTGGGAGCTGTGACCGGTTTCCTGCTATTTCCCGCCTGATTGGACGGAAGTTTCAAATTGCCCAATCTCAGGTGCGCGGCGATGACTATGCGCAGCTTTCTAGTTAGAGGATAACCCATCACCACAGTGGACCAATGTGAGGATGTCGTCACGGCATTGATAACGACTGCCTAGCCGAAGACGTCAATCGCGAAAGGCCTCGCATCATCTAAATATTCAATATTGAGTTATTCGTTTGAAACTCGGTTTCGTCCGTCGAGTTCGTCCCAACTTCCGGATCCGGCAACCCCCCGATGACAACATTAATGCGGGATCGGCGCAAGGTCTCGCTATGGCACTGGTCGTCGATCCGTCCCCACGTACCGGCACAGCGGGCCATTAGAGACCCTGGCATCCGATCAATCATATGGCAGCATGTGTCTGTCACGGGCTCGAGCAGAGGCTTGGCCATTCCAGTAGATATAGCTTGAATGTCAGCCATAATGCGCAGCCTGTCCGCTTCTCTGCGATATGAAGCGAGGCGCCTGGCTTCGACGTCGCTTCAAGCTCGTCCAAGGTCGTCTCGACAACATGTTCAAGCGACGTGATTCCGCTGTCGTCGTCGACGACGCCGCCGATGCCGCCGATGCTGTCGCGCAGCATCGCGCGGAGGCTGAGGCCAAGCTCGAAGGGAGGATCCAGCCGCTGGTTCCCGTCTCCCAAGGAACCAATACAATGCCCAGGAGGCGCAATTCACACGCTGTGCGTGAAAGCAACGGGGCCAGAACATCCCTGAGACACTCGAGGCACTCTTTCGTTAGCCAGCACTTCGCCATGGCCGCTGTGACTGCAGGGTGTGGGCAGGGCCTAGGCTGGAGCATGGCCGACGTGCAAACGAGCCATCCAGACGAGTCGCTTGTTGTTTCGAGAGAGAACATGTTCCGTGAGGACGGCGAGCATATTGGGCGGACTTTCGTGGCGAGGTCCAACAAGAGGAAGAGTCAGTTCTGGTACAGCATACTTGATCCGTCCATGGGCCTTGGAGAAGGTGCACATCACAATGACGATGCGGCATACTCAGAACAAGCAAACTACATCCGGGATATGATGGAGTCGGGCAACTTCGACCTCCATCAATTTGGATTGAGCAAGGACGCCATCGATGACCCCAACTTCCAGACAGCTCTTCATGCGGCCCTGGAGAGCTTCCCACCTGGCATGGCTGCACAGATCATTGAAGCGGCTGCCACACGCGAAGAAGGTCATGATGAGGAGGTCAAGCGGCCCGTCTCGTCTATCCAGAAGGCGAGATTCAGTATCGCGATCGCGAGTAAGACGGCCTGGCACGATCTCCGAAGGGCAAGCAACAGGTGGTCTCGGGTCGGCGCGAGGCGAGATTCAGACATCAAGTTGTACGAGAAGCCAAGGTTTTCGAGTAGAGTATGGTCGCGGGTATCTTGGGGCAAGAAGAAGACCAGTTATATGGCTTATTGATTTGCACTGCGTGATGAAAGGGGCTTCGGCGTTGGTTGCTTCTGGTTAGATGGGTGCGAGGGGGCACGTGGCATGATTCCCACTCATAGTTCAATCATTTTAGCGTTGCTTTAAGCAATTTCGTACGTCAAGAGGTAGTCGGTCTGTTTATCGGGTAATTTGTGACTGCTAGTCGCCTACAAGTCCTCTTGAGCGCGATATTCCCATTCATCCATGCCTGTTTACAGCGCTCAGTAGCACTTCTTAGGGGTTGACACTAACGCTGCTAATTACATACAGGGCAGCAGGGGAGCTAAAGCAGCTCGACGCGGATAGTCTATGACGATCAAAGAAATGGACGAGACACTCAACCCCACATCACGCTATCGATACGGTATGCAAGTGCGGCCTCATGGATAGTCGACAGATGAACATCAACATGAGGTCATATTAGTAAACATAGTCGATGCGCGCCTAGTCACAGCCTCGTCTTCGCGACAGCCAACGTAGTCCACAGTTGCGTCGACCTCCATATATATATATGAACAGAAGTTAATCCAAGTATCATGGCCTCACTCAAGATCCAAGAATTTGACCCGTCCATCCCTAGATCCGAAGTCGAAAGACTGTGGCGTAAGCTTAAAGATACACGCTTGCCAGAGAACCCCGTTGTCCCAGATGCAGGCGACGACTACGGTCCTCCACTGCCATGGGTTCGCAAGCTCTACAACAAGTGGTGCA
Source organism: Seiridium cupressi (assembly GCA_036674765.1). Classification (NCBI taxonomy): domain Eukaryota; kingdom Fungi; phylum Ascomycota; class Sordariomycetes; order Amphisphaeriales; family Sporocadaceae; genus Seiridium; species Seiridium cupressi. The sequence goes on from JARVKI010000025.1 coordinate 253,853, forward strand.
ATGACTATGATTGGGAATCAGCACAGCGTAAGATCTCAGGCTGGAGACATTACACGACAGAGATCGAAAACCTCCGCATCCACTTCGTGCATGAGCCGGCGAAGCGGAACAAGGAGAAGGCGATCCCGCTGCTGCTGGTTCACGGGTGGCCGGGCAGTTGGTTCGAGTTCTCCCGCTGTATCGATCCGCTAAGCAATCCTGATGGTGGCGAGCAGGCATTTCATGTCGTCGTTGCTTCTATTCCGGGGTTCACATGGTCATCTGGGCCACCACGCGACTGGACGCTCCAGGATACCGCAAGAATTTTCGACAAACTCATGCGTGGATTGGGATATCAGACATATGCGGCCCAAGGAGGCGATTGGGGGCATTGGGTCATGCGAGAGCTCGGTGCCAAATACAGCGATACGTGCAAAGCGGTACATACGAACATGTGCCCTTCTCTTCCACCGGTGCCCAAGGACCAGTGGAACGAGAGAGAGCAGACAGCTCAAGCAATGACGGATTGGTGGCTGGGCAAGCCTCGATACGAGACGCATATGGGCTACGCGATAGAAATGCGCACTCGACCGCAGACGATTGGCATCGCTCTATCCGACAATCCGGTGGGCATCATGATGTGGGTCGGAGAGAAGTACTACGAGCTCGTCGACCCTAAATATCGCGACCTCGAAGATAAGGATTTCGTGGACGACGTTTTGACGACCTTGTGCCTGTACTTCTTCACCAGTCCTAGCATCATAACAAGTTGCCTGTGCTACACCAACAATGTTCGGCACGAAGATTACGTGGACTTCAATACGAAGCCAGAAAATCTCATCAAGGCGCCCTTTGGATTCTCGAGCTTCCGATATGATATCTCGCCGGTCACTCAGCGGACAGCTGCTACTACCGGTAACTGTAAATGGTTCAGAGGTATGCCCCGGTAGCTAGATGTTAATGACTGTTACTGATTAGGGATAGAATATGATCATGGTGGACATTTCGCCGCCTTGGAGTCTTCAAAAGAGCTTGTACAGGACCTGAGGGAATGCTTTGCAGAGCTGTACGGCTAGAACAATGGAATAATTATTGTTCATGCTTGGGTTTTTGATGGTCTAATGACCGGTGGATGTGTCTCTGAATCGGAATAATTCAATACCATGTGAGCCGTTTGTGACTTTGCAATCCCGCCGCTTTGATTTGACATCCACCACGTGAAATGAATTTGGATTGGTGAATTTTTGTCGCTGTCGCCCAGTAACCATGACTTCAGATAATTTTCAGGTCGACACAACTGCCATTATTCCTTGTCGACAACTGTTATCACAGCTGTTCACACTCAATTTTCAGCCTTGAAAATTTTGCGGTTCATCAAATCGACGAACACCACAACATTTGCGCATCGTCGCCATCATCCCACCATTCTCATAATTACTATCCACCACAATCGACGATAATTACAGTCCCACGCCTACCCAGCAACGATCAAGTTACAGTAGCAGATTCACCAGGAGGATGACATCGTTTCACCAGTTCGCGCTCCTCCCACCAGAACTCCAGATCCAGATCTGGAAAGACGCCTTGTCCGAAGAGGCACAAGATCGCATTGCGATCTTTGACGACATTGCAAGCAGGATCCTCCCAACGCCTCACCTCCTGTCATCACTACTCTGCGTTAATACACAGAGTCGATCCGAAGCACTTAGAGTTTATACGACTGATATAGAGGTTTTCATCCTTCCCGATCAAGATCAGATCAAGGAGGCAGGATACGACTGGGTCACTCTGCCCCAGTCTGTTGTCAATGAACTGGGAATCTCTAGAGGTGTCATCCACTTGAACCTATCATCGGACACCTTCTTTGTAGCTAAGCACAACGGCTATTTGAGGGACATTGAGTACATACTCTCGAGAAGCCAATGGACGAAAACTCTCTCTCAACGGTGGTGGGGTCGCAGCGGCCCACGAAGCTGGGAAACGGCAATTTCGGCCAGGTTGTCGCTTGGTCAAACTGCCTGTGTGAACCGGCTCGCTTTCCTCGACTACGTAAGCTTCATGCACTCGCCATATTGCTGCCACGACCATCGCCAGAAGTTCTTCGCCAAGTTTTCAACGCGGACCATGACCAGGGTGTTCCCAAACATAACCCACCGTCAGCACATATTCATGGACATCGACTGGTGGTATTTCCGTTACGAGATATTGCATGATCTCTCTAGGCGCCCTTTGGCAAGATTCATGCGAACCCATGGCCAGAATGCATGCGTATTCACCAGAGAACCCAAGAAATCAACTCCAGTTTCTCATCTGCCTAGAGAGAGGTTCGAATACAGCTTCGTGCCTGGGGTGGAAGCCCTTAACCCAACCGTCGAGATCCCTGATTCGTCAAACTATGACGTCCAGAGAGCACATTACGCTCGCGCTTGTCGAGGAGAAGCAGATGGGGAAATAGACGAACGTGTCGTGAAAGCCATCGAACGCACAGCACTGCAGGGTTTTTATGAGGGAGTTCAATCCTATGGCTTACAGTGGGGAGTATCTATTTGGTAAATTCCCTGAGAATTACGCGAACGTATGGTAATACACTCTACTGGGGCGTGATTACTAGCTTGGTGCCGTTACTGCCACGTTACCTAGAGTGGCTGGGCTTGTGGCTGGTGTTGCTTTAGAGGTGACAGCCAGTATATGGTATGTCAATATTGTTTCTACGTATAATACGAGAGAATTTCTCAACTCAAAGATTATCCTCGCATCGTGAAGAAAACACCGAAAAATATGGATTATGGCTGTAGATAATCTGCAGGCTAATGAATCGAACCCCGGAGATCTGTCCTCGCATAAGCTTGTGGGTTGGCGAACGGAGATGCTTCGGCGCAGGCGAACTACTGGGTGCGTCCTTGCTGGTTCATGAGATGACAATTGGAATCCAGGTACTCAAGCTGCAGAACATAGCCTGGTGCGGCTGGCGAAGTCGTCACCCTATCTACCAATAGCATGGATCTTGTCATCGATCCTACTAATAGTGGAAAGCTTAGTCCATGGAGAGACTACGGAAAGGTGCGCGTGCCGTGCTTTGGGGCTGGAAAATGGACATGTTCAGCTCTCTTGCTTGAATGAGGAGAGGGCAAGTTTTGGACTCAATGGATAGCGAATGAAATGTGTGTGAATAGCCTCGTTCTGCTCGCCGGGCGGTCAGCATATTCTGGAAGAACCGAGCGATATCAAGCATCGACGTGGAAACCTGTTTTGGAAGAGACTCGGTAGCTATGACCTGAATAGACATGGTGAAAATTTATTTCCGAAGACTAGAGCCTGCCTTCCACGGGCAATGAATCATGAAACTGAGGATCCATCATAATAATGGTGGTGAGAACCATAGAGATGCTAGCCAGCGTTAACATGTGAGTGGATATTTCCCGCACCTAGCAGGGAAGCTGCATCGACAATTCCAGCATAATTCAATTAGAGCCGAGACGAACCCACGCACGCATGCTAAACTTAAATAAACGGGTGCTACTACTGGACCGGAATGCGGGACGGCACGAAGCACGACAACGTGAGGGGGGAGCTGTGACTGATAATGTGGTTCGCGGCTCTCGGCTTCGGTCCATTGCCAGCCTCCTGGAAGGTTTCCGACTGTTATTCCCGGGCGACGATGGTGTATGTAGGTAGTCAGCATATTGCGGCTGAAAAGCATTTCCCAATAGTTGCTGACGGTCGCTCTTGGCCAGGTAGGGGGCGCAAGTGATTCCAACATCATCGATCAGCCGCGCGAGTTCCGGGTGCAAAGCTTCCCCAGCGTGCCATTCCCCATGTGCCACTATCAGCGAGGCAGGATGGCTGCGACGGTAAAATCTGCCAGCGTAGCAATCCGCGCTGTGCAGGTCCGAGTATGAGCAACCAAGACAAGCTGCTTCTGTTTGCATAAGTGCCATGTTAATTGGAGCTAGGTACGGTCCACGAAAGGAGTTGGAAACATGGCTACCTGAACCGGTCAGACTAGGACGACCACCGTCCTATGCTTGCATGCTCGATTTCCGGCTGAGCCAAGACTGTCGCGGAAGTTATCCGGCCACATAAGGGTGCGCGGGAGCAAGGGAAAAAGTTGTCTCTCATCGCACTTCAGCTTGGAGGAGTTGAAAGAATTAGTTAGTGTTTGTCGCTAGGGCTACCTGCTTGAGGCGGTTCGGAAGCGAGTGAAACATCCCCAAATCCAATGACAAGCATTTGCAGGAGTTGCGGGAGTATCCTATTGGACGGCTATGCATGGACCCCTGCAACGCCTCCAAGCGGGCTGTAGGTGGTAGAGGCTGCGAAAAGATGCCCATGACTTGGTAGGCAGGATTTGGCCGTGGTGGACAAGGTCCAGTGGTATGGATCGTGTTCGCAAGGTTGCTGTCACAAGCTGAAAACATGATATTACGAATTACCGCGTGGGATGTGGCCACCGGCGATGGGAATAAGGGAATAAACCAGTTTTAGGAAAGCCATGAGCGGCCGACGCTTTCCATCCCACCGCCGTAACACGAGAAAAAATGATCCTTTCTGGGATATGACCAGTCTCCCTCGTGTCCGCTTCCGGGGGGTGAGACGGCGGTTTAAGCGGCGGCGCCCGAGGCAATTCAATTGTTGGTTCTGTATAGGGCTAGTCCTACAGGTGACCGTCTTGGCAAGGTGAAACATATCCATGATCGTGATCCTACATAATGGAGACTGCGGCGTGCCGCCCATCGGGCCGGTCGCCCTACTATAGCCCGTGAGTTACGACCTAAAGTTAGTGAGCTGGAAATGATTGGTCACAATCTGGACGTTATGGGCTGAAAATTTTCATATTTTGTCTGGAGCCTTGCGAGGATTATCCCTTCCGTGAAGCTGAAGATTGAACGACGTTGCACCAAGTCAAAGCGAGGTACCCGCGTCGGCGTGCAATCGCCATGGCTATAGCGGTTTGCCGCCGGGAAGAATTTCTTCTTCTTTCTAGGTCATGGAATGTCCCCATTGCGCAGATTTGATATGCGCGGGTCACTCTCGCTGGCTGGTTCTGGGTATTTTGCATAGCGCGCCCTCGCGTTGGATGTAACGTACAGCCCACGGCGCATTGCCAACCGAGGCACAGGTCGCGCATTGTGTCAAAGCTATGCCGAGCAGGGCTTGATCACGCATAGTCTACATGGGCTTTCTTTTTTGGATTTTGCTCCAGATCTACGTAGAATGGCGACGTTGTAGCGACTTTGCAGGATTTGCGGGAAAGCTGCAGCGAGACGCAATGCAAGTTACATGCTGCAGCCAACGTCACACTCATCCGCCATGGAGCTTACACCGAAACTAGCTATCCCCGGGACTGTTAGTGGTATGCCGGTGCCATTCTTCTGTGTCCCCTGGAGAAGAGTTTTCTCGTGTTCCCCGAGTGAACCCAGTTCTCTGATCGCCAGGGCGTGCAATTCCATGGCGTAAGCGTAGCTGTGGCTCTCAGGAACCACGTACCTACAGGCTGACCCACAAGCCCAACTCTACGGACCATGACACGTGGAGGAAACAGTGATATTGAGCTGCATGCTCCAATCGCAGTGTTGTTCTGGGCCATATAAGATATAATGTATTGCAGATGACGTGGTTCTTTATCTTCGGTTGCTCAAGCGATCATTGGCCAATGCAGTTGGTGCAGCGCAGCCTACGGAGCGCGATCGCTCCGAATCTGTGGTTGTGTGGTGAACATGGGAATAAAGATGCTTGCGAGTGTGGGTTGCACTGCGGAGATATTCAGGCCCCCCCGCTGCTGCACTTGCTCGGCAGCTCGACCTTCCACACTCTGTGAAGCGTCGGGGCTGTTCCAAGTCCTGGGGCCACCTAGGTTAACATGGTCTGGACGTTCGGGTCTGGAGGGAAGTCATGTTCGGGACGCGAGGACGATAAGGAGCCGAAGGATGTGTTCTGGGCGAGTCAGCCGGCGAATCCCACAGATGAATGAGAGAACAACGTGATTTGCCTCTGGGGGAAAATATAGAACAGACAGAAAAAACGGCCGACGATTCACGGTGTTCAGCGGCCCATCCACAGCGCATTCAGAGTTAAGCGAGCATCGATCTGAAGTGTTCCTAGGGTTACTCTGTATCTTGCTAATGTGGCTACCCCGGAACCACAGGGGCCTTCCGGCACCCCGGACCTAGTCAGTGTTCCAATACATACATCCATGAGGCACCCGTGGACAACATGGCGGGCTACGTTGGAGCGCCGGGTTGGAATTGACATGTTGAGCAAGGGCATGGAGAAGGGCGTCAGTCCTCCAATTGATCAGACTTGTCATGTAATGCCGTCCTCTCGTCGCCCACAGTGTCGTATTCCGGAGCACGACAGTGTTGATCTTGGGGGCTGCTCGATGGCTGCAGTTCAGGTATAGCTACATGTCCACTGAGCTGCCGTGCAACATTGATGGCTACATTTCCCGGCCTTGGCAACTAACTAGCAAGTCGACGAGGAAGGGCGGGGCTCTACGGCGGGGCATACTGCATTGTTTTAGTGGGCTAGGGGCCATGGATAAGCTCTGCACAGCCGTGTTGATAGGTCCACCGTTCAGGCTGGCGAGGTTCATCGCTGGAACTGCTCGATGCAGAGGACGAATGAGAGGCACGCATACATTTAGTCGGCAGCACCACTGCTGCGCTGGCCACGACGGTACGACTGCCATGGTCCCTGTTCACTGGGGCTGTTATCGTATGTGAGTGGTGTGGAATTTCCCGTCCCTACTTACTGTAGGATCCATGGATTGCACTGAGTTAGGTTACTCGTACTCCAAAGACCGGATGATTGGGTCGGTCCTGGCGTGGAAATTCCGAACGGTCGCGCGTATACAGTGCATTAAGACACGGCAGCAACCGTCCTCTTGCGTGTCTATATTCCAAGCATGGGCCGCATTCCCCAAGCGGGGCCACGACATTGAGACATGTAGGTAAACGATACGGGTGGTGCTTATGCTGACTACCTTACCCAGGCCGAGGCAACGTATCGTCATAGCCCATCGTCATTCAGTCGTTTCCACTTTGTGATCGGAAGCAGCCAGGTTCAGTAGCTAGCAGGCTAGTAAGGTTCTCAGTGTCAGTAATCTTCACGTGAAAGGCACCGAAGACTCTTGATGTCCGTCTATGCTATATTCTCCGGAGATCAAGCCCGCCCGTTCACTTGTTAGCGCACGCTAGCGGACAGCCCATGTGGTGTGAAGCTTGCAGCCAAGCGAAGGCTCGACGGTATGCTGTGATATGTGCCACCAGCCAGCGTTCAGTAGTCCATGCAGGGTTGATTACGCTTGGGGGGGACCAACAAGCCAACGCGAAACAGAATTGATGACATGGTGCTTACCCAGGCTGGACACTCTAAACTGTCCCTGGATCAATGACGCAGTGAGATTCTCATTTATATTCATCCTAACTAGTGTTTTGTTTGCTCCCGGGCCGCGGAATTGAGCTTTTGCAGTCAGGCGAAGCTCTAGTTTAGGGAAAACTACCTATTCTTCTTTCCCGCCCGCCAAGCGCCAATCTACAGCCGGGGGACGCTTTACCCCAAGGCAGTCTGTGCTAGTGTTCCGTATAGCCATTGTGTTTAATGAATAGAAGAAACCAAAAGGATAAAGCTTGCTCTTTTGATAGCCTGAAAAGCTTAGACTAGTCTCACAGGTCTCGCACTGCAACACCACCTGGGTGGACACTGAAACATGACAACTTGAGACCCCGCGCCCGCATGAACATACCAAATCCCGAAGGACACTAGCGACGGGTCGACAGTGATAGTGACAGTGACAGTGGCGTAAAGGTCCCATGGTCGCCATTGACAGCGAAGGGGGTGCGCTTAGAAGACGTAGAGCTCACCTTAGTTATTAGATGCAGATACTATTGATAAGGCTCTGGAGCTAGCAGATATACCCTTACCCACTGAAACTGATGCCAATGATATGGCAAGATCATCGATGGCACACCCAGAGTACAAGGATGAGGAAGTTATCCATAATCCTCCATAAGTCATGGTTGCAAGAACAGGGATGGTGCGGAGCAAAGCAATCCTCGGCATATACTTGTACGTATCCGCTCAACGCGAGATTGTGCAATGGTTACACAAGGCGTCCTGCCATTGCGAGGTCTCGCACAACCTACCCTACCGTATGCAGTCGACCATGTATTTAGATGGGTTGACATTCGGGTGTCCCATGCGTACCACTGACTCGGGGACGCTGAACAGCCTGGCCCAGCACTGGGATTTAGAGGTTCAAAGGGCACGAGCTTACTCGTAATTCCCGCCGCTTGATAAGTTGTCATTCTACCCAAGGGAATATTGGGCCAAGTGGAAGATCGGGCCACTGGCAGCTTTGCTTGTGGAGGTGAGTGGGCAGCGAGAAATGCAGTGTAAGGGCCCCGACTTTCCCTTCCCACCTGGACAAGGGATTGGGCCGGACTAAGTATAACTGGGTTAGCGATTATATTGACAAGCCGTCGGCCATTGAGGACAACGAGTAGCACAGACGCTGGAGCCCAGTGCAGGGATGGCGGTTCAGCGCCGTCGCCAGCGCCAGACCCTCAAGCACCTGGTAAACCCATGGCCTAATGGAGTCCATCCAGGGTATCGAACGGTGGTTTCCGGCCGGCCCATTAGCGCTAGTTAGCGTTTATGATTGATCGCGAGGGCGGTTGGGGACATGCTGCTGGGCATGCATTGCGAATCCGCTACGCTGACGGCATATGCTGCGCGGCAGCCCAGTTGACAGGACACAGCACACACGGCCCCGATCTCGAGCGAGGCCAGAGAGGTCTGACATATGGGCAGTATAGACGATGCTTGTGCCGCACTAGTGCTCTCCTGTCGGTTCCTGGCCGCCCGCAAGCAATAAACTTGCAGGCCGCGCCTGGTCATTTGTGCTTGTGAGTTGTGGTCAGTCTGTCACTTTTGGACGGGGGTGCCGCCCGTTACATACATAGAGAGGTACCTGCTTGGCCAATTGTCTGTATCCCATGCGTCCCTTTCTCGTAATCTGGTCTTCTTCGCATGCTCCTTTTCTTCTTCCACCTTCGCCTGTGATTTTATTCCTCTCCTTCGTCCCTTCTGGTCCGCCCATATCCACTGCCGTCGTCCCTTTTTAAGTTCACCTGGGCAGGAGCCGATTTTGCACATCTGGCCAAAAAGGTCCGGGACAACGCAACCCGTCGCAAGGCTCTCTCCCACTCATGTTCAAAAGATTGTGGGCTCGAGGTTAAGGCTCAGGCATGTTCCAGCCTATTTCAACGCCGCTGCTCTACCAGACGTCCTACGGAGTAGCGAATGCCAACATCCCAGAGTACACTTTTGCACCCACTCCGCTGGGTCAGGGCGGCAGCAGCGGGGGAGCCACCGCCGGCGGCCTGAGTCCGGATGCTGCTGCTAATGTCTACGCCTCGCCCATCTTCTCAAGTCTCCTCGACAACAACACCTACCACAACAACCCGCAACTACACCACCGCCCTCGCAACACCTACTCACACCACCGGGCACAAAGTCACAAATACTCATCTTCACACAGCGGCAGACACAACAGCGTCAAGATGGAGCCGCCAAGTGACCTCGCGCAGCAGGAGGCCGCTGCCCGAGATTACCAGCCCGAGCTCGAGGTGCGTCTTAGAAGCTGCTTGCTTTTTCTTGCTTTTTTGTTTTATTTTTTATTTTTCATCCTGCACCGACAAAGTGGTTTTCTTCACCGGTTCCGAAGCAGCTTACATGCATTCAGGGCCCTTTAGTCGGTGAGAAGAAGTCGAGCCACGCAATCACACAGGAGTATGCAAAAGCAAATCCTATATATGTGACCAAAACAATAGTAAGTACCTGAGACGATTCAACGTGCGTTGGGGCAAGCTCCGATGATCTTGCCAGACCACATGGGAGGCGGACTAGGCTGGCCGGGCGTGGCTACTCCTTCTCTGCACCCACCCCCGACGAGAACCAAATGCAACGGAAAGTTAACCTGATCCCAGGCATTACCCCGGACTTACTCGCTCTACCGTCAGATCCAAGGTGACGGTAACTGTGGCTGGCGAGGTGAGTTGGAACTTCTGCTAAATCCTGGGGGATCCTCCTGCATATCTGAGCACTACCCCGCAATTCTAATTCGTGTCGTTGCCAAGGCATGCGCCGAGCGGCGACATGCTCACCCTGTCAACCCTATCGGATCATGCATGGGGGGTTGATACTCTCGAGTTGTCGTGACAGTGCTGACGTTTAGTTGCCACACCCAGCAATCGGCTTTGGCTACTTCGAGAACTTGATCAAATATGGAGACGTCAATCAACTGCAGGCCGAGTCAGCCAGATTGGCCACGTTGAATGACTTCATCGAGAAAGTAGGCGGCTACAGTCCTTACGTCTTCGAAGACATGACAGAGGTGACATGCGAGCTCTTGGCAGAAATCACCGAGGCTGTTGGCCAAGGACAAGATGCCATGCCCATCTTGACGGAGAAGTGGAACAAGGAGGAGACCTCAGCTCCCATGATTTACCACCTCCGTCTCCTCGCGGCGTCATGGTTGAAAGGCAACTTGGCTCAGTATAAAGAGTTCATCACTGGGGATGCGGACACCTACTGCGAGGAGTGGATATTACCGGTGAACAAGGAGATTGACCAGATCGCAGTCGACCTGCTGTTCAACGTCTTTCTGAAACCCGCCAACATCGTCTTAGAAATCGCATACCTCGACACCAGTCCAGGTACAGAAGTCAACGTGCATCGATGGCCCGACGATGCCAAGGATAGGGACCCGGCTGCTCTCGGTCCTATCGTATGCCTCCTGTATCGCCCTGATCACTACGACATCCTCTATCGTGATGCTGTCGCACATCCGCCCCAACCGCCTGCGACACCTACTACAGTACAAGTCAACCGAGTGACCTCGCTCCGTCATCAGCACGATATCCAGAGCACTGTTCCTTCGCTTGGGACTTACGCAGACCTTGATATGACCACACTGTCCATGATTCCTGGCTTCGATTCGGCTGCTTTCGCACCGCTTGGCTCTCCTGCACCGGTATCATCCCATGGATCTGCGTACAGTCCGTCTCCCCAATCGGCGTGGATGCCTCAACCCTTCCCGGAAGGGGTACAATCAGCACCTTCCCCAATATCGTCAACCCACAGCGCGGTGCCTTCGCAACCATCACCTCAACCTCAGTCGCAAGAAACGTCCCTGACGTCGCTTCGTTTCAGCAAACACATGTACTCCGTGCCTGGCGGCGCCGAGACGAATGCATATGCTCCGGAGCCGACATTCCAGGTTCAGACGAACATATTCAAGCAAAGCTTCTACAACACAGCACATTACAACAACCCTCACTTTCAGCCCGAAGAATATAGGCCGGATCAGGATGACGAGATACCCACGGTCAGGATGGGGGTTCGAAAACGGAGTTCCTAGCATGGGTGCGGCATCAAAAGTCTTGGTCTGTAGAGGTCAGGTGTTTATTTCTTCTTATGGTGCTTTCATCTTCATGACTTCACCTTAATGGCGGTAACAACAGATCAGCATTCGAGGCGTTCACCACTAAGGGGGGCTTTCTTGGGGCTTCTTTTGGGATGCTTTGCCGGCATTAATACATGTCACTTGAGCACTGGCAAGGCGTCTTGATGTCTTATGATCCACCACTGCAACGTCCGTCATTTATTCGAGACGGGCGAGAATAAATTCGATCTTTAGCATCAGAAATCAAACTTCGTTCTCGGGATATGTATATACACGAAAGTGAGCATGTAACTGCAATTCGTCAACATGGTCAGATACCGTGTGCTGGATGTAAGCTCATATCAGTCTTACTAATTGTGTAAGTTGCCATGAGTGAAGAATGGAAAGAGGAAAGCTGCATGACGTAGCGAAGGTGATCTAGGACGGAAAATTTATGTCCAAGTAATAGATTCCAGCGAAATGTAGACAGGTAGTTGGCAATAACATTAGTCTAAGATGGTGCCGCGTTTCACGGCAGCGGAATTATCTAGTGTTGCCAGTCAAATACAGTGGCCAGCATCCAAGCCATGCCCAGCACTAGATTCCCTTGCCCGCTGTTCGATAGCTAGAATCATGGCCTCTGTATCCGGGTCTTCGTACCGGGTGCTTTGAACCTGGGCGCCCAGGCGCTCTTCAAACTCGTCCGCCCATGCTAGCGACAGCTGATTCTGCAATGTCTGACGGGCTTGCGAATAGGGCTCCGCATCGCTACCCTTGTTACCGTACAGTTCGGCCACTATATTCGTGACACTTTTATCCTCGAGTCCGCATGCCACGATTCGCGACCACGGATTCGTCTCCTCGGGGCCCACGACCGGCATGTTCACGTTGACAGCGACCCCGAGCGCGGTAACGTGGCGCCGAAGATGTACGCCCAGGGCCGCGATCTTGCGCTCTTCCGCATACGAGCCTGTTGTCATCGGGTATGTGTTCCTGATTCCGGCCGGGACGTGCTTGACCCAAACGCCTGGGTTCGTGGTCGTGAAGCCCTCGATGCCGCCGCCGAGGCCGTCTTTGGTCACCCTGGCCAGCGCCGCGATCGTGGTCTTCTCGAGTAAGCACGCGTACTTGTGCACAGTGAACTGCCGATGATACTGCGAGTGTAGATCAATCACGGGCCAGAAGACTACCTGGCCCGGGCCATGGTACGTCGCCAGCCCGCCGCGCGGTGCGTTCACGACATCGGGTTCGTAGTTTCTCCGCTGGGGCTTGTTGGTTCCGGGACTGGTGTATTGTACAGTCAGAGGCGCGCGCAGGCGATCGTGCTCGGCGGCCGAGAGAGGGCCGTTCTGCCGCCGTCCTAGGGTGTATGTCGGGGCGGGCGTGAAGGAGATCAGGGTCGGCGGCGGCGCGGGTGGTTTCAGCGCCGAAGGGCCCAAGAGGGCGACGGAGGCTTTGTACTCGAGGAGGCGCTTCTGTAGGTGGGATTGCAGCTCGACGGCAAGGGCGTAGGGTGGAAAGTGAGGCGCGATCGATGGGATTCGGATGTGGCGAAGGATGGCCATGTCGCGGCGGGCGTACTCTGGGGTAAGCTCAAGCTGGTGATGCTTCGAGCTGGTTGACAGGGGGAGCTAAACCTGGGCGGGAGCTTTGTCCCACCGGAGATTGCGGTGCTTCGGTCCTATCGGTGCTTGCAGATTTCTGGATCCGGCAAATCGGCTCGGTATAGTCAACCCAACCCAAACAGACCTTCCTCCGCATCCGAGAATCTCACCCCCTGCCAAAACAAACAGACGGACGGAAGTTTTGGTTAAGGATCAGCGCACGTCACTACTGCATGGTGACTATAGTAACATATCATATCTAACCCTGATATCATTTGGCGGTCAAAGCAAAGTACCACGAAGCGGTGGTATGACAATGGTGGCTTCATCAAAACCTGCAGCTGGGCCAGGTCATGTGAAGTCAGCGACTAGTCTGGATGCGATGCTCGTCTATCATTTCTCGGGCCCGTGTTGAGGTAAAAAGTGCACTGCATTGCGGCACAGTTCTGGGTGGTCGCCGTATCAGCGTTATACACGGCCGAGATTAGGAACGGCTCGTGACGCAGATCCCTCCTGGCCAGGCCCAGGTCCCCGTCGCAACCTGTTCGTGAATCGGGCTGTCGGTTCGCTATCGTCCCGTCCCTGATGCTTACTCTCTCGCTTGCGAATCTTGGGGTAGCTTAGTACTGGTCCGGTAGGTGACGACATAACCAACAGAGCATTCTTCCTTATCCCGGCAAAGCGCTGAGCGCTAACAGGAGTCAGGGCAACCCCCAGCGAGCCGAGTCTCGCATTATCGACAACGGCCCTATTTACCCCAAGACGTGCTTACTTCACGACCCACCATTTCTGCACTTTTGTCCCAACGGACCTATTGCGTCGGGCCCATGGGCATTAGTAGCGTAAACCATACCTGATCCTTGGCGAGGCTCCGGGGTTGACAGGGCCGGGTACTGTCCGAGACCTTCGAGGTTGCTGCGCCCCGTTGACGATCATTAACCCATCAAGGTGAATAAGCTGCGGTGTGTTGCGGTGAAAGCAGCTCGTCTCGTAACTAGAACATGGGTTCGGGTTCTGCACCCTCTCTGATCTGTAAGGGACGTTCAATACTAGAGCTTGAATGCGAGGTAATGAACCAAATTGTTGGATTCCTTTAGTTCGACTGAACAAGTGCTGAGATGCGATTTGCATGTCATCCTTCCTGGTGACCCCCCTCTGCCTCTTCACCCGACTCCACGGTATCACCGTCTGTTTCTTCCTCAGACATTGTTCCATTGTCATCTTGATTACTCGTATCTCTTGTCACATGTTCGTTCTCGCCGAGCTGGCTCTTTAGTCCGGTCAGTATACCGCTCAGCCCAGACCTGACTTGGTCGCTCCTGGTCTGGTTCATGCGGAGTTCCAGCTCGTGGATCTTCTCTTGGAGCTCTCTCACTCTGAACGTCTCGGCGTCCTCTTCTGATTCTTCTCCCGGCTGCTCAGCGCCCTCTTTTCGTGTCAACCCTTGACCGAAAGCCCGCTCGAAATTATCGGCTAGTCCCTGGTCCTTGATGGCAAAGACAATTTCTTCGATTCCCGCCCAGTCTTCCCTCCTGGCCTTACCCTTATTCCTCCCACCCAGCAGTACCTTACTCCACGCTGCAGCTATCTCGCCAACTGGATTGCCGTAAGCACCACACCCCCAAGCACCTAGCACGACTTTCCGGGCCCCTTTGGCTTGAAAGATCCGCAACACAATTCTCATCTTCTGCAAGATGGTGTCTCGGTCTTTGGCATTGACGTAAATTCCACGGCCTGAGTCCTCGTCCACTTCGGTCTCCGGCATCCTCAGCATGGCCGCGCTGACACAGTCTACGAACCAGCGATCCTGCTTATCCAGGTCGTCGCTCTTCTCGTTGCGGAATACGAGGACATCAGGCGTGTAGACTGCTCCCAGCTCCGGTAGGCGGTAGAATTCGTCCTTGAGAGAAGAGAGCAGAGTGCTGCGCATGCATAATGATTCTTCCTGACTGCCAGCTCCGTTGACGAAACCACCGCCTGGTGAGAGCGGTGAGGCCATATTCAGGATGGCTACCCTGGCACTCTTATTGCTGAGGTCAAACTTGCCCGTGGCGTCATTGCGTAGCAGAGAATGAGCGGCTGTTATTGTGTCTGTGACCTCGAGAGTTAACGTAGGACCACCGGCCAACGGTGCTGCTCTTTTATTCTTTCCCTCAGACGTAGTTGGCTGTGTCTTGCGAACGGGCGGCTCCACGATCAACTCTGACCACTCAGCTCCACGCTTGGCTCGTGGGTGAGCTGAAAGAAGTGCAGGTATAACTTTGTTGATGGTGGCTTTCGCTCTCTTTGCACGTGCATCGCGGCGAAAGCTTGGCGGCGCTAAGCCCTGAGACGGCTCGGTTCTGCCCATGATCCTCGCGACTGTCGTTGAGCGAAGAATCAACGATTGCGAGGTGAGCAAAGAGGCGATCAAACTCTAGATCACGCGATATTGTATGGATGTCTTAGAGCACGCTGTGGTGGGCATCAAGGTCCTTGTCTGTCCCTCCGGGTATCGTATGCTGCCATTAGGCGGGGTGAGTAATAGGGCTAAATGCTCTAATCCAGTGGCCTAAGGCAAACGTCTCGATGACGGTGGCGCTGCCGCCCCCGCGCAAGATAATTTCATGAATGAGAGCGTAATTTACACAATCTATAACTCACAGGGTTCCAGGAGGAAGAACACTACAAACACAAAATTGACAAGTCCGCCATCTATCCATCAAATCTTTTTAAGAGGGTTTCGGTTCGCTATTTTGGGGTCGCCTAACTCGAGCGCCTGTACGGTGGTGCCCCGCCCTAACATCCGCTGAATCTGTGTTCGCTTCTGATAGAATGAAAACTTGACCAGCGCGTTCTGTGACGCTGTAGGCTATGCAACTCGACAAATAAGGACACATGATGGCTGCCACCATGTGTATTGACTCATCCTTTACGGACTCCTCTTATAGGCCGTGCCTTTCGTCCACTCGTGAGTCACGTTTCGCTCCTCATCTCCTACGGCATCACTGACGCGTTGCCAACACTACATGTACAGCCGTGAGATTGGTACCCAGGGGGCTGACGTGTCTCTGCCATATCGCGACTCTAATTGACCGCGAGAAACTTGCTTTAGTCGCCAGGCAAACAAAGGGATTTTCTTGCGTCAACCCTAGCAAGACTGCGTAACTTCTACTGGCAACCTCGAACTGCGCAGATGATCCTAAGCCCTGATAACAAAGTGAAAGCGCACCTAGGATAAGCCACCGTCAGTAATTCCCAGTGTCTTTTTACTCACAGCTAGTGTGTAAGGCGGAGTGCTAGTTGGTGGTGTGGTTGTTGAATCCATGCACTGCCGGGTCCTTATCGTCGCAGCACGACCAAACACTACATTCTAGTCTCGTCCCCTAATGTCCTGAACGATGTATGCTTAGACATTTGGGCTTGAGTAATGATTTGTGTATTCATCTATTCTAAGGTAATACGAATGGCTTTCAATATAGCGACTCCCTTCATCGGATCAGTTTGGGTTGAAGATATCATCAATTGACGGCTTCTCCATGTTGACGTTTCCCACTACCATAGATGATATGCAGACCGGCCTCAAAGTTGGGTCAACTTGAAGCCCCTCAAGTCGCTGTCGGATCCCTACTGACCGCCTGCAAACCACATGCCGAATTAGCGTCAGTTCCTCCGTTGGAAGCTCTATAAATCCAGCAGCGTTGAGTCTTCGCTGCTTTCACTAGACGTTTCCTCACTGTCTGGGCTGATCAAGCTGGGCACGCTGCTTAGGCTATGACTGTCCTCGCTGTCGGAATCCGTCCATTCGTTGCGGTACAGGTAGGTTGAGGCGTATAATTACCCACTGGTCCCTCGATCTTGGCGAGAGTCGTTGTTTGTTCTTGTGTGCCCATTGTCATGACCCAAGGTGGCGCGTTCTTGGCCAGGACGGGGCGGATGTTCGACTGGCCCAAGCCCGGCGTGGATATGAGCCCAGCGTCGATGGCCACTTTCTGGCCATGGCGCGTCAAAGAGCATGCTGTCGGACATGGCGGCGAGGGAAAGTAGTATGAAGAACAGCACAAAGGCTATGCAAGCGACGACCAGCGCTATGCCTCCCACTTCCGGGAGACCATCGCTTTCTAGGTATCCTTTTGGGGTCATATTGATCCAGTATACAGGCTGCGCTCGACCGACTTGTGGTTTGATTACCTAGTCTAAGCGTGGGAGAGGCTTTGCCGGTGCCTGGCAGGTTAGTGTCGAAGCTGGGCAGGATTTCATGCAATACAGAAAACGGAATGAAGAGTTCAGTAACATAAGTTTCCTTTTGCTGTGCGGATTATTGGTCCTGTTGTAGTTTGATTTACTGGTTTCTCCGATTGATTATGTGCTCAAGTTTGATACAGATATGATTTATCTCCGAACGACAACAATTTTCTCTGAGAATGTTCTCGCGTTGAATGTTTTAGGTTTTCGAACTGCCAAGGCAAATATTGTTCTCATCAGGAACCAATCCTCATGCGTCAGTTCGGTCAACAGTCACGACCATATATCATGTCACACGGAGCAAGTTCCAAGTTGGGGACTAATCTGGGACTGTTGCCCCAAAGTACATAGACTGAATGAAATTCACGCTACGTACAGCGCGATCCCAACAACTGTATCTCCATGACTCGCAGCACCCTGGCACGACTCGTCAACCTCGGCATAACTTTATCATCACATTTACAGCAGTTATTAGTCCGTATTTATTGGTTGCGCACCCCCTGAATCGGGTTGATGTGTATACAACACGGAACTTTAGTGCCGGAAAGGCTATGTAAGGCCTCTTCGTAAGCTCTTGAGAAATTTCATCCAGTCATATCAAGTGAATTGATTTCATAAACTCGACCAAAATCCTTGCAACTCATTTTGGAGGAAGGCGGCATCCTTGAAATGAGATAATTTGAAACTACCAGGAATTTGTGCTTGGAACACACCGTTGGAGTCATACTGGGTGACGACCTGGTTGGTTCCGCCCACATCCTCGACCCCGTAACTTGCGAAAGGATGTGCCTCCCGTACCTATGATATAGGAAGCGCTACTTGATATCAGCGTCACGAGTTTTGGCTTTGGCTTCCACCGCTCTCTTTAAAGAAATATCCCTAAATTTAGTTATTGATTTTGAAGGACTTGGATGACACGTGAGTGCTATGATGAAGCATCAGAGCAAATAACCTTAACAACGGAGTGATCCAGGAGGGTTCTTGCCGAGACCGAATCGTAGCCATTCATGATACAAACTATATAGGAAATAGACAGCGGGCTACGGTTGGGTTCCGTTTGATTTCGTGTCGAACAACGGGACAATATGGGTGCATTCCAATTGCAACACAGTGCAGATAATATATAATGGACTGTTTGTACTGTATCAGGACCTATCTGTCCACCCCACAGGTTCTACCATGTTGCTCTATAACCTGTGCATTGAGACCATTGAATGCGTTGGAGATCCGCCAATGCGTATCAGTCAAAACCGTTCCATTTCCTCACTCGAGGGTCCGACAACAGACTCGTCATGTTTAATCCGACCACTTTACGTGTGCTGGCCAATAAGGCACTATACTTGCCTTTGCTCTCTGTCGATAACACCTCATACGTTCTATTCCACAAGTCTATACGTGTCTGGCATATATAGATCTAGCACCAATACGCACCAGGGGATCCACGATTTGGCGGTCGCTTGGGGGAAGAGCAAGGCTTTAACCCTCGAAGACATATAACATTGCAATTCGGGATGCTTTATATTAGTCTGGAACTTGATACCTTTGTATCACGCTTTGGGCGCGATGAGTTGGTCGTGAACCACGAGGGAAGTTAGGAACGTTATGCCGGAAACCAGAGCCGCTAGCTATATGACGCGAACAGAACCAGGGAGCACTTGGAAGGGGAGCAGCGAAAGGAACCAATAGCCTCGGGCGCCACCCTGATCTGCAAAGCACAAATTTGGATTACGTGTTTCGGTTCCAAGGGCCTACGCCTTGTAGCCCTGGCCACGTCTGATGGAGATATGATCTAGAAATAGGTGCGTTGGAAATTTGCAGCATGTCCCCCAAGTCGAAAAACAAAAGTCCGGGGTCGATCCGGCTCGCCGGGACCAGCATGCGCAGAAGCACGAGGGTCCCTTGCACCGATCCCAGCACTCCCAATGCCCAGCGATCCTACATGTACATGTATATAAGAGAACGGACGGTATCTCCGCTTCAACTCCCGTAACCTAGGTCGACTATATGCGCGACAAACTCCTCCTAGCAGCTCATGCAGAAGAAGATGTTGCACTAAGACGAAGCGAAGCATTCGTGAACTTCATGCGCACATTTGTTCGACATTTAGCTGTCCAGCCTAGACTGCAAGAAGCTGTCACAGCAGTAGCGTATGCGTTCGTGAGGTAGGAGCGAATGCGTGTGCACAGTACGTTGGACTCGGGCGATATGATCAAGGTTCAGTAGACTGGTGATAGCCTGGTCGGCGGGTTCGGTTTGTGGGGCCCGCGTTTATAGTTTCCTAGAATTGAAGCCGTGCGCCTGGCGCTTGCTAGATGGTGCGACGGCTGATTTGCCCAAGGCTTGACCACCTGCATATGGGATCCGCTACCACGAGGACATCAATTAATGCGAAACATTTCGCTCATGCGAGCTCATGCGAAAAAATCCGAGGCATGGGATATACCGAGGATTTCTCACGTGTTTTTTATCGTTATCAGTAAGCATCGTCCCCTGATCCTTACTTTTACTTCAAGCCTTTCCACATCAATGGGGATGTGCAGCGGGAGTGACACGTCGTTTAAAAACGTCAATGCTTTCCTACAGGGAATGCATCTCGCTGAGTTTAGTGTGTTGTTTTCCGTAAAAAAGAATACAGTTCCTCTCGTTTCACCTTCATCTGGTCTACACAGGCTTTCTCTGACTCATAGGCCATTCGTCCATTCGAAATGATGACTCTTGACTTGCTGACGCCCAGATCCTCCACCATCATCAGTACTCATGCGTTCCAAGAGTTTCACAACGATAGACCCTCGTCTCGGGAGAGTCGGGTTGATGCCGAACACACGCGGAAGCCGAAAAGGGATGATGTGCTTGAGAGCATAATCCCACGGCCCGGGGCGACCCGTGCTATGAACTCCAACCAACAATTCCTCCGTGAAAACGAAAGTGCTAGTGGTGATGGCCGTACTCATTGTTTGTCGGAAAACAGCCATTTGAAGCCGAGGAGTTTCAGCTCAGGCCCAATTTCGGATGCACTGCCCACCAGGGAGGATGAGGAGAGCAACTTTGGTGATTTTCCACCGTCACTGATGTCAAGCTTCAACAATCCGGTCAACACATCTGAAAGCTCGGCGCCTAGTCCGGAAAGGAGAAGTACACGGTCGTCCTCCAGAAACGGAGTTCCGGTTCCAGCCAGAAGATCATCGCGGGCTAGAGGCCACAAGAATGACAGAAGCAGCGACGTTTCAGACCGAGGCGATCACGACAGCGAGGTGTTTCGGGGTATCACCGCTGCAGAGGTTGAATCAGCTTACAAGCTGCTTGCGGCCACCGAACAAAGCAATTATGGAACATCTAGACATTCACGAGAGCCGTCAGCGCAGACTGACCGTTCTGCAACACCGCCACCGATCGGCCGGACTCGGCGGAGGGCCGACAAAGCGCCTGAAAATAGCGACACAGCACAGAGCTTGAGGCCCACCACACCCGAGACTGCTGTATTCCTGGAAGAAGCACCCCCATTGCCCAGGAGAGAGAGCCAGGCGAGCTTCGGGAGCCATAGGTCCCAGAAAAGCCACAAGACACGATCCCAACGTGTGGATACTCGAGGTTCTGTTCCCGAGCAACTTCCATCGGCTCGCGAATCCAGTCTACTTCCACCAGGAACGAGAAACAGCAGTAGACCGCGATCGAGAAAGGCCCGAGGGAAAGAATTCGACGACGTCGAAGAGGATTTAGGCCTGCGGCCTCGCCACGTAAATGAGAGTTATGAGAGGAGTAGCACTCACAGGCGTAACAGCATTAGGACCAACACTTCATCCCACCGCCCAGTAACCACAGCTAAGAGGATCTTCGGCGACGATGCGCTTTCCGTATCCAAGGGGATTTCCACTGATCGACGCAGTATAGTCAGCCATAGCTCATCAACTCGCCTCCCGGACTTCTTCAGTTACGGGATATTTCAAGTAGTCCTTCACAATCCCGCGACTGCACACCAGCTCTTGAAGTTTAGCGAAAGTCGTGTTTGCAGTGAGAACATAGAGTTTCTGAACAAGGTAGGTGACTATAGTATTCAAACTTTTACGGTTTTGCCTTCTGGGTACTTACTGACAGGGGCTGAAAACAGGTGGACGAATACCAGAAAGCTTTAGGCAACCTCACCACTGTCCTAGGCACAATTCACAAGGACTTCATGTCTCATGACTCAGATTTCCAACTTGATGTGCCCCACGATGTCATGAGATCTGTATATAAGGACATCAAGTCATTGGCTAGAAAGACTATTCCAAATATGGAGACGCTCTTTACGGACATGCAAGCAAGGATAGAGGAGCTTGTTTTCTCGGACGTGTACCCGCGGTTCGTCAGGCACCAGCTAGCACTCAGCGCGACACAAGCGCTGGCAAACGACCGCCACCGCTACGCCGGTCTGGGTGACTGCTTCTGCCTCACTAATCCCAAGTGAGTCGACACCCCTTCAGTCCTCGTCTTCGGCTTTACTGAAAATCAGCAGCAAAGCCGACAATCCCATAGTCTTTGCCTCGGACGGCTTTGTCAAGGTGACCGGATATGGCCGTCCCGAGATCATCCCCCGGAACTGCAGGTTCTTGCAGGGTCCTCAAACAGACCGAGTCCCTATCAGGCGGCTCAAGCAGGACATACGCGAATCTAGGGAGTCGGTCGAGCTAATACTGAACTACAAGAAGAACGGCGATCCATTCTGGAACTTTTTATATGTCGGTACGCATCTTCAACCTCCAATGATGACATGATTATAGTCGACACTAACGGCAGATTCAAGCTCCCCTGTACGATGAAAACGGAAAACTTTCATTTTTCATTGGTGGACAGGTGAACTGTTCGACCACGATTCACAGCAACGCCGACATCATGAAAGTCTTATCGTTGAGTGCCTCTGGCGATGCACAAGATGAGAACAAAGAAACAGCAGTACAAGCTCCACAGAGGCACGGCGCGCTTCCTTCGGCTCGGAAAGCTTTCCTTAAAGCATTCGGTGTACGGGTTGAAGAAGCCAAGGCTCCGCTCGGTCCAGCAGGGATGGAGCACAAGGTGCTGGGTCGAATGGAGGGACAGGACTTGGACGCTCAACTGAAGGAGTTCTACACGGCATATTCGAAGTACCTCGTGGTTAGGGCCGATAACTTCGTCATTGCCTACTATTCCGAAGGCGTCTTGGAGGCGCTGAACCCGGCGAACAACACGGCTCTGATCACTGGCCAGGAGGTGTTCCGGTTCTTCCGGCAGAACATGGTGGCCAAGGAGACGGACTACCGCAGTAAAGTTCGCAGCGCTGTACGATCCGGAACCCCGATCAGCGTTGAGCTGCGGCTGCAGACGCGCCGAAGTGCGCGATTCCGTGGCGACGAGGTATTTGCGACGCACTGGACTCCACTCAAGGACGAGAATGCCGAAACGCACTGGGTCGTTGTCGCATTGGCGTCAACTATGTTTTGAGGCAGCGTCGCTTTCGAGAAACTCGGCTCCGTGGGTTCACTTGGAGCTAGCAGTGCGATCTTCAACGCGGAGTTCCACCTGTGCGGACTCAAACATGGCCCTGCCGCACGTCGTGTCCATGTTGTCCGTACTGTCGTTCAAAGTCGCGTCTGTGAGTTGGAAGTGCATGTATCCACTGACAAAGCCACTCTTAGTGCATTAGCTAGCTAGCGAGGAGTACCATTAGTGTTCCAACGCACTGATCATTGCCTCCAGCGGCCGTCGCGTACCGTAATTCAGAATTACAGCGTGGTTATCGAAGTTCGCGAAGGACCGAACCGGACCGGAGGCATGGGCTACGGAAAACCCCGCCTAATTAGCAAGCCAGGAGTCTCCATTGCCTTGTTCTACCAATTGAATTGGTGATTCCTGATGCAAGCTTTTTATGTTGACTGACATGTCGGGTTGCCAATCTGCTAGTTTAGCGCTTGGCAACTGATAGATAGCTCCAGCAGCATCCACAGCTAACAGCTTGCGGTACCTCGCTGTACAAAGTAGCGCAGTCTCATGAGATACCGCATTTTGAGAGTGGATGACACGTGCCATGATTGGCCCCATCAATATAATATATTATGATTAATTGTTTGCTGAACTGTAGTAAGGGAACTCCCGTTGCCCTCCATCAAATATTGCACGTATCTCGGCCAGAGAATTCGTGAACAGCACTGTTTCTGTCTGCCAGCCATTGTGAATAGGGAGGCACGCCTGATTCAGTGGCATACAGTCCTCGTTTGCCGCTCAGATATCAACGAGCACCGTGCCGTGTAAGCATGCAACACTTTCCAGAGTTCCAATACTGAACTTTACAGTATTATATCCATGGAACTTCGATGATTTGTACA
Organism: Seiridium cupressi; assembly: GCA_036674765.1. Taxonomy (NCBI): domain Eukaryota; kingdom Fungi; phylum Ascomycota; class Sordariomycetes; order Amphisphaeriales; family Sporocadaceae; genus Seiridium; species Seiridium cupressi. Next base: position 277,441 of record JARVKI010000025.1, read on the forward strand.
TATGAGCGTCACTTGGGCGTGGTCTCGTTTGGATCACCCACCGAAATTATTCATACCGTTAACGGTAGATCACACCATTAGGGTAATTTCCCAACTACTTATGGTGCCGGATTTCTCCTTTGTTACTGGACTAGGAAGCTGTGGATTCGCGACTCCCTCAAAAGCAAAATATTCTCCCCACCATGGTGCACATCTATCCCTCTCGATATAAGTGTTATGTCCGTGGCTCCGCCCTTAAGCAAGAGCTCTGCCGGTGTTCCTCTGAGATGAAAGAAGGAACTAGTTCGGCAAGGCTGTTTTCTGTCATGGTCAGTTCTTCCGCACTTCACACAGCGTGATTCCTGTACATAGCACTCTCAAACATGATATCTGACATGACTGCTGCGCTTTAAGATTGATCGAGATATCTAGGGTAATATCTCTTCCCATAATTTCTGTCCTGCGGGGAAAGGGGGCAGTAAATATAATCTTGGGCTGGTAGGTCCATAACTATTAAACAGCAAGATGTGCCTCGACCGATTGAAGCTGGGGCTAGATCTTATAATGAGGGAAAAACATTGTAACAAAACCTCAGTGGGACTTACTGGTAGATGTTGGAAAGAGTTTAAATATTTTATTTTAGTCTTTACTTCCTGCCCTTTAGTCGTCAAGTCGCTCGGCCTTCTGTGCACAGAGTGGTATGTTTCCTGTAACCTCATGCACACTCTGAGCACCGCTTTCTGTCAGTAACTCTAGGATGTAGCTCGCGAGGCTCCCCCTAATTCTGGCTTGCTAGAAGTTCGAGCAATCTAGAACGCCGTTGCAATGTCCTGCACCCTGTAGTGGCTGTTCGGTCACGGCATTTTGACGAGACCTAATTAAGAAATTGAGAGACATGGGATTGCAGTTCCGTATCATTGACCAATGACAAAGCCGACCCCTGTGACATCTGTACACAGTTGTGCACAGCACTGTGTGGTAGGGTAGCCGCTCGCGTGATTGACCCTCTACACAGAGGTGCACATGGCAAGGCTCCAGGATGGGGTAGTATGACCCTGCTTGTTTTGATGACATCAGGGATTATAAATAGTGGACATGGGTATTTGCTTATGCTTCCATGATTTGACCAACGCCTTCCTAGTACGAGGAGCGTAGTGTACACAGTTGTGTAGCTGATTGTGATTGGTCCAAAGGGTGCCCCACTGAAGATACAAAACCTGTAGGACTCTGGCGGACGAAGTCGCTACTTTTTCTTTCCTTTCACATGGCCAGTTCGTATCCTTGAAGTCAGCGGAGCCATTACAGAACGATCCAATATACAGCTCGGATGATTCAGTGTCGCTGAAATCGAGACACAACCACGATTCCAACGGTACCCGAGACTCGAACGAGGTCTACAAGATGGGAGAGAATAGTGTCGCTACGATAGGCTCCACTGCATTCGACACTACCTCAAAGCTCAAGCTGAACCCCAAAAGACGGAAAATAGGACAAATATGCACGGATCCTGCGGGAAGTGACGAAGGAATCAATGAATCACTCGACAAGTCCATGCCTGGAGCCATAGCCCCGGCTCCAGTGGTGGCGTCGAGCGACGCAGTCTCAACACTACGGCACCCAGTCGATGCTGTAGGCTGTACAGAAAACGACAGGTTGTTCCATCTGCGCGAGGAGATGCTTTCACATGAGTCCCGAGTACAAGAAGTGCTTGAAGATACAGGTCATAATTTCTGGGATGACGGTATGTGATAAGAGGAGAAGAGAACATCGAGCCCCATATGCCCATCCACTTAGCCCGCACCAGACCAAACCCGCACTGAAATTCGGATTACTCGGGCTATAGCTAATCAGCTGACACATCAAAAATAACATAGTGCATTGGAAGTCGTGGGACTTTGGCCGCATCATCGAACAAGACCCGTCTATTCCGCTCCAGTTCGACATAGACTCTATTAACAGTACGGGTTACCTGCCTATCACGGGCTATACGCTTGGTGACAAGCCATCGCCTTCCATGTGTCATAATGATTTGCAGACTTCCACAGCTGGGCAGCAATTGGAAGGGGTCGAAGTGGTGCTGCCCGTGGGCGATGAGCTTGGCGCTGACTCCTCGGCATCTAAGAATAGTGTGCCACCGGTTGTGCCGCTAGACTTGGGTATCAATGAGACAAGTATTTCAAGTTCTGCGCGAATAGGGAAAGATATACAATGTATACCTCAGGTCATATTCGAGTCTGAAAGACTTCAAAACACCATTAAGAAAAGAAGCTGGGATGGTTGTGACTTCTTCCATCAGGGAAAAGTGAACGACTACAAGCTCTTGGACAATCAGGAACCTTGCACAGACATCAAAAACGGCGAAGAACGGATTTTAGCTTGTCCTTTCTACAAGAAAAACAGCAGCAAGTATCAAGAGTGCCACAAGTTTGGGCTTAAGCGAATCAAAGACGTGAAGCAACATATATACCGCAAACACAAGAGGCCAGATTATTACTGCCCAAAATGCTTCGATGAGTTCAATAATCCAAGAGGCCGCGATGATCACGTCCGTGGAAACAGCTGCGCCAAACGCCAGAGTCCTCACTCAGATATGATCTCGGAAGACGAAAAGAAGAAGTTGGCACAGTGCTCTGCACGAAGCAAACCAATAGATGAACAATGGTACGCAGTGTGGGATCTGCTATTTCCAGGACAGCGAAAGCCTCAGTCGCCTTACATGGAGGATGGGGGCCAAGAAGTCGTGCATCGAGTCCGATGTACCTGGAATGAGCAGCGATCAGAGATCATCAGAAGTGTCATGAACGAGTTTCCCGAGTCAACAGTTACCTCAGACACAATTTCACGAGCAGTGGACTGTGTCTTCGAACGTCTTGAACAACAACTATTTCTCCAATCTCTTTAAACTCCGACCCGAAACCCAAACTACTACGATGAAAAAACTGGCTACGCTAGCTCATCATAGACATAGCATCAGTGTTAGGATCAACAATTGTCTGCGTAGCAAAGCTTCACTCGCCTGGCATCGCATATAAAGTTCTAGACTGTAACTTTGAGTCTGTTCCAAGTGAATAGTTCTTGCATTGTATCACGTCAACTAACACTTGGGATGAGCTTTTTGCCATCAATTTGAATTAGGTATTAATATTAAGTTTGTTTAAATATTGACAAAGAATAGTTAAATAATCACGATGGCTATGATTAGATACCGGAGTCTTCCTGCACAATGGATTTGCTGTCCTGATGGTTGTTCCACGCAGTGCAGGTGTCTTCCAATCTGTCGGTATCGACTGTACTCATGATCTCGCTTTCGCGCTCGATAAATTGGAGGGCGAAACCCTCGCTAGTGTGCCAGCCCTAAGTAAAACGATTAGCGCATCATTTGTTGATGGAGGAGAAAGGAACTCACAATATGGCAGTGCATCAACCATGCACCGGGGTTATCCGTGAAGAAAGCCACAGCCAGGTAGCCACCGGAAGGCAGCATAGCGACGTCTCTTCGTGGCGGGTTATCCATGTTCAGTGTGACGGAATCGTCATATGAACCGGTGCCCTGAGCTAGAATGACGAAGTCATGTCCGTGGAGGTGGATAGGGTGAGCGACGGTCATTGTAGTCTCGATGACAAGGTATGTCCAGACGTTGGCTTCGTCCAACATGATAACGGCATCAGACGTGGCGAAGTCACCCTCGTCGTTCTCAATCTGGAGCAACGAAGGGTTACCCCAGTCGGTAATCATAGTCGTGCTGTTCAAGAACCAGCGCAATCCACCGGATTCATAAGGAGCTACCTTTGCGACTTCGACAGTTTCGGTGGACGCCAAGCCAACAGTCCACGGAACGACTGGGACCAGGTTGGCGGTCTCATCATCACAACCGTCGGTATAATCGTAGCCGGTTGTGCTAGGCACGGTAGTGGAGCGATCATAGTAGATGATGCCCTTGATGTTGGTCTGTTGTGTGTTGGTCGAACAAGATGCCTGAGGTATGGCGCGCATCCAAAAGCTATCAGCAATGTGGCCTTGATCCGCAGTGACGATGACATCATAGCGCTGACCTATAGACATTCTCGTTAGCGGCATGTATGAGTTGGTGAACCTGGAGTGAATCTGAGACATATGATCATATGCTCATGGCAACGAGGCATACAGAATTGCATTGATGAAGATCTGGTGGATGTTGATGGTAGGGGAGTGGTGCATTAAGGTTGGGCAAGGAATGAGAAGAAGCGCTTACCATTGCCAACGCTCAAGACTGTGGTCTCGTATGGCTCGATAGGAACAAGATCGCTTGAAATAACTTGGAGGATGTGGTTGTCGATACTGAACTTGAACGTAGAATCTATAGCACCACTGACGATCCTGAGCCGATACGAAGTACCAGAGACGAATGTCGTACTCCATCGCTCTCCGACTTGGTCCTCGGAGTCATCATCTCCCCAAACATTCACACCATTAATTAGGCCATTGTCTTGGTTTGGAGGGCCCCGTGTCTCCGCCTCCACGAACAGTTCGTCGGGGGTTTGATGAGTCCAGTCGTTCAAAAATACAACCCCCATGTCCTCATCGTAGTTGGCAGACGCCGGGCCGTTGATGACGATCGGGCCAAAGACACCTGCCCATGCTTGGAGTGCAAAGTGTGAGTGATACCAGGTAGTTCCGTATTGTGTTGCCCTCCATTTGTAAGTGATACTCTCGCCGGGCGCGGTAGGGCATTGAGTGATGGATGAGACACCATCCTGGTCATTGGTGTAGTTTTGTCGAATTCCGTGGAAATGAAGCGATGTTCCATTGAGAGAGTTGGTCAAGGAGTTGGTAACATGAACGATGACGTTGTCGCCTGGTCCTGCGTTAGTCGTAGCGCGGGCGGCTATCAAGAGCTCGACATACCCCAGTCAGCAGTGATCTCAGGCCCAGGGATGGAACCATTGATCGTTATGCCATAACGATCCACCCCATCGGGAGAGTAAGTGCCTTCGACAACTTCAAACCAGAACTCGCGAGTTACCCCCGTGTCAGGCACTTCGTTGTAGTAGTCCGTGTCAATAGAATAAGGACCCCATTGGGATCGAGTATTGGCAGTATTACCATAAGTCGTTGTGGTTGCGGATGCGCTAGCTGAGCTTGATGTTACAGATACAGACGAGCTGGCTGTCGAGCTACTTGTGGAATTGCTGGTTGAAGCAGTGTAAGTTGAGTTGAGACTTGCTGTTGAGTAGCCAGACTGTGAAAGGCTTGTGCTTGTCGGGCTGCCCGAAGCTGTCACGCCGCTTGCTGTTGAGCTGCCTGGGTATGACACTACGACGTTGGTTGAGCTACCTGAGTGTGAGCTGCTTGAGGCTGAGACAGCATATTGTGACGAGCCACCTAAAGCTGAGACGGCATACTCTGACGAGCCACTGAAGTTGGGTGAAGCACTTGCCGAAGTAGTCAGTGAACCTTGAGTGCCAGTTGGAGCAGTATTAGACGAAAGAGACACAGAATGAGGAATGCGACAGGCAGCGGTGGCACAAGATGGGAGTAACAGAAAGGCTCCCAAAGCCCCAGTAGAGATGAACGAAATAAACATTATGCTAAGCGAGAGACTGCTTTGACTTTCAGTCAAAGCTGGAGGGGAACAACGAACGAATGACGAGGGTTACTGAATGTAACTTGATGAACAACCTTCAAGTTCTTTATAAACATACCCGGCCGGACATTCTCGCAGCTCGGACATATATTTCGGCCGAGGAATTCAGAAATCAAACCAGATATCTAAACCTCGTGTGCTATAATGACCAAAATCAGCCACATTACGCTTCTTGAATTGTGTGACGAGTGCAACTAATAGGGATGAAGTCCTCTGGGCTCAGGCACAGATCTGGAATTGGTATTGTACATCAGATCGTGTGCCCAAACCCGCAGATAGATACGGGTGAGTTCGAGATCCGCAATGCTTAGCCTTGAAAAAGACTTACGTATGCAACTCCTAGTACTGAAACTAACCAGAGATCTAAAAGGTAATCTAGTCCCAATGGTCTGGCACCAGTCAAAGCGCCGTCTAAACGAACATATGGCCCGTGATTCAACACTCGCTCGTTCTCAGACCGACAACCGAAAGCGCCGCGACGAAGAGAAGAGAAATGCGGAGAACGACCAAGGAAGAATGATACAGAACCTTGTTCGTAGATGTCAAGTTTCCTCTGCTAACTTTGTATAATTTGATCTCTTTGATGCAGCAAGCCGGATTAAGTGTAAATGGACACAATATTCTCCACAACGAAATGAAAAAATATGGTTATTTGAAATAGTATGACTCCCTTTATCTACCCTTAGTTTAACAATATTGGCTCTGTCACGAGAGTTGCCTTGCCTCAATTGTGAACAATCCCCGGTATGAATCGAAACCAAGGGCGACACGAGCGGCGGGTAACAGGAGTGCATTAGTTAGCGCGGAGATTCGTAATTGATTTTTGCTACCGAGACTCTAGTGCCTCTTCTTCGCCTAAGACTATCGGAAGCAGTTACGAACATGTTTTCGTCTACTGTATGCAGACTAGTTCAGGTGCAAGTAGTCGTTCCGGTAGCGCAGGAACGCGCTACGACCGCCGGCCTGCTTTAGCTGCTTCAGTGCTAGATCGCACGGGCACTAACGATGATGGCCTTGGGCTCCGCGGATCCGTACGATCATTCTTTGGAGGCCCCCCTGACTAGATGACTAGTTAGTCGGTTGAGTACGTCAGCCTGGTGGAATGAGATCTGATGCTTGGGCTTGAGATGCTGGTGCTCGGCCCGGAATTATGTGCGAGCATAGCTTACGCTCATATACGAACTATTCAAAAGCTCACAGCCGTTCCGTACGATTTCTAATATACAGTGGTGCTTATGTTTCTGTCTGTCTCCTGACGACCACTTTCTATTGTCTTGTCATCCTGATTCCTCCAGTCGCTCTTTAACACGATCCATCATGTTCAACAAGCTTCTGCTTGCGTTGCCTTTTGTCCTGGGCGTTCTCTCAAACCCGGTCCAAATTAGGGCGACTGTTCCTGATAACTTCACTCTCTATGCCTATGGCTCTTCATCTAGTTCCGGCATCGGCGGGCTCCCGGTGCTTGCACTTGACGGTGAGTTCCTCTTCTTTACCTAGTATTTTTATTCTCAAGAAACTTCCACTGATATCATCCAGGTCTTGCCTATATCGTTGACTTGACGACAGAGACCAGCGCACAAAACGTGACCTGTAAGTCGCGATGATCCCTTGAACCACTATCTGCGTGCTCATAATTGAAAATAGTCGACCTAACATCATCAACATTCACTGGGACCACCTCGGATGGTGTAGAGAGCCTTCTCTACATTCCATCCACTTCTGGCCCTGTAGGCTTCACTACTACAACTGGCGACTCCTCGAAGGTTACGTCTGGCTTTGGATTTTATGGTAGAGTGGCCTACTGCTACACCCAGGATGCTATCAGTACCCTTTGGTACGCTGTACCCACCGAGCAAAGCGGCCTTTGGCAGCTCAACTGGGACAGCGATAGCGATGCTGCCATTGTTGTTGCGCTCAGAGACAATGCTCCTTCATCTTAAAGAAGCCACATATAGGCCGAGGAGAAGGAGAGGGCAGGCATCGTAATTATGCTTTAGTCGACACCTACATTTCTGATATCTGTATTATACATAATTTTCCTTAAGCGTGCTGCGCATCGCTTCCAAACCCATGCGAATATTCCGCTTCCAGGCATGGCCATCAAAAGCTACAATTGGTGTTTCTTCTCATTATCTATAGCAAATACGAAAGGATGAATTCAAAGTTGTTTAGCACTGTTTGTTTGATTTCCCCGCTGTCAGCAGGAGTGTAGCACAATACTTGTACTATTTATGTGTTACATAACCTGATGTGTTATATCGTTGCAGATAGGTGTGGCTAGGTGCAGGGGCTCTCGAAGAGGATGTCATAGTTACTCCAGGTCAGGGCACTAGTCGTCATTTGTGACACAGAATCTTAACACAGTTCTGTATCTTGGCTCTTATTACCATATGAAAGGAGCTCGGTGCATAAAATAAGCACTTGGTGTTGATCCACATAGCGGTAAGTGGCTCCAAGCTGCTGAACTACCCTTGGCGAGTCGTTGGTTCGCATTGGAAACTAGTCTTTTCTTCGTCGGAAAGACGATCATTTATCACAACATAGCACCCATAGTACTATTCGTAACTTCTTTAAGAGACTCCAGCTTGAAGACTTTGAATATGATGCTTTCGCTAATGGCATTCCTGGAACGCCCTGCGCTAGTATTATTTCCTTGTAATGCAACAATAAATCAATGTAGCGACCCAAGCATGCCAGAGTAGAGGGAAACATCCTAGTCAGGGCAGAATACTTATTTTATTATTTAATACAGGTCTATCGTAATTTTACACATGGCGCTGAATCAATGCACGATTAGAAACCAGAGCACTAAACTACTGGTCTGTCCAAACCTATAAGTCGAGTCCTTTCAGCCTTGGCTGGCACGACGGAGAGCGCAACCGGTCATCCATCGGAAGACTCCACACATACTGACCATGATCAGCAGGTGGCTACGCTACACAGGATTATCACTCATAACACGACTAACTCTCCAAGACTATCACTATCACATCTTCGTCACCACCAAAACAATGTTCAATCTACCCACTTTACATCATGGCGCTTCATGATTATCTTTATCTCTTAGCTTGTACCTTTCCTTTCGCTGGTTGTGGTAATAGCTCAAGACGCGGCATCATGCTTTCCGTACGGATCCACTGTCGTCCTCAAGGATCTCGCTCCACTTGAAGTCGAGCTCAAAGACTGGTGGTGCCCGAATTCTATGGCAGTTGGTTTTCAGGGATTCTCATACCCCCTCGAAGAAGCTGACTAGTTACATCCGAATAATGGCTTCGATACCATAAACGCCGACTTTGCCCATATGACGCAATAGTTTGAAGCGACGATTGCTCCAATATACTACCCTCTTGATATTAATGCATCCGTCTTTGAAACACCCTGAGTGCGGGTGTAGCGAATGATATGGTTGTATTCAAAGTTTGGACTAATTTAGGGGACCGCGTGAGTGATAGTTATTGGTGAATGTCTTGAAGAGGCTGGGGGACTATAGGATGATTGGAAGATATCGCAGCAAGTCATTCACGATGTGATGAGGTCGCCGACACTATTTATCCTGCTGATTTTGGCTTTGAGCCAGGCCGTGATGGTATGGATACCGGCGGGGAGCAATTTGTGGCTGACTTGGCTCTATTTAGAGAGAAATTGAACAGCCACGGTGTTTCGGCAGGGGACAGTGAGGATTGGGATAGATCGCAAATGCGAAGCGAAAATGGTACTGGACTAGCCGAGATCGGTGCCGGTGTCAAGGCCAATAGCGATTCCTGTCATGCTCATATCATGCTAGTATACAGTTGTTCGATCCCTGCGTCGGAGACGTGGACTTATATCCGAGTGCAGATCGAGTGGCTCAATGCGATGGTTCAGCTGCCCACAATGATTACCGAGACGCGGTGGGCCTGGTTCCCAGATACCCATGTCAATATGCCTGAACTTGGTGTGGAGGAGTATACAAAGTACTGAGAAAAATACGATCAGGAGTGCAAGACACCTAAGGAGTTCAATATCGGATGGATTCTTCATACGTGGTATGGGGAAGGGTAATTTCATTTTCTATTCGACAATGGTTCCTGTGAGATTCCAGATTTCTGGCCGCAGAATGGTTGTGTTGAGGAGAATAGACTAGCTTCGTAACTCACTTTCATAGACAAATATATTCTACTTGTTTATGCTAAAAGAGTAATTATTTTGAGCCAGAAACCCAAAAATAGATGGCTGCGGGTGTATCCTTAACTTGCATGTATAGGTGACGTCATTGCAAGTGATATATTATGCTGGTGGTGGGAGTCTATTAGGAAAACAAGCGTCCAGACGATTGCATCATTATTCACCTAATAAGACCGCGCAATAGCGTAACGGCACCGACACCTCAACTATTGTCAAAATGGGCGAAGACATAAAGAATGAATTGAGTGGTTGATTGAGTATCAGAAAATAGCCGAAGACAGATAGGTAGCTAGGTTATACACGCTCGGCTCGCTAATATTAACACGGGATTGGTTGACAAGAAAAGCTAATATTATTTGCGCAGTGTCTTTATTTACGCATGCTCTATCAGGCCTAATAATGGCGGGTGTTGGAACTATCGCAACTCTGCGTTCACCGGATGCTTTGGCCATGATCGCTCTGAAGCATATTGAAATTGATGACTTGAGTCACCTTCTCCCGATCCCGGCTAAAGGTGATGCCTCGCAGCAGCAAAGTTAGCACTGTCTGTACTCGCGGTAAAATCATTTTATAGATAAACTGTAACTTTCATTCTTTTTTTTATATATATATCAAAATTAACTTTAACTTGTATAAAATGATTTCTGGGACTCCTTTACGGTTCATCGTATTCCTGATGCTTCTCCTCTTCGTAAAAGCCGTGCTCAAAGCTCTTCTCCTGGCGGAAGGCGAAACGTTCCCAACTGACTCCTCTTCTCACGATCGTGCCATTTTTTGTGACCCGATGTGATCGTGGCTCGAAGGCCATGACTGATCGCCAGGTCTTGAACATGCGACGCCAATAACACGCCTCGGCCGCCGGTGTCAAATATCTATCCCTGAATACGCGAGTCGATTCTGCCGCAATCTTGCGCGCGTCGTCCGGGCGTACGATCAGACTCTCCATCTTCTCGTCGAGGTCACGCCAGTCCCGGCGAACCTCAACGTAATTCTGCTCGGTCCCGTTCGACTTCAATAAATGGTAGTAGTGGGCCATGTATTCCAGATTATGGATGACGGGAACACTGTTGCAGTTGTGTAAGTAGCGTAGCCGTCCACTCCAAGAGTTTCCTTCGGTGTGGGCGACGTATTGATACCGGCAAAAGTCTTGCATAGCCATAATGTTGTCGCGGTTATGCCAATCGATGGCTTCGACGTCGCTCCACTTCCTGCCCTTTGCTGCCGTAACCAGATCGCCACGCAACCGGGTGTTAACCGCTAGACTTCCGCGCCAAGACAGTTTCGACGGCTTATCATCCCATCCAAGTGCATATGAGCTCTCCAAGTCGGCTACATCTGCGCGGAATTGAGTATACGAGGCAACACCATCGTCGGGATAAGATCAGCCGTCGAAATCCGGCATGACCCAAAGCCAAGGGTTGTTCTTCTCGCGTGCCCACGACCACCGGATACGATTCGGCTGGTGCTGAGGCGATTGTGCCACATCTTCAATATCGAAGACGAATTCGATATTCGGTATGGACTTGGGGTTTGGTATAGACGTCAAGGCGCGATACATGTTGGCTAGAGCGGCCAGACCTCGAGAGCGATCTGGTTCACCTGGGACCTCCTTGATGACGTACAGCTGGGCATAATGTTAGCACATGGTGAAATGACCCAAGAAAAGCAGCTCACCTCGCCGTCATAGATCATCACCTGGAACTCTCCATGTTGTCGCCCACTGTACTCTTCCTTTCTATCGACATGGACGTCCTTTTCGAATATGGACCCCTTGGTCTCGATTATGTGATCCCGAGCGCGTTCAAGCTCCCAATATAAATCCGGAAAGGCAATCTGGTCAGGTCAGCAACAAGAACAAGAGCTGGGCAGATGTACTAGATCCCTGTAGAGAGAGGCCTTGTACTCGATCGACAAAGACTAGAATCCACGCTGATAAAACGTACATCGCATTGCTCGTCTGACATGCCAAAGTTTAATGCATCCCGCTGCGTCTCGAACGCCCATTGCTCTTCCGCAGGCGGCGATTGACCCAAAGATATTTGCTGCTGTTCCTGTGGCTCTCGTATCGACGCTTGGAAGAATGAAACTTCTCTAGTTTCCCTGCTGTTGAGAAACAGAATAGTCGAGGTTGATAGAATAGCTAGGGCCAGACAAATGAGGCGCCGGCTGGCAAAATGCTTGGACACATCGGCCAGGGGTCGCCGCTCTAGATACATCGCAGCGAATCGGGTTTTAAATGATCAACGAGGCATAAGGAGCGTAATCCTGGGTTTAATGAACGTCAAGACCACATTGTTAGAAAATTGTAGAATTACTTTCGCTCAGGAAATTCCCAAAGAATACATATAGGCCAGTGGGGTTGCCTCGAGTCATCAGGGGACGCAGATGATGGGGATTCTGTTAATTAATGACAGCCAGCCACATCGGCACGGCGTTTCATGGTTCGATTCCTTGAAGCCCGGCCGGCGATCTTGGCAGGGTGAAGCCATCGCATGCATTGAGCCCTAGCCCATCAACTAGGGCCCTTTCCAAGATGACATATGGAAGGATCTAGCGTAGTGGGCTTAGAGGGGTAGCTTTTGAGGGCCCTGGCCCACTGAATTCCGCCTTAGAACCCCATTCCTCAATCAAACTTTCAGACCAGACTTGCTTTCTCCGCGCGTTCTCCTATTTACCCAGCGGGCTTACCAACGAGTCGGAAGACGCCAGACGCTAACTGGTTCAAGCTTAACTCTTTGATAAGGCTGTTATCAAGTAAGCGGAGGACACTAGCCTTATGGCACTATCGACGACGAGGCAAGCCAAGCTGAGAACTAAACCCCACTCAGTCAGGGCGGTAGCAAAGCTGAAAGGCCAGACTGGTCGCGATTGGCCTGATCCAGAGTCTGGGGACCAAACTATGTTGCGCTTATTCAAGTCGCCAGTCCCATCACAAGCGATGCACAGTCCGGAACAGATGCAGTGTTTATCGGGATGCCAAATTACCGAAGGAGCAAAGAGACAGATCAAGTCACCGCACGAATTCTGGAGGCTGTGTATTGTTGGTGGCTCATTATAGTTCAAAAGGATGATAAATCTGGAGGATATGTTAATGGTCACCGTTATAAATGGGGGCTGGGGGATATACTGGGTTACAGTACAAAAGAATAACATCTCTTATCCGCACTGTGTGGTGCAGTGGTTGTCATTTAGGTCACAGGGATATTTCTATCTAACACGGTCCACATATGGATAAAGCGCTGATCCGTATATATATATATATATATATATATTTATTTATTTTGCCTTATAAAAACCTTTCGAAAACGGTATAAATCACGAGATGTTCAGTTTTGCCGCTGCGGTACGTCTCCATAATGCCCCAGTTAGCGCATATACCACATTGTGGGTGAAAACATCCTGGCGACCTGTATCGCCTTACAAATTCGAGCTAGCCGGCGTATTCCTGCATGCCCAGACCCGAGTTGTCGCGATAAAGGCATCGAGGAATGACTAGGCTCTGAGCCATGGAAAGAAAGCAAGTCTGCTCTGAAAGAAGTTTTGATTGAGTGTGGTTTTCCAAGGTGGAATTCAGTGGGCCAGGGCCCTCAAAGCTACCCCTCGAGCCCACTAAATCCTTCCATATGTTATCTACAGGATTGATGCGAGATCCGGCTGCCTGCGTCCGTATCATTCGCCCACGTCACAATTGTACTTGCATTGCCGCAAAGGGCATGGATTGGCATCCATGCCTTACAAAACCAGCAGTGCGTCGAGATCGGATGTCGTTGGATCTGGCCCGTCCAACTCCTTCTGTCGACGGATGTTTGCAATGTGTTCCTCTGCATCGGCTACTGAGCGCATGAAGTCGTTTTCGGCATCGCCGGGGTGCGGACCTGGATCGAATTCCATCAAGCTGGATCTTCCCCGGAAGCAGCGCCATCGCAAAATCCTCCACTGGGCACAGAAATGTGATCGCAAGAGGACCTCCTACTCGCAAGATTTTGCAGGCGAAATATACAGGAGGATTTGCAGAGGCTCGAGGGATCACAGCCCGGTCAGACTTCTCCAAATGTGTCAAACAGCCGATGCAGCTTACCTCGGTACCCAGTCAGCCCCATTGGCCGCCCTGGAGCACCAGAGTCCACAGGCATCCTACACGAAACTTCCGTGACGGAAGTTGCCAGGACTCCGCCAACAACGAACCCGCCCAACATCCGGACCCTGACATATGGGTTGACCCTGCCATCGACGCAGAACGACACACCGTGTTGAAGTAGTATGTATGCTAGCTACGAAGGGGTATGACCACTGAGTGTCCATCGCCGGGCTCTTAGGTATGATAATATGAAGCATTGGCTATTAATTAAGCATTGTTCGAGAGACACCAGTCTACTCTGGAGCCTCAGCTTTAAATCGCTGAATTACTATAGTAGTCATAGTTGTCAAGGCTACGGCTCGTTGAACACGATGGCAGACAAAGCTGATCTAGGATTTCCTATGCACCTCGCACTTATTTTCCTCTGCTTGATACATCAGCGCTGTTATAATGTTATTATAATGTTGCTTATTAATAATTTATTAAATTTAACACTTTTTAATTTGTATGAAAAGTATATATTATTACCTCTAAATTTTAGTTCACACAAACGCCGATATGCTTTTGAACCTTTTTTCCCCAACCATATTACGACTCGTTATTGCTTTCGGAACTAGCTGTAGCTTCCATGGCAGTGCATAGCATGACCTGTCACCCACGTCTATCAACTGGGAGTGTCACATTGCAGCTAATCTGGAATACCAATCTTCAGGACGGGGGAGAATGGTCCGGGCATTTGCTATCACGAATGTTCGCGTTTTCGATTGTACGAAACTGCTGCCTACCACAACCGTTACTGTCTCGGATGGCCACATCAACCACCTATGTTCACCATGCGGCCACGATCTTCCTGCGGATTTTGTCTACGATGCAGCCGGTTTGAAGCTCCTTCCCGCATACATGGACTCGCATGCTCATTCGAGTAACGTAACTAACCTGGAAGAATTGACAGCTTTTGGTGTTACCACTTGTCAAGGATATAAGGTTTACTATAGCCTATCATAGTACTTACGTGTTGGTGAAATTTTGGCGTAGCTGGTACTGCGACACCACCACGGTGCTGGCTTTTTGCGCGTTCCCGTCTTTCTGCGCACACTCTCAGGAGTCACAAGGGCCTGACACATCTCACCACTGTTTCATTTATCGCGACGGCACCCAACAGCACGCACGCTAAATTGTTCGGCCAGGTCGGGACTCCTCATTCACTCAACAATCCCAGCCAGATTCCGGCGTGGGTGGATCAGCAGGTGAATGAAGGTGCTGACTTCATGAATGTCGTCGGCAGCGCACCGAGTGCCGGCCTGACTCTGGAAGCCAAGACCCTTTTGGTCGAGAAATCTCAGCCGAGAAATAAGCAGGTTGTACTACACGCCAGCAGCTACGAAGCCTATCGACAAGGCGCCATTGCTAACGTCGACCAGATCCGCCATTTCACGTTGGATGTCCCTGCGGACGAGCATTTACTTAGAATGATCAAGGATTCTGGAGCCTCTTTATGTCCAACATGTACTACGATGCGTGCTGTCGTCGAACAGCTCAATTTGCCTAAGAGCTCACTGGCTACAGCCAATGTGTCAGTGGCCGCCATGCATGCAGCACATGTACCCATCGTCGTCGGCACAGACGCCAATATGAAACCATCAGCGACAGAGAATGTGCCGTTTGGGAATAGCTTGCATGATGAGCTGGGGAATATGGTGGCCGCGGGTATGTCTCCCATAGAAGCCCTAAACGCTGCTACATCACTACCAGCAAAACTCTTCGGTCTTCCATATCAGTGTCAATCTTGTTCCAATTTTTATCCAGCCTCACCGAGTCAAATACAATCTCCACGCAACGAGAGATGCGCTCGTATGATGACAGTCGAGGATGTGTTGGTGTGCCATCACGTATTACTTGTCCCATGCTAAGGAACGTATAAAGGCATTGCGTGAGATGCTCGCTCCGCTCCGCATTGACACGCACTTCGTTGTTGATCATTTTCTCCCAGTTTCCCCCCTCTGCTACCACAAGGCCCTGTGCATCGAAATAGTAACTCCGTTGTTCTGGTTTAGCTGCCATGAACTCATCTCTAGCCTATAAAGGATAATTTGGTCGTCTTCGTTCTCGTTCTCGTTCTCGTTCTCGTTCAAGTTCACGTTCAAATTTAACAGCGCCTAAGAGCACGATTGAGACGCCCTGTAATGATCTGCTGTTGTCTCCTCTGCGGCCGAGGAATATTTTTGGTTGTTGCTAT
The DNA here is from genome assembly GCA_036674765.1 of Seiridium cupressi. Taxonomy (NCBI): domain Eukaryota; kingdom Fungi; phylum Ascomycota; class Sordariomycetes; order Amphisphaeriales; family Sporocadaceae; genus Seiridium; species Seiridium cupressi. Next base: position 293,522 of record JARVKI010000025.1, read on the forward strand.
TCTCCCAGTAGGGCTGGTACATTCCATTAGAATCCCACGGTTTGGGGATTGTTGTGAAGTGCATTTACTGCCATGTAGCAGAAGGGTTCTCAAGTCCAACCTCAATATTAGTATATAACTCAAAAGGGTCGAGACTTAGCTGTGACTGCTCAACGTTCAGGATTTCTGATCTACTCAATCGGTTTGTTGCGTTTAACGCTGGCCTACTGGTGCTAGAATTTGCGCACCATTAAGCATTGTGAAATCCATGTGGAACGGACGAATCGCGACGTAATCGTTTCCGTGAACGACCTATATTCGAATTATATGTGGAGCTTTTTGTGGTTTCGCCACTCTCAATCGAAATCGGAGTAGTGATAACTTTGAGCACAAGGAAAGATGCAGAAAAGACAAGCTTCTAAACATGTCGCCAGCAACAGCTCTGGAAAGTGCTATTCTGGTGCTGCAGCTGGCAAAATGGTGGCTGTAGGGGTGTACGTACCGGTGCACTAACATAAGTTGCTCAAGCCAATAAGAGGCTGAGAAATATCGCTGCGCCCGCAGGTCGTTGCGTCCCTACATTATGATTTGCGCTGCATCTCTATCAATTCTCTGATTCATTACGTGAGAATTTGTGCAGATGACGTTGGAAGTTCCCCGCAGTGGAAAACCATGGGCTACACCTGGTCAAAATACTTCTTTTCTACTCTAGCTCGGTTGTATTATTATCCTTCAGAGACTTTCTTCTGAGTATCTCTTCCTTTTTAACCTTCAACTTCCTTCTCCTAACTTAAAAAGGACGGAAGAGTGAAAGACGTTAACACTGCTTACCATGGAAGCGTTTGAAGCCGAGCTCGCTAAGGCAACAAACCTCGGTAATAGGGACTTGCTGGGTGCCGTTGCTATGGTCATTGATAACAACGGTAAGTTAGAGCGTTCCACTGCGAGTGTTCGAATGCGTATAAGGCTACAAGAAGAGGGCATCTGATTAATACTGTGGGACATGAGCAGGAAACTTCTTATACCGACATGCTGCTGGACGCCAATTTCTTGCTACCGACTCGCCACCTTTGGATCCCGATTGCACCATATCGCTCACTTCGGCAGGCAAGTTCTGGACCAATATCGCGGCCTTGCAATTGGTTGAACGCGGTATTCTGACGCTTGACGAACCGATTAGGAAGTATCTTCCTGAGATTGACAAATGCCTGCTCGTCGAGGAGGTGGATATAGAGGGTCAAGGTGGAGGCGACTTGGAAAATAAGGAGAAAGAGATAAGGCTACGTCCACCAACCCGCGGCGTCACATTACGCGACCTACTTTTGAATATGAGTGGTATGGGTAACCCTGATACGTACCAAGAGCGGTTTGGTAGCGAGGATAAGGTACCACCACTGGACTTTCCCCATGACGCCCATCCATTAGCCAAGGATCGATTTACGCCCCTTTTCTTTGAGCTGGGTGAGGGCTTCGAATTTGGATGGAGTATCTATTGTGTCCAGATACTCGTCGAGCGGCTTGGCGATAAGGACCGGTTCTTCCAGTACGTCGACGAACATATTTTTGGCGCGCTCGGCATGACCGGTTCCACCTACCGACCGGCCCTGGTGCCGCATGTCTGGGCGCGTCGCCTGCAGATGGTAGGGCGTGAGTTGGACACCACTACGACGGACGGCAAGCCCGGCCTCGTGGCCCGTGACGAGGACACGTATGGCCTGACCTGCAGCATATCCGATCTCGCCCGGCTCTTTGGCGATCTCATGTCGCCCGACTGCAAGCTGCTCCAGGTCCAAGAACACCGCGATCTATTATTCGCGCCACAGTTGACACCCGGTAGCCATGCACACCAGTCGCTGCTAGCCGAAACTACCAACTACGGCTTCCTGCTCCCACTCGAACAGGGCGTGTCCCATAAAGTATCATGGGCGTTCACACCACCTCCGGCGATTAACTGGACGACGGCGGGCGTACTTATTGAAGAGGACGGCACCCTTCCCGGCTCGGGCATCCCCAAAGGGATTGTGGCATTTGAGGGTAAGCCAAATGTCATCTGGACTATGAATCGCGAAAGGGGGCGCATGATGCTTTTTGATAACCAGTTGCTGACAGGCTGCGATGTGAAAGCACATAATCTTGCGGTTCGGTTTTTGTATGACGCTTGGGAGGCGTTTGGCAAGGCGAGAAGGAGTATAGAAGGTCAAGGGTTGATTCCTAGTATCTGACATACGGAGTCAGCAGCATGTTTAGACAAAAAGCGGCGGAGCGTATATACCTATGTAATGGCCTTTAGTGAGTCCTAGCTGTGTGTGCTATGCTTGTAAATAAATAAATCGTTTCAATATAATCAAATCAAACCAAATAGGTGGAAGTTTTACTCAAATCAACGCAATTCAAAGCACCTGAGTTGGATATTTGCCAAATCGAAAACAATCTAGGATAAGCAGATGATGCCTCGCCAATACACCCCAGCTTCAGGTTTGCGTTGGCCCTCGACCGTCTGGTTGTAGCGCTAACATTGCTTTTTCTCTGAAAAAAAGAAAAAAATGGCGCCTCCCGCGAAATGTTTTCTGTATGCGCGTCTCCGCTTTGTGATAGCTCTCGCTTTCATTTTCATTAGCCTGTAAAGCCGAACACGGCTCTCCCATATCAAACCTGGCTAGGGTATAGCCGCCGAAGCACATTTCCCGAGCCTGAAAGCCCAGACTGATTCTATCTGAAGGATCACTATGTGCTTCAAAATCGAAGATAGGCTTGATGAAGTGGCTCTTCGAACGAACGTCCTCTGTTATGGCCAAATTTAATGGGGGGCAGAAGTGTAAATATTGCCAAGATTGAGTTCCTTGAAGGGATATACTTCCTTGTACTAGGCAACTAAAACTCTATAACTTTTTATCATTCGGTAAGCTTGTCTCTCCAGTTTAATGAATGGATAAACAAGTCGATCTTCAAACTAAGCCATGTCACACATTATGTAGCAAACACGCGCCAAGAGCGACATGTCACAAGTTGTGCCTTCCGTCCCATATATACCGCGTATATAGCATAAGGAAAGGCGCCTGCAATTTCGGAGAGACCGATACTAATTCTAATAAGGTATCAGGACCCAGAGCCCGCTCCCAGGAGCCAAGTATCGAGTATGATGTTCAATGAAATAGCGGTTTTCCAAAAAGTGCTTATATCTCTCTTTTCCTCAGGCTGCGGGCGTGCCTGGCCGATTGGACGTCCCAGGGGCGATGCTGGTGGTGGCGGGGTTCGTCCCGACAAGAGATTGGTAAAAAGACGTCGAATAGGTGTTTGAGAGACAGAGCTAGGAGCTGGCGTTGGCAAAGAAGTGGCAGGATCTACGCCTTGAGTATCAGAATTAGTTTCCATTGCGCCAATGTGTTTCGACATATTGTACTCACCTGTTCCCGCACCACTGCCATCACCGGGCCGTTTGCGTTTTACCCTTCCTAACACATGAGTGAGAATTTGAGCTCCGAAATATTTGGTGCTCCATGCAATTGGAGGTTGCGGAAGACTTACGGGGACTTCCACCTGAGTCCATGTGGTCATCTGAATCCGAGTCCAGATTCATCTCATCTAACAGGCGTTCATAGGTATTGGCTGTCCTGAATCCGAAAGCTCGAGCTCTCCTTAGAAAGGTTGGAATCCCAAGTCAGCTGACATGATTCAATGACGGATGGACGCTAGAATAGGATTCTTGTAGGGGTATGACATACCTTCGCCCTGGAGTAGGCGTGGTTCCGCCAGTACCATCACCGGGTCGAGGTCCGCCGCCACCACCACCACCTCCGCCGCCGCCTCCGCCTCCGCCGCCTCCGGGCTGGAAGGCCTCGTCGTCCGGTCTCTTGGGATGCTTTTCGTCATTTTGCATCCTCGGAAAATTTCTAGCGGTATCAATCGAACGTTGGGCTCTTATACCTAGTGGGGGTGCGGCAGGGTCTCCTGCTCTGGGATGAGCATCAAGTCCGACAACGTCAAGAAGTTGCTGTGCGTTCACCGCAGCGTTGAGATTATCAATCGCTAGGATGAGGTTTTGAAAAGAACCATCGGTGATTCGATCTGCCGCATCGATTCGGACCTCATGTCTAAGTCGAAATACCGTACCGTTAAATTGCTCATACATGTCATCCAATGCTCTTATGTAGACTTGTCTGTTCAAATAGTATGTGTTCATGTCATGAATACCGGTCTGCTGGGCTTCTTCGTAAATGTTTTCCAGGATCCGCCTTCTGATGTCAATATATTTATCAATGTATATCCTGATCCAGTCAAACATATCCCTCAGACTAGAATGAGGGTTGCTTTCAATCAAAGTTCCTGTGAGGCAATTAGACCATGATGGTACCAAGAGAGTAAACGAGATATGACTGACGTAATTCGTGAGCCTCGTGGCGACTGTGGCGGTACACCGCCGAAAAGTGAGCCTGGTGAGCCGGGTTGAAAGATAGGTTTGCAAGCACCTCATCGTCGAGCATATTTGCCTCGTGAATCTCGCGGTTGACATCAGCCACTATGGAATTGAATGTCGGGTCATTGAGAGCGTTACGGTTTGTTGGGTGATTTTGGACACAGTGATGCCAGAAGCAAAAGCGAATCCGACTCCAATTTCGTGACCACATGAGAAAGAATTCTAAGAGATCTCTCTTGGTGTATTGTGGGTTTCTGTCCCGTATGTATTGATTGATTAATGCATCCATCCAGTCTCCATGATCATTATCGATCTCGAATATGGCCTTGTAATGCCTCCCTAGGCTGATCAAGTCGTTGAACTCACCCAAAAAAGTTCGAGCATCTTCGTTGCCGCGTATGTCCACAGGTCCACCTGGTAACCAGAGAGTTCCAATTTTCGGTGGATTTGCGGGAATATTGATATAACCAGCGCGAGTGTGAGGTGCATACCACAAAATACCGAAGTTGCCGCCAACATCCGGATTCCAGTCATCCTGAGGTCGAAGATTCCATTGTGACTCAGCGGTGTCGACGAGTGGGAAAGTCTCTGCCATTGAGAGAAGAAGCTGGCTTTGGAAGACTCTGATCACTTATCAGGGCTTAAGGCGCGTCGACTCAAGGGCTGTTACGGTGGAAGCGCCGCGGGAAGATCTTTGCAAGAGAGAATATATTAGATTCACATATAAAAGGACATAAGCAGGCAGTATAACACAATTGAAAGGGATTTGGAAGGAAATATCCGTTTTCGGAAAATGTGGCTTTGTAACTTAACAATTCAACTTGGTGTAGTATTTGCGTTTCAGCCGAAACATTTTGACAATGAATCGCTGACATGGAAACGATGGAGATAAAGACGAAGCTGGGCCACCCTGGCCCTATTGGCCAACCCATATTATTTTATCCTTTCGGAAAACTTGTTTGGTGCGTCTCAACCCCCTGCCCCCCAAAACTCGGTTGGTGCTATGTTAATGCACACAGTCAAGTGCATATCTGGTTCGGTGTTCTAGCCTCGGCAGATTGATCCGGCATTCGAAACATCCTTTTTCTATCCTCATTGGGCTCATACCATTCCCTGGTATCGTTACGATCGTTATTGATCCTGGAATATCCCCGACCAAATATCTCAACCTGTGGCAAATAACGGCGCTCGGTCATGTATGGATGATGGTGAGTTCGTGTGCCATGGCGTTGGTCTCCGACGATGACCAGGCTTTGCTGTTGTTCCTCCGCATCGTTTTAAGACTTAGTATGGCAGACTTGGCTGCTCCGAGTCCAATAAATGACATGTGTACGCTGTCTGATCTTCTTGTATATGATAACCCACACTCTCTCAGGGCCCAACTTCATGGCATTGCCTAAAAAGCGCGTCGTATTCCCGACCGACACGCCGAGCTTCGTCCAACTCTTGGTTTGTTCGGTGATGAAATTCGAGCTCGGCATACGTGCTTAAAACTTGAAGACGATCTATTGGCTTTCGCGAGAGCGCTAATTCAAGTGCGCGCCGCCGGTAATGCTTGGGGTTTTGAATATTTTGAATGTGATCCTCCACGTAAGCCATTGTCCTCAGAGTGTTAACATCCAAGTCGAATTCAGACAAGGGCCTTTTTGTCTGCCGTACCCGTTCGTTTATATGCTGATCAAGCTGACTACGAACATTTTCGTATTCTGGGTATAACTCTTCCTCCGTGGCAGCGCTGCTGGCTGATGCAGGCGCAAATCGCGAGGCTAAGAACGAGCCCAGAAAGACCCAGTATTGCGATGATACCTCCTCTGCATCCAGGCTGATGCGTGCAGCGGAACAAGGCAGTAGTCTAACTACCCAGAATAGATAATCTGACATTTTAGTAGCCGGGCAATGGTTGTAGCCAAACAGCGAGCTAGCGAGTTGGAGGTGGCCTTTCCCTGCTACGGGATTTCGGATCACATCTGCCAGTGCCGTAGCGAGTGGCGCCGCAGCTTGACGTGCCTTTTCTACTCCTAGCTTCCTAAGGTTAGCGGCCAAGGTGGTGATGGGATGCAATGGCCCCAACGTAATGGAGGAAAGAGAGACGGCAAAGTCCATGAACGAAAGGGCGATCTCTTCCTTGAGGGCAGATAGCGCGACCATTGCAGCGTAGAGATACCAGGTCAGTATCGACCGTTTCCTATGAAGTAGTAATTTCAGTGCATTGCAGCATCTGTTCAGCATATCGAAGCCGAGAGTCAGGTCTGTTTCCTGCTCAAGCCGAAGTGCAGCAAGAAAAGTGTTAATCCACCAAAACCTCGTTTCATCGCACGTGAATGCTTGGTTGTATATGACGTTCGCCCTAGGTCGATCCGAAAGACATATCTTCGCATGATCCTGCACTGCTCGCAAGGACCCTTCGATGGTCAGTAGGTCATCAGGAGGGTTGGGCTGATAACGAAAGCGCGCATGATAAGCTCTCCCCAGAGTATCGACAACCCAGTCTTCATTGTTTGGGTCTTGACCTCTGCGAGATCGCCCTATGAATGCCCTCAGGCGCCTTTCAAGCCGCTGACCCTGTATCACAGGCACATCCAGCGCAGTCGTATGGCCAGCATCGTGTAAAATATCACGAAGCTCGTTGAACTTCAAGTTTTTCCTGACTCCCCATTGGCGGAACCGAAATTTGTACATTTTGATCCTGATTCCATTGTCAGTTGCATGTCCTAGAGACTATCCACTCCTGGCGAATTTTGCCTTCAAACGTACGTGGCATAGAAGTGATATTCCTTTCTCATGGTGGCAGATACATCCTCTAATCGCTGGTCGCAACCGATGTACAGATAAGAAATAACGGGTTTGTACTTCTCCCAGTCTTCATTGGTAGCCCACGATTTGGTGTTCCTGATCGAGACATTTTAGTGGTGCGGCTCGTGATCGGCTAGCGGTAGGCTGAGTTTCCTGAGGAAGCTGGTGCCAACGTGTCAGAGATACTTGAAGAAAGTGGGATATCGTTGTCAGCTTATATATTAGGCGATAACATGAGCCCGTGTTTGTTGTAAGGGGATTCACATTGAGAGTAGGTTCTGCTGACCTGTGGATTTGACTGCTTGTACTGATCGTGTTCTGATCGCCCCGAGTGGGGGCCTAAGACTGATGAGTCTCACGTGACGTGCCATCGCCCCATGCAGCCAGGAGAGTACGCGCTCTGTCACACGTATTCGATATCCGGGTCAAGCTGATGCGTATACATGCAGATGTAATCGGATATGCTTCGAGTAAATCCTTTGCACATGTGTATTTGGACTCACGTGCTAAAAGAAGGAGTTACAATACTCTATGTACCGACTTGGGACTAGCTTGCTACCTAGTTGATTTCCCTCATTGTCTATGCTCTGACTGGACGATCAGCCCCAATTGAGTCAGAAGCCTTGACTCGAGTGAGCAGCTGCTGGATTCTGGTTATTGAAGACCAATCCGAACATGTTACCCCACTTTACGCTGGATTCCTTGGCAGTCCAAACACGCTGCCTCCAGCACTTTTGTTGTATATTTGATAGTCCTCAAGAAAAACAGGGAGGAGAAGCTTGTTTCACTAGACTTAGTAAAAGGATCCAGACTACTGCTGCATCTCTCCCGTCAAACTGTAACTTCCAATATCGGAGTGCAGGACACCATGAAGGACATCATGAATCGGGCGATCATATACTCTGATCCACCTGGCCTCCAAACACAGGTAGTGGCGCAGCCAATACAGCAGCCCTGGTGTGGGGAGGTGCTAGTCAGACTGTAAGACAACCGGTGGATGCAGACATTGTTTTCTTGGCTTAAAGACAATCTGGCAGACCCTATTCCGGCGTATGTCACACAGATCTAGGCATATGCACCAATAGCCCCCGTACTCTCCCAGTTGGGATTCCCAAGGTTTGTTCTCCACACTAGGCACTGCAGGCGGGCTTAGTTGACTACATAACTATTTGAGTAGGCCAGGTCGGTGGACACGAAGGTGGAGTCATAGCTTCAAATGCCCATCATCAAGCTGATAACTTGTATGAGTCGGAAAGGTCGTCGCTCATGGGCCTGGCGTGAGATCGCCGGCAATTGGAACAGTCGTGGGTATCAAATGGGAAGCAAGCGCTTGTCTTAACTGTGGGAAATCAGTTATCCCTTTGAAACTCAACTTTAAACATAACTACTCCCCAGAAACTTTGACGTGCTAAAGTTGAACTCAAGCATCAGATTGTGCGAGGTATACAGTGACACTAACAGGAATTCAAATCTCATGTTTTTGCATTGACACCATGATTGGAGACTACGCCTGAGCTAACTTCCAGCTGACCCATTGGATATCCACATAAACTATATGATTACAGCTTCACTGGCAACTCATACGAACGTGTTACCCTCCCCATCCCCAAGCTCAAATCCATCGTGGCCGTTAATCGGGCATAGACGTCCGGCGAGCTGGACAACGTCTCAGCCCAAAAGCGCGTGGCATTATAAGGCTTGTCCAACTCATATAGCTGTGCATGATCATTGGCCTCTCGAATGATGGCACTGACGTACTCTACCCCGTCAAATTTATCCCGGAACATTCTCATTGCCTTGATGAGTATATTCAATTGCTCTTGCTTCTCAGCTGCTTCTTTGCCGTAAGCCTTGCATGGGTATTTGAAGCTGTTTTGGGCTTGAGAGAACAGGATGAGCATTGCTAGTGGCTTTGCAGTGAATGCGACTCTGTAGGGTCTCGTCAGTGGTCCGTCGTGGAATCCGGGGAAGTAACTCATACAGGCTAATGGGAAGGTAACGAGCTAAACCAAGCTGCATAATCTCGCGCATGCACTTTGTAAACTTGCTTATACCCTCCCAAATATCATCCATGTACGTGCGCATATGGGAGAACCTCAAGAAAGTGTACGTGATTTCATCCGGGGTTGTGGACAGCAGATGCCAAACTTCCCGATCGCCAAGATATATGACAGAGGAGCTGCGCCGAAGAGTCAGCATGGAATGTGGCCAATGGAAGCAGAGGCGCTCACAAGTAATACATGTACATGACATATGCATGGAATACGACCGAGCTCCGTCCAGGTTCACTCAAGTGCGCGACGGTGTTCCCAATGGTGCTCAGTGGCAATTGTGAAGAAGTTTCCCTATGCCAGGCGACAAGCTTTTGCTTCATTTCCTGCCCCCTGCTTGTCGTCACTGCTGACAAATCATCGCCCTCGGTGACCCCTAGAACGTGCTCTTGGGTAATGTCTGTTCTGTCAAGCAAATCAGTTAAGATCAAGCAAAGCTGTGCAAAGCGTGACGTGATTTTCGTCAGTAAAACTTTGGTGATGTTGTCGACCACAGTTGACTCGTTATTGCCATCTTCTATTTCCAGTTCCGTCAGCATAATGCCTTCAACTGGATTAGAATTGAGTTCGGAGTACCGAATCTGAATGTCTCGTCGCAGTCCCATTGGCAATATCCGGTCCCGAATGATGCAGCTCCACCACAACTTCTTATAAAGGATGCGTTTTGATTCTCCATCGATAAGAGATGCAAAGTTATGGGCGCCTATTAGCTTTGCATGTCGGATTGCAGCACCTAGCCAGTTCGTGTTCGAACGTTCTTCGCCGTAAGCGTCCCGAGGCACCCAGAAGGACAAGAGCAAAGCACTTTGACTCTTCCAGTAGTTTGAGGACTCCGTGTCAGAATCGTAGAGGAGCTACTCCGCGTAGTATCAGTAGCGCATCCAGGCAAGTATGATGGGACATAAACGTACCTTTGCGCGGTAGTACAGATCTGCTCGGCACTCGCGCAGGGTATCGAAACCAAGTGAAGTAATTACGTAGGGAGCGGTGAGCTATAATCGGTCAGAAACGGTGACTGACTGTAAGAATATGGGTCGTGTACGTGGCATGTGGCAAACAGCATAGCACGGATGAAGAGCAAAGGTATTCCCACGCTGTAAGCATTGATGCACTGTTCACCACGGTATGATTTCCAGAAGGATGATTGGTCAAGCATTGGCAGGAATGGATGAGCGTAGAGAAAGTACTGTCTCACGAACTCATCCAGCAGATGCTTTTGTGGGAGGTGGAAGCAGCCCTCGTCTTCTAGGGCTTGGTAGGATGCTGGACTGAGGGAGGAGAGCTGTCCAGACGAGATGAAGGCGTGATAGTTGTACAAGACAACCAGAGGCGATGACTTATTCGGCCAGAGACCCCTTTTGACAAATGATTTCCGTTGTCTGTCTCCCAGGTCTTGACCTGGGTTTGATTCTCCACGTTGTTCGATGGGGCGAGCGTGCCCGGCGGACGATGCATCGTCAAAGTCGAAGAGGACGGGTATCTCCTGGTTGCAGTCCGAGAAGTCCATTCTCGTCTCGGCTATTCAAATCCAGCTACACCACTTTTCGTCTTACGAGAATAGTGAGCTCTGCAGGCGTTGATATCCTTCAATTGCCTAGGTTACACCCGGCATCCTCGGATCTCAAATTCCGCCGACCTTTCCCCCGCATTCTACCCCAGCCTCCAGCGCTTCCCGAAACTACCCCAGACAGCTAAACCCATGTCGATCTGCATATAGTCTCGTTTTCTGACTCAACTATGTCGAGTCAGTCCACTAGTCTAGTTCTCTACGGGAAAATGGGCTTGAAGTGCAGCCGAGTGATATATCCGTGCAACCGCCACGGCAAGTCATTAAGACTAGCCTCTTGTTTGTGAAAAGCATATAAATTGGTCGAATAATCCGAAAAGTAATTCCCTGTTAATGAGTTCGTATTCGTCCTCCCCCAGTTTTACAAGTTTGGAAAAATGGCCATCTTTCAAATGTCCCGAGTGGATCTCTCCAGCTCGACTGCCCAGGGGCTTGCTTTCGCCCTTGGCTCAGTACTACACATATTCTTATTCAGATTCGGTGAATGGAATACGTTTACGACCAAAATCATCGCAACATTTTTGGCTGCAAACTTGGCATCTATTCTTGCATTGCCACATTACTTTCCTACCATCTATCCGTCACATATCACTGCTGTTTCAACAACATCAAGTCTGGCACTGTCTCTGATTCTGGGAATATGGTCAAGCATGCTCATATACAGAGCGGTTTTCCATCCCTTAAACAGATTTCCAGGACCCTTCTGGGCTCGTCTTTCTAATCTTTATGTGACTTCACTGACAGCGAAGAATCTGCACCTTTATGAAGAAATACACAAGCTTCATAACAAATATGGCGAGGTCGTGCGAATTGGTGAGTGCATACAGTAAACCCCGCTGTAGGATGTTCTGAAGCTGATGCGATTATCCAGGACCATCTGAACTGTCGATTATTACACCATCCGCTACCTCCGCGATACTGGGAAATAAGTCACCCTGTGTCAAAGGGCCATGGTACGATGTCTTGTACCCAGTAGTATCACTACAAATGATACGTAATAAAGAAGACCACGCTGTTAGACGAAAAGTATGGGATCGTGCTTTCAGCGCTAAAGGTATAGTTCCTAACGGGTCGATTGAGGAGATAGGCACTGACCAGCAAAGCTTTGCGAGAATACGAACCCAGAGTCCAAAAGTACACCGACCAGTTGATAGAACAACTCGCCAAACAGGAAGGCAAATCTGTTGATGCGACAGTCTGGTTCAACTTCTATAGCTTCGATGTCATGGGAGATTTGGCTTGGGGAAAATCCCTCAATATGCTTCGTGATGGCACCGTCCATTATTTCATGAAGACTTTGCACGCTGATATGACCAACGTTGGTCTGTTCAGCCACCTTGTTTGGCTCTTCCCGCTTTTCAAAGCAATACCAATCCTGAACAGCGAAAACAAAAAGTACTGGAGATGGATTCGTCAACAGGTGACCGAACGGAGAAGCGTATGTCGCTCTGGTACCATGTTCCTGCTGACGTGCATCACTGACGATTTCTTAGATGAAGCCAGATCGACCAGATATATTTTCACCGCTCTTGGAGGCGTATGAGAAAAACGGAACACCAACCCGGCAGAACGAATTGAATCTGCTCGGGGATGCTAGTTTGATAGCAATCGCGGGAAGGTCAGCGCCACTCTCCTCATAGATTTCGTATATTGACTCGTCACTAGTGATACTACTGCTGCTTCTTTGACCTGCCTGTTCTTCGAACTTGCCAGAAATCCGAACGCTCTCGAGTTTCTGCAGAAAGAGATCGACAGGTTCTATGAACAATCAATTCCCATTGATGGACAAGCGCTTTCAGAGCTCGAATACCTGGATGCCGTGATCAATGAAACTCTTCGACTACATCCACCTGTCCCATCGGGAGTTCAAAGAAAGACTCCACAAGAAGGTCTCACTGTTGACGACATCCACATACCAGGTAACACTATTGTGAAAGTTCCTACACACACGGTCTTTCGAGGTGACCCGCCCCTGTTCTTTAATTCACAACATCGAACTAACGAAGCCCCAAAGATGCACGGTTCTTTCCCTGTCCCGATGATTTCATCCCTGAACGGTGGACTACGCAGAAAGAGCTGAATAATGGTGGATCTGTCTACTTTCCGTTTTCTGCAGGTATGAGGCCGTTCCCGGTAGACCTAACATTCTGGGCCACTATTTCTAACATCTTCAGGTCGCTCTTCTTGCATTGGAAAACAACTAGGACTGATGGAAGTTCGCCATGTCACAGCAAGGATTCTCCACGACTACGATGTCTCATTCATGCCGACATATGACCCAGAGACTTTTTTGAAAGGCAAACGCGACACCTTCACCCTGTCACTCGCCCCGCTGCAATTAGTGTTCACTCGAAGAAGACAAGGTTAGTGCACATGGCTGAGGAAACGCTTGGCTTGGCTCATCACCAATTTTCATACCGGCTATTTGTAGAGCCCAAAAGTGTCGAAATCATGTATACATTCATATGAAAACATCTCGTCGTAAATCAAGTTGGCTTTATCATAGATTTTCAAAAAGAAAATTAACTTTGTAGTAACTTTAGCACAGATCACTACTACGCACAAAGCGAATAGTAATCTGAGCGAGATCAGACATCTAAACTGACAACAAGAATTGAGCCTACTAGCCATCTTTAGCAGCCTTGGCGGTCCCGCCACCATTGAATGAAGCGGTCCACCAAAGATACTGATCTGGCAGGCTTCTACTTTTTGAGTAAACTTCTTTCCCGACCGTCGCAGATGCCATTAAGCGACTTACGATGTGAATTATCCATCCTTAAATTGCTCGTTTACTATAATCCTAAATTCCTGCGGTCTTGCCGATAGAATTTGTGTGTATAAGGTAATCCACGGGGGTATACAATTTCTCGAGCATTCATTACGCGGAGGCGCTGCGCAGAGGGGGTTCGATTAAAGTCACGGGGATATTGTAGTGGCATAGCTCTGCCTGCGGTGATGTTCGGCCAATTAAGAGGCAGCTATTCCAGGCTCGCCAAACGACTTGCATATGCGCGCGACTCGCAATTGGTAGGCGGCCTGCCGTGTGGCTGTGATCGAAAACTGTGCCTTGGGCAGATCTGAAGTTTCCGAACATGCAAAACAAGGCCGAAGCTGACATCTCACACTCTCTACCGACAACCAGGGCTGCGATGCCTTCTCCCATCCCCGTTTCTCTACCTCAATCGCACCAGTGATATTATTACTTTTCGTCATTCCTCACAGCCTGCGATTAGCATTTTTCCAATTCAAACATCGCTATGTCTGCAGGTTTCACCTACGGCTCCTTTGGCGATATCATCACCACCATTCAACTTCTGTCTCAGCTTACACAAGCGCTTAGCGAGGCCCGCGGATCTAGGCATGAGTTCCAGGATATGGTTCACGAGTTGCGCGCTTTCCAGGACACATTAAGTGAGGTAAGAGTCAGCCTTTACTGGTATTCCCTGCGAACTGCGTGGACCAGGCTGAGACCAGACTACGGCTAGTTGATGCGTTTCTGGCAAACACGCCTACAATGCTACGATCTCGACACTTGAGCAAATATTATCACGCTCGTTATCGCCGACTGCCGGAGTCGGATCGAAACATTTTTGGAGAAGGTCTTGGAGAAATATGGAGGGGCTCTTACGACCGACAGGCTCCAGAAAAGGTCTCGCTGATGCGGCAAGAATGATACAATGGCATCTCTGCGAGGCGAGTGATGTGGAAAGGATACGAGACAAGATCCGCAGAACTATGGATATTGTTCAGTTGGTCCAAACGCGGGCCCAAGGGTAAGTGAGCCCTTATGATTGGGTTATGACAATGCTGACATCGTTGCCAGGATTGTTCAAGAGCAGAACGACAATGTCATCGCCGAAAGGCTCAGCTCCATCGAGAAAGCAGAGAGCCAAGCCGTTGAGGACGTGGTGGCTCGCTTCGAACAGCTGATTGAGAAGCTGGAAGCAGATTCTAACAGGAAAGATGAAGACATAAACGCCATTACTTCCACACTGTAAGTCTGAATGTAATTGAATGACACGATCAGGGGGCGGCAAACTGTTAACATAGCCCTGATCTCTAGCCTTTCAACGAGCACGGATGTGGTAGATATTCGTGGCTCTGTCGCAACCATGAGTAAGGACCTATCCATGCTGATTCCCACGTTAGCTGGGTTAAGTATGTATACAAAAGATTTTGTACGTATGGAGGACTCTCTTGGTTCGATATTTGCAGTACCTTTGGACATTGTTCGGTCCTGGGAGGTATGCGAACGACTTTTATTGATCGATTGGGCCACCAAACTAACTGTACCAGACTTTGGATTCTATCATCAAAGACAGATTTCTGGATCGTCCTGGGCGTGAGTTAATACGATCGAGACGCTACGTTCTGCAAGACAGCTTGACTGGACTGGATGTTTGTCCGAACATTCCGTTTTACGTAGCGGCTCGCCCCGGACGGAGGCTTAATATGAGCATGATCTTTCGAGCGGTTTGGACTGGGGAGCAAGAGAGTGTGTGTGGTAAATGTGGGAATATCAACTTCACCGACAATGCTGATCTCGACATTGCATGGTGGGTTACCTCAATCCCCAATCTTCTCCTATCTTACTGGCAATTTCGTAACACAATGTAATAGCAAGAACCAGAGATGTGGGCTGATATATCGTGGAGTCCTCGATCTATCCGACCTCGATGAGCACCAAATCGACAAGGTAATGGCTCTCGGGCCTTTGGCTGCTGGGGACAAGGCAAAACATACTATCATTGGACATGATGATGACGATGATGAAGACACAACTCTACACCTCCAAGCCGACATTTCAGATGACTGGAATATAGCAGATATGGATAGAGAAGGGCCCGAAGTGTTCAAGAGGGTCAGGTTCCTCTCCCGCTGGGAAGACCTTCCAGAGTCTAGAGGATTCGTATTTGCAAGCTTCGGTAACGTACACCTCTGGACTATCTCGCTCCATGGTTATGCAGGGATGATTAAACATCAGATGGCGTTATCGACAGTTGTTCAAGCAGGCAGGTTTTTCGATTATATTCACGCCGACCAGGAGAGTTGTGTGCCATATCATGACGTGAGGTCAAGGCTCTGGTTTAAGCTTGGGTTTATAGGTCGTTCAAAGATGCGCTCAGTGCCTGCTCTTGTGCTCTACTCGGAGTCAAGGAAAGTCAGAAGCCGCGCCCGAAGAGTGCTTAAAGAATTGCCCTGGCTTCAAGGCAAATCCCGTTATCTGCTGATGACTGGATCCGGACCAGCATTCGGAACGGAGAAGGATTTTCAGCAAAGGTTCATGAACATCGCCCTCCGTAAGAAGACTAGGAGTCTATTTGGAAAATCAGTGGGAACTGCAGAAGAATAGATCTGTTCAGGATATGGTTTCTCGGAAGAAGAATACAACTCGGATGGCGCGTATACAGAAGGAGACGATTAGAATTCGCTTGTTGAGAAAACGTAAGCCACGGACTCGACTGGTGGCTTACGCGCTAACGCGGGGCAGGCAATCGCGGCTGGCCGCTGTAGCGCTGACGATCGAGGCCGTAATTCCACGCGAGGTAGCTGCGTGTGCGCTACTTAGGACGGCAGCCAGAACGCCATGGTTGGTGATAGGAGAGTAAGCCCATGCCACTGGCCAGTACAGATCTCGCGTATTTCCCAAGAGATTTGGTACCGTGATGCTGTGGATAGTTAGCTGTAGATCGGAGCGATATCAATGATAGGGAGGAAACTCCGATCCGTCGGGATCGTATATCCGGAACACGGTTCGGATCACGGCCCGTCCCCCGGAAGTGATGCAAAGTTGCACGCTAAAGATGTATGCGTCAACCGGGGTATCCTATCGGACGGTCACAGTTATAGCCATGGTTAATATTCAGTCTCTCAGTTGAAATGTATACCCTCACATTCCTGTGAGCACTAGGGTATCTTTTGGTGGAACACAGCGATCATATGTGAGAACACGTCAAGTTTTGACAGATGGGCGCAATATGCAGGGTATTGTTCAACCAAAGCAATGAATCAGTTGCAATTGTGCTTAGTTAGACACCTGACTCGCGCGAACCGATAACGCTGCATCAATTAGAGTTGGAAACGCACCCCTGAAGCAGCCCATATCGTCTTTATCTTCACCCTAGTCGGACGGTGGGTAACGGGCTCACTGTACCTATCAGTGGCTAGCGAGCAACTGTCAACTAATCGCTTGAAAGTAGACAAAGCATACCAGTTCAAGCCTTCTGATCGGGTAACACCGAAATAGCCCCCGAACCGCGGTCGGACGAAGCTTCCTCGTCACTGGGCGACTCAATGACCGTCGTCGGCGAGGTCCGAGCCAGCTCACGCATCTCTAGCACGCGCACGACAACCACCCACATGCACATTCCGCAGATGAACCCCAGGCTTGCCTTGAACCCTTTGCTGAACTGTGGTGCATCCGTGACGGGGTAGAGGAACTGCTGGATCACGGTGCTCAATGCTGTGCCAAACGAATTCATGACAGCTAATGTGAGGCCGCGGACTTGGCGATCTCCCGATGTTAAGATGTTGGCCCAGGCGTAGTAGATGGGGCTGAGCGGGCCGTCTGTGCCGGCGAATAGATAGGAAACGATCCTCAGACCTAGTGGCACGTCCCAAACAACCAGACATATTGTCCCAAAGATCAGGATGGCCAGGTTGAAGGTGAGCGCGATCATGCGATAGCCCGTCGCATCGACAAACACGTTGAGCAGGAGAATTACGACAATATTCCAGCCGTTGATGGCGGTTGGTACGTTGTTGACCTGGTAGAGGGACCAACTGTGCTCTGTATCATTCTTGAGATACAGTTGCATCACCGTGTTGGCGACTTTGCCGACCGTGGTATTCCAGAACCTAAATACCGGGCAGCGTCAATACATGGTCCCTATTGCTGTGTCTTGCACGACTTCGATCGGGGCAGATTGACTTGGGTGCTCACATGAACAAAACAGTCAGGACATAGAGTTGCCAGGTCTTTGCAGCACGCCTGAACATGTCCCAGCTAAAATGGTTGACTAATTCCTGTCTTCCATCTTCCACGATACGCTCGAGGCACCTTGCCTTCTCCGCAGCGGAGAGATAGAACGCCTTGGTGTCGTATGGAGTATCTGGGAAGAAAACGAACCCATAGATGGCTATGACCGCAGTAATTATGCCATCAATGATGAAAACCCTATAGATATGATATTAGCATGATTGAACTACTTATGACAATGCGCGAGTAGACTGGGTTTCGGGGTGGGCCGAAGGAGTAAAGCCATTAAGATCTCATAACCGCAAGGAGCTTCACTAACCATCTCCAGCCTGCAATTCCATGCCTGCCATCCAGTGTAGCCAAAGCTGCCGATTGCAAGTATCCAGAAATCATTGTGCCTACATAGGCGGCGCAAGCAAAGATGGCGGTTCGTTTCCCTAACATAGGATCCATCAGCATAGTCGACTTGTTCCATCTTTTGCCATGCACGAATAGATCTTACCCAGCTCGGACTTCTTATACCAGCTGCCAAGAACATATTGCATGCCGACGAAACAGGAACCTTCCAGAAATCCAATGAAGAAGCGGAGGGGATATAGCTTTGGCGAAATGAATTAGCGTCTGGCTATCGTATCGATCTTCTGCTTCTTGAGAGGTAGCTGAATGTGCACACACCTGGTTCACATCACGCACAGCATAAGTGCCAATCGTCAGGACTGCCCAAACCAGCTCCAAGCCTGGTAAGAGAATACGTGGGGGTATCCATGTCAACACAATGTTGGCTGGTATCGCACCTATGATCTGACCAACGGAGAAGCAGGTAACAGCCAAGTTATACTCCGTACCAAGCATGGACAGGTCTTCTTTCATGCCAGAAACGTAAGCATTGCTTAAGTTACTCTGGTCCAACCACTTCGCGAAATAAGCAAGGCATCCATAAGTGAGGATGAAGAAGTCGATCTTAAAAAGGAGCTTCTTCTCCGCTGATGATGTTCCCTCGGGGTACCATATGAAGAACTTGGGACGGTCCTTGCCGTATGATGAGGCAAAGAGGTTCCTAACGTAGTAAGATAAGGACAAAGACATCTTAATACAGGAGTCCGCAAGGTAAACAATGGCTTCCCGGTATGGGAAAAGGGTAGAGATTTGGAGTATTGAGACCCTAAAGTCACCAACTTAAGATGTAATACTCACTTGATCTACAAGCCGCAGCTTTATATCTACCAAGATGAAAAGCGTCTTATCTCGAGCAACTATATAATTGGACAAGATCAGGGAGGTTCTCCGCCGCCCGACTACCATAACTAAGGTAAGTTAGTGCAGCGAGTCCCCATAGCCGACGGGCGTGCTGGGGGTGGGGAACTTAAGTGGGGACAGTCTAGATAGCGAGGGGGGGGGGGATCAACAAGACACCTTCGACTTTGGAGTAGCCACTGCAGTGGTTCTCAATCCTTATTGATATCCTTTTAACAAGAAATTCACTTTTATTAAATTTCCGGCTATTCATACGCAGCATGGTCGACGTTGCTAGTCCCGTTTCCTTTACTGGGCCGGAACTGGTCAAGAATGTGAGTCTCTTCCAGCAGCTAATATTTCCGCGTTTCAAACTCTCCCATCAACGAACCTGCATATCCTGACACCCATTGGTCCAGGGTGAACGGCATGTTTATTTCCATTCGGGCTCCGAAGCTACCTATCGAAAGGTGTCTGAGAAGCCATCAGGTTTCACGTCCATTCCCACCATCGACCTGACTGGGTTAGACGGTCCTCCTGCTAGTCGTAGGAAGATCGCCAAAGACATATACGACGCATGTCATGAATGTGGATTCTTCTACATCAAGAACCATGGCATCCCTCAGGAAGTTATCACCGAAACTTTCGAATTGCTGCAAAAGTTCTTCGCTCTCGACCTAGATGTCAAGATGGATGCCCACGTCCAGAAGAACCCAGCCATTCGGGGTTACGAGCCCATGCTAGAAACCAGATTGGATCCTAGAACAGCAGGTGGTGTGTTTACGAGCTCAAATCCATAACCTACCGATCGAAACACTGATCATGGAGAACAGATATCAAGGAAGCATTCACCATGGGCGATTGTGTAATTGAACGAGAGCAAGACTATGTTGGAAGGACCGGAAAGCAACCACCAACCCACATTACTCAACCGCAAAACATTTGGCCAGAGAAAGCAGGCTGGTGGCGTGAGGGTCTGTATAAATATTACGAGTAAGTTCCATGCTATACAGCCTACATCATCGCGTTGAAGCCCAGCGGCCGAGAAAGCTCACGCGTACGACTTGGTAGTCACGTTTTCCCTCTATCCATGAAACTAGTACGAATTTTTGCACTAGCCTTCGGTATGGATGAGACTGCATTTGATAGCAACTTCCAGTTCCCCATAACGGGCATGCGCGCACTCTACTACCCGCCAACGCCAGTAACGCAGGATGCCGCAAGCGTTGGGCTTGGCGCGCACGCCGACTTCAGCTGGCTCACCTTAGTCCTGCAAGAAGACAACGTGCAGGCACTTGAGGTGCTCAATCCTGACGGCGTATGGGTGGACGCACCGCCGCAGCCCGGCACGCTGGTCTGCAACGTCGGGCAATATCTAGAGCGCCAGACAAATGGCCAATTCCCCGCCACGGTACACCGCGTGCGGAACAGGACGGGTCAGGAACGTTACTCGCTCCCGTTTTTCCTGACCATGGACCCCGATGTTGAGCTGGATGTCCTGGAATGTTGTAAAGAACCGGGCGAGGCACCGAAGTATGGGCCGATTAATGTGGGAGATTTGTATGTTCGTCGTGTCCTTCCGGCGAGGAAGAAACACCCCACTAGCATCAAATTCCGAGATGTTCCGCAAGAGCAATGGTCCTATCGGATGCTCTTGTCTTAGACTAAAGGAGGCATTCAGTTTACCGTCTTCTTTATGCCACCCGGTATTCAACAGGTCCCTCATCGGCGACAGCGTATATAAATGATTTTGCTCGCGCATTCGTCGTTATGGCTCCGAAATTCATCTCGGGACCCGATGGTACTGGGGAATCTAGAATGACTTAGAGATCCAGTTTAAAATCTATACAAGATGGGACCATCAACTGGGAACCACAGTTTGGAAAATACAATAGAAGCTGCGAGCTCATATTCAATCCACCGCGACTAAACAAAGCATATTATTAAGCCTTAATCCACTTTCCATACTCTTTACTCCTGAGATTTCTCAAGTGGATTCGCCGACTCGCTCACTTCTCGCTGATATTTGGGAATGTCTTCATCGGCGCGCCACTTGAACCGACTTCCTGGATGGTCTTCTGGCAATCGTCTTGTCCCTATGTAAGTTTCTCTTGCCGTCGCACCTTCATTCTCAACGCTCTTTCTAAAGATGCCCCGGCGCTGGAGCTCAGGAATCAAGTATTCGATAATATCCTCGAACGTTCCGGGGTTGGTGATGTGCGCCAGGTTGAACCCATCTACGTCAGAAATCGCTACCCACCTCTCCAGCTCGTCGGCAACGGTGGTGGGGCTGCCAATGACCTTAGCTTGGAGCCCGCCCACGCTCAAGTATTCCACAATTCTTTGCTTGGTCCAGGGTAGATTGTCAGTTCCCGGGACCGTAGCGGCCCAACGCCGAATGATTGATTGCAATCGCGGTGAGTCAGTTAGGCGGAAGTCTTCATCGTCAGAATAGCTGGATAGGTCGACGCCAGTCCAGCCACCGAAGAGAGCTAACGCACCCTCCCTGTCGGCGTATTTCAGATATTCGTCCCGCTTGGCGTATGCCTCTTCGTCCGTAGCCGCTACAATGACCTGGATTCCAAGGACGACCTTGATGTGCTCTGGATCTCGGCCTTCTTTCTTTGCCACATCACGAATGTTTTCCACAGTCTTTTGTACGGCCTCATGAGTTTGGCCTCCAATAAAGATGGCCTCACCATGCTTACCACCAAATCCATTTCCTGCTTCGGATACACCTGCCTGGAACAAGAAGGGAGTCCGTTGCGGCGATGGCTCGCAGAAATGAGGCCCAGGAACTTCGAAGTATTTGCCCTTGTGATGAATCTGACGCACAGCGTCACTTGCGATATAAACACCACTTTCGTAATCCTCCAGAACCGCATCGTCTCTGAAGCTTCCTTCCCACAGCTTGTAAAGTACTTCCATATACTCGTGGGCGATAGCATATCGCTCATCATGGGGGATCTGTTCCTTCAGCCCGTGATTACGAGCCGCGCTGTCAAGGTACGAGGTCACGATATTCCATGCTACTCGACCTTCGCTGAGGTGATCCACGGTAGACAGCCTTCGCGCGAGAGAATAGGGTTTCTCGTATGTAAGACTGGCCGTGACACCAAAGATCAGATTCTTCGTCGCTGCCGCCATGGCTGGGACCAGGTACAGGGGGTCATTGACTGGGAATTGTGCACCAGATGCCAACGCTGGGACCACATTGGCTGGTCCCTTGTAAACGTCGTAAGGTCCAAGGGTATCGGCGATGAACATGGCATGAAAGTTGGCTTTGTCCAAAAGCTGTGCGAGTTCAACCCAAAACGAAAGCTTCTTGTATTGTGAAGTCTTGTTTCTCGGGTGTCGCCATTGTCCTGGGGCCAAGTGGCCAGGTGTGTTCATTACGAAGGCATTCAGAATGATTTGTTTCTTGCCGACGGCAGCTGCACTGTCCGTTGCTGTAGTACTATCCGACATGTTTTGTTCGTTCGATCGCGCGGTATGTTGAGTACGTGCTGAAGAAGTAGTATCGCGGTGTCCGTGATTTAAAATTGTGGTTAGAGCCTTCGGAAAATATTCCCTGGATAATACATCATCAATAGCACCCACCAAATACCCCACATCTTCTCTAGTATGCTGGAAAACTACTAAACATCATGCAGATCACGGAGCACGACTGACATATCTCCGCTCATGATTGGGCGTCGAGGCCCAGACCCACACCAGGGCCTTCGCCATACTCGAGCTATAGCACGCCATCCCTGATTCGGGCGCACTGTTTGAACACAGCTATACTATAATCGGCTCTCATTCAAACGCAATACCGGGGCTTCACGGCGTGACAAGAAATATTACTCGCCGCCGGCCCTGGCTTATCGCCTCCGGCGCCGACTTCGCACAGTTCCACAACGGGGGCACCCTGCCGCAGAAGCTCCGTCTGACCAGGCTGTTCCCCGCTGGTACAGGCCATCCAATGGAGCCTCATCGGAAAATACACTGGGAATATTTTGACTCAGTCCTCGCGTTCTTGGCCTGTTGTCTCGTCCTTGGTTTTCGACAAACACACAGCATTCCCTAACATTGCTGTCGCCGTCGTTCCACGATGGTTAGTGTATCAGGACTGGAGCTCGTCCCTCAGGGCACGGCCTATGGACTGCTGATTGGGATTGGTATACTTTTCTGTGTAGTCATCCTTGCCGCCATCAAGGTCCAGAAAGCATACCTGTCTGAAGACTCCGGGACCTCTGAGATGTTCATGGTGGCAAATAGGTCTGTTGGAACAGGACTGACGGCATCGGCGGTCTTCTCCTCATGGATGTGGATCAACGAGACAGTGCTCGCTGCGGCCATGTGCTATCGCTATGGACTAGCGGTTCCTATGGTTAGTTACGATCTTTGTAAATGTCAACAAAGGGCTTTCACTGACCGTATACTCAGTGGTGGGGTTCAGGCCTATGCTTTCAGATCGCGCTTATGGCGGCTCTGGGTGTCTTGGCTAAGATCCGAGTACCTTACGCACATACATCGCTGGAGATCATTCGCATGCGATATGGAAAGGTACCAAAAGCCAAGGACCTCCTACTTGAAGCCTCACTGACGCCTAAGACTAGATTGGTCACATTGTGTTCATAGTGCTCAACCTCGTGAACAATGTCCTCGGCTGTGCATCTATGATTTTGACGGGTTCGCAACTTATCTATGGTGTATCAGGCATGCATTTCGTTGCTGCGACGATCTTAATTCCACTTGGAGGTGCGTAAACCCCGTACGCTGGCCTATTTCAAGTAACGATTGCTAATATTCCTGCCACAGTCGTTCTTTATACCGCTGTTGGTGGTTTGAAAGCCACATTTCTGACAGATTACTTCCACACCCTTGTTGCCTTGATATTGATCATCTACTTCACTCTGAACATCTTAACGCATGAGGCAGTCGGTGGACTTTATGGCTTGTATGACAAGGTCATGGCAACGGTAAGTCGTGCTCTATCAAATAAGAGCGTTGTGGCGTAGCTGACTTGCTTGTAGTCGGCTGAGAACTATATTCCCGGCAACTACGAAGGTTCTCTCCTGACCATGAAATCGAGAGACGCCATCATCTGGGGTCTGATTTTGAAGTTCGGAAATCTCGCTCTCGTTGTAATGGTAAGACATTATCAGCACGGATGAATTCAAGCTAACTCATAATTCAAGGACACTGCATTCTGGCAGAAGTCGTTCGCGACCGAGGTCAACGCTACCGTTCCAGGCTACAACTTGGCCGCTGTCGCCATCTTCGGCATACCGTGGGGTCTGGGGACAGTCATTGGGTTGACAGCCCGGGCAATCCACAACACGCCCATCTTCCCAACGTACCCAGGCGAATTCACCAGCGCCCAAGTCAACGCTGGTTTCGTCATGCCGTACACGGTGAAGGCACTCATTGGCGACAAGGGTATCGTGGCATTCTTCTTATTACTCTTCATGGCTTTGACCAGTACAGTATCCTCGTCCATGATCGCCGTCAGCAGTATCCTGTCGTTCGATATCTACAAGACGTACTGGAATCCGAAAGCCTCCGACAAGCGACTAGTGAAGGTCAGCCATATCGCAGTGGCAATACATGCGATCTTCATCACTGCGATAGCGTTGGCGCTGAACTATGGAGGCGCAGATATGACTTGGATCGGATATTTCCGGCCGATCATAGCTTGCCCCGGAATCATACCGCTGGCACTCGCTCTTCTATGGTCTGGTCAAACGAGACTTGCAGCAGTCTTGTCGCCAATTTTGGGCTTCCTTACCGGGTTAGGCATCTGGTTGGGTACGGCCAAATCACTGTATGGCGTTATAAACATGACGACGACGGAAGGCAGTCTACCAGCTCTTTTCGGCGCCATTGGTTCTCTCTTCTCTCCAGCTATATACTCGGTTATCATATCCCAGTACGCGCCGTACAAGTTCGATTGGCGAGAGTTTCTTCGCATAGAACTTGCAGAGGAAGCTCAAATTCACACCTCTACTCCAAGATCGACAGCATCTCTCTCTGATGAGAAAGACGTAATTGTCAACGAAGCCTCAACACCCACTCGGAGAAATTCCGACATGCCGGGCGCAGACGGCATAGATCTAGTCACCACCTCTGAGAAATCATCGTCAAACGCGAAGCCGCTTGCCGCCGCTGGGGACACCACCCCTAGTTCAACTTCGTCTCCTCGTATAGACTTGGACGACATCCAACACCCCTTTGACGAAGTTACACTGCAGGAGTTAGCTCGCTGGCAAAAGATCGCCTGGGTCATGTTCATCTTCGTTGTCCTCATCACATTCGTGCTCTGGCCAATGCCACTTTACCGAGACTATGTCTTCACCAAGACCTTCTTCTCGAGCTGCACATCGGTAGCTATCGCCTGGCAGTTCTTCGCTTTCTTCGCCGTAGTAGTGTACCCATTGTACGATGGACGATATGAGATCGCGACCGGTGTACGCGGCGTCTGGAAAGCCTCGGGTACCTTCCTTAATAAATGTCAAGGTAAATCGGCTGGATGATGTTGACCAGAGCTTGTTGTGGCTGTGGCTAACATGTATCAACGAGAAGAGGAAGCCCAAGTTGCGAATTCTGACGATTTGTTGCCTGGCTGTTCGAAGCTGTATTGCTCTTGAGCAAGAAGTGCTCAAGAGAGCTTTCCTGAAATTAACGAGATTCATCTACGGACGTAGCAAATATTTCGCACATCAATGATAGAGCAGAATTGCAACTGTTCGTAAACTTTGTGTATTTATCATGAGATCCAGTCAAAAGGAATCGACTCGATTTCGGAGTCATAACCTTTACATAGATCTACTACGCATGCCTCAGCTATTAGTATGTAAGACCTTGAAGCACGGGTGAAACCCCTCCGTAGTAACCCCCATACGCTGTCGAAGACTTATCATATACATCGGACATGGTTCACGAGTAAACGAGGCCTTAAGCCGGGGAAATATTGAAATTGCGCATGGTGCTATAGATGCTACCATGTCAGGATTCCATCAAAAGCGCATGGAGTGAATCAGTAGCCATCATCTTGAAAAACAGAATACACGGGACCGAATCTCCGTTTCTCTTGGACCATACCGTCTCGCACAAGTCTGTGCGTTCATTACGAGAAAATGCATTAGGTCGAGCCAGCCTCCAATCACATTTTCAGTCGCGCAAAGTAGAGATGCGGTGGAGCACCACTAGAGCATCTTCCAATGCCAATCTCTTTCCCTCAAGCCTGCCTCGCTCCGCCCTTGCCTGCTTACTCTCCGAAGCTAGACGGTGGATATCATCTTCGCCCAGCTGAGAGACTGCTTCGACTGAAAAGATCTCTGGAAGCTTGCGCATCAAGCACTGTTCGACGCCATCGACAGAAACGTCATCGATGAACTTCTTCAGGGCAACCTAGTGTAGTCAGATACTATTCGATGATAAGACCTTAAATATGGCTGGCATACCTTGTAGTAAGCTTCCATCATATCAATCGCTTGCTCACATGCGAAATTGTCCATGTCAGGCTCGGTCATTGATGTGATAGAATTAAGAAGAAGCCGTGGGTCCATGACAACGCTCTGAGAACCACCCTTGACGTTGATGTTGGGGATAGCCTGGTGTAAAGCAGCCTCGATCTTGCGCTCATATCGTGCTGCTTGGGCTTTCTGAACATTCTCGGTGAGATAGTGGTTATAGGTGATTGGGTGGCCGTACTGATGAGGCTCCAAGAGATCATTGACTTTGCTATCGAGACTATGAGCTAGCTTTTCAGTGGCTGTCTCGATAAGTTGACGCCTAATTCGCTGATTGGCAGGCCCGGTAACGGTAGCATCAAGAGCTGCGATCAGCATTTCAGATGCTGACGCTTTGATCTTGATCATGGCAGTCCCTGTGATATCTTCCCAAGGCTCAGAGTGTCTGCGGAATAGTTCACCGACCACGGCTGGGTTAGCCATGCCGGGCAGCTCCAGGCCGCGGTGTGCTTTCATCACCTCTTTGACTTCCTTCAGGAAGTCTTCTCGTCCTTGCTGGCCGGGACCGACCTCCGATGCATTGTCCACTATCTCAATCCTATGACCACTGACCTGCATAGTCTCCGAAAATGTTTTCAATTCTCGCTGGATAATGGCACGAAGGCGAGTCACATCTTTTGTATTGTCAGTGGCTTGATAGAAGAAATTGTGGGCATAGTAGCCCTTCACAGCCGCGGTGATGAGGCCGGTAAATTCCTGGCTGCACCTGAGTAAGTAGGCTCGCTGCTCCGCCAATGAAGGTCGAGCGGCACCAAGTCGATTCAGCTGTGTTGTGGAGTCCTTCAATCCCGCTTTGACATCAGCTGTGACGCTTGGTAGGTGCGATAGGATCTGATCACGAAGTACAGTGGACAATCGCGTTCTGAGTGCGGAGACGCCCTTGCAGTGTTGCGGGAGACATGACCAGGGTTCCTGTTCAAAGAACAGCGTCTCTCGACTGTCTCGAAGAGTAGAACTATCCTTGATCTCTGCGAAACTGCGGTTTCGTAGCACATGCCAACCAAGATCCAGTTTGACATTCTTGTTTTGAGCGAGCTCCACATAGCTACGCTCACTCTCAGAGGCGGGATCAAGCTTGTCAGGCTTGGTTATGAGGCCTAGAGTACGCTTTCCGGTGGGATCGAGCTCGCGGGCGCGTTGGGTGACTTGCTGGAGGACGAATTCATTGCTGGCGGACACAACAGATAGTATGATGCTCCTCGGTTTCTTCATGTATGAGAGAACCATATTTTCAACCATGTGGGCGTCGCGAGCTGACTGGGTGCTGTTCGAGGCGAGGAAGAGACCCGGTAGATCGACCAGGGTCAGATGAGGCTGATGAGGACCGGAAATCTCGACTCTCAACACATCCGTGAAGAAATTCGGCATGTTGTCGCCGGCATCTTCCATAGCCGACTGTGCTTGGTCGATTGCATTGCCAACAGGGCCGGAATCTGTTGTCAGGCGAAACTTCGAAAGCTTCGCTTTCTCCTTCTCAGTACGGGTCGGCCCAGGAATGATGTAGATACGGATTTCGTCATTATCGCTGCGACGCAGGACGAGCTCGGTTGCGAAGCGAGTACAGAGGCCATCCTTTGTAGGAAAGTCGACACCGGAAATGGCCTCGAGGACGGAGCTTTTGCCCGATGACTGATCGCCGCAGACGATGATTTGAGGAAGATCAATGTACCGACTAGCGCCCTGTGACCGAAGTGTGTCGATTATATCAAGCATATCCCGATGCTCGCTTGACTCAAGCGAAGCTGTGGTCTTGCCGATCTTCGAAATATGCCCAGGCTCCATCTTTCTGGCCGATTTCCTCTGAGATGAAGGGCTCATGATGATTTCCTTTGAACTAGTCAATGTCAGTAACACGGATGTGTGGGGTCGACAGAGGTAGCAAGTCACTCTCGGAGAGGTTTACAGAAAAGGAAGAACAAGTCTTACTCCCCGCTGAGGAGCCAACAGATCTGCAGAAGAGCCTTGGGAAACCAGCGCGAGCTTGGAGTCTCCAAAAATGACAGTTTTTTTTTTTTTTTTTTACATATAATGGGCCAGATCAATGTGACCACCCTCTTCCAATAAAGGGAAAAGATTTAAGGCGCCGAAAACCTGATCCGAATTTTGGGCGATGCCGTTGACGATTGGCAGTTCCGGCGTGTGCGAGGACGAATGAATGAAAGGGAAGATGGAAGGATCTAAATCGTCAAAGAAGGACGACCCGAGTTCGCGCGTCGAGTCAATGGCTTCGCCAGGGTTGAGTGAACTGTGGTTGACAGCCGGTGAGTGGAAACTGTTGCTATCATGAGCGTGCCTGGGTGTGGCTTTGGAAGCTTCGCGTGGTTGGCGGGGAGTTAAACCGAATAATTGTGAGGAGCTTTCGGAAATCTGCAGTCTCTCATATCGTTCTTTCCGCTCGAGATATTCGGTCGCGCTAGCGTGTAGTGATTTGATTATTAGGGAATACTGCAGGGCATGCGCGTCGTGTTTGGCAAAATGCTCCAGGGCAGTAATGGACATGCGCACGTCTTTCTCGAGGATTCGACCGAAGTCCCCTAACAACCCAACACCAACCACAAGAGATGCGGCAAACATCCACGACCTGTTATGATCGTCAGTGTCCGATTCTGTCGCCCCTGCAAGATCTGAATCACTTACACAATCAGCGGCATACACCCATCGAGAATTCCCGACTGCACTAGATCGAATACCGACTCAATCATCAGACTGCCAGCGTCGATTGAAGCATTTGCGAGCTTTGACCGACCGGAGCTGCCGCTTTCACGAATCGTGTCAATTTTGGAGGGATTTTCTGGAAGCCTTCTGCACATCTCATACATCAAGAAAGGTCGGGATACAAGCATCACAGCGTAGTAGTACGAACACAGGACATGACAAGCACCCACGATCCGATCTTCGTCCTCTTGGCCAGGTGGCGCTCCGACAATCCGCTTCAGCTCGATCAACCAGCGATTGGACCAGCTCCGAAGTTGTCGCGAAATGCCTTCCGTAAGCTGCAGCGAAATCTTCTTCCGTGAGAAGACCTCAAGCACGATGCTTTCGATGATAAGCAGGACCTGGACAGACGAGTCGAGTAGATCAAACACCTCTTTGCCGGTAGTATCCATCTCACGATAAGGAACGGTACAATCGACGTCCGACGTGGCGGGAGGTCGGCCCATGGAGATGCTGAGGAACAAGTCGACGATCCTGACACTCTTCCACAGCCGGTCTCTGCAAGATTGGGTTCAGCTGGTTTCTTCAGTGTATCTGATTGCGAATCATACCGGTGCTTGTGTATCTCCACTCCGAATCTTGAGTTCACCTCGGTTCTATGGGCGCCGATTGAGTACACAGCTCTGACAGCGATGCCTGAGACGGTTAGGAATGTCACAAATGTGAGGAGATTCGACCAACCGAAGAACAGGTATGCTCCAGTAATTTGACACGCCCTAAGCATATACAAGGTGATGAGCGTGAAGGCTTGCACAGTTCCGACACTCAGCTCACTACCAAGTGTTGCCAACGCAAGAACCTTTGCGTGTTCGAAATAACTCGACGCCAAGGAGTCGTCGACAGACTGGAGTCCGACGGCAAGAACGAGGTAGTTGACAGCGGCATGGACGTCATGGCTGCGCTCGTTAGCCCAGTTTGAGATATCGTCAGCAAGTCGCGTGGTGCCGAAGAGGTCAACCAGTCCCGAGGTCTGTCATCCAAGGTCAGCAGGATTCTACGGCCAACATGACAAGAACACTGACCACGGCAAGGTATTTGCCCACGATGGAGTGGACGATGTTGACATCCACGAACGGCTCCTGGTGGCCGGACTGGATGGCTTGACTGGGAGGCACATTTTGGAGCACCGACACCCGACTGGTGTGATGAGCAAACGCCTGCGGATCGATCCGAGACAACACCAATTGCCGAACGGTTTGGAAGAAAGAAAGTGGTGCGCAATCACCAATGAAGACTGGTCGCGATGATTAGCAACGGTGATCAAGACACCAGAGGCCGGCGATAGCGGTGAGCCGTACTCAACTTCCCCTGTGCGTCGTATAGGAGCCGGGCGTCTCGGGGAACCTCGGCTTCCTCTTCCACGGATGTGTCGCGGAGGGCTGGTCCCGCAGATCCGACCGTGGGGCCCGCTGAAACCGTCGGTACCACGTGTGACGGCGTTGACGTCGACGCGGAATGATGGTTACTGGCTGTCTCGGGCGGAGCGGATAGCTGTACGGAACTGCGTGGTGATGTGGGATGCCGCTGGTACTGCTGCTGGTGGTCTTGATCGGATGCCGGAGATGCGACAGAATTCAGGCGACGCCGCTTCTGAGGGGTGAAGTGGCACGATTGAGCCTTCTTGTGCCGGGTACAATAGCTGCACGGAAGTTTCCCGTCGCATTTGACTGAGTTCCATGTATCAATGGCACGATCTCGGATTGCCGGAATCAGGGGAGGAATTGTACTGGTAGGCATACCTTTTCGGACCTTGCAGGAGTCGCAAGCATTGGCAACCCGGACTCGCACGTACTGCGACTCGCGTGGACTCGATTGGTTCATCATCTGTCTTGCGGTTCCCTCTGCTTCCACCTCCAGTGACTTCGCAGCACTGAAAAGGGTCAATAGTCCCGTCCTTCGAGGGCTCGGGATGCGCGTCATTTACACCTATCCGTGTCTAACGAAGTACTTGTTGCGTTTGGTGGGAAATGGTCCGAAGCCCGGAACTTCGGAAGACGGATGCTCGACGCTAAGCAAGCTTTTACGTCCCCACTCCTGGATAAGACAGACTCAACGCTCGTCGTCTACATGTACACATTCATCGGCCATGCCCATGTCAGGCTGCATAAACACACTGGTGGGATTTATGACGTATGGTCAAGCTGACTACCTAGGTATACATCCTAGATCCATGACTCAATTGATTGGCTTCCTGAATTTTGATGCTGCACGCGAAAAGCAGCTGTACGCAGCAGACTCCGAGAACGCCACGCCTGACCTTGTGAACGCAATATGCCAAATCCAAGGCTATCTATCCGTCGAGATGATATCCGATAATAAACGCCGATTACATCACCCCGTATGCACTCGACAACGAAGAAACGGCATTGTCGGGTACGAGTCCTGCAGCATAGCTCTCATCCCGCGACTGTCTGAGGAATGCACTCAGGGATGTGCCGCCCGTACCTTTCAGCTCTGAGCTGTCACCTGACTGAGAGGAAGCCTTCGCGAGGTTCAGGGTTTTCCCGACCGGCTGCTTGCTCGCTTGGATGACGATGTATCTGGTGACGACCTTGATATGCGTGCTTCTGAAGTCGCCCATGGCTTTGCACCCCACCTGGTAGAGCCCCTTCATCTTCTCGAACTCCGCATCTGGCTGAGGCGTCGAGGCGAACTCTTGAAGACTGCCCATGTGTGCCAAGTCTTCCAAGAATCTCCGATGCGGCTCAGGCATGTAAGCCCGCACTTTCTCGTGGTAGCCCATCACCTTCTCCTTCGCAGCCTTGACAGGACATCCGGACGTACCTGCACTGGGTGCCATGCCCGACACTGGACAGGTTGCAGGGGCCGATGCCTTGTCAGCGCCTCCGGTATGGTTAACACCAAGCACCACGTCGAAGAACTGAATCAATGAGCTCTGACCGTTGCTACCGCCCATGAGCCTTCGCCATGATCCCTTCCCATTTCCTTCGTCGTAGAATACTCCATTCGGCAGTCCCGCCGCTTCCATGTTCGCGCTACCTGCCAGGAACGGACGAATCCGGTCGTAGAATAGGGCTGGATCACACTTCTCGTACATGCGGGTCAGCAACTTATCCATCTTCTTGATGGCGATTGTTATCTGCTCCAGTCCTTTTGCAATGGCGGCGTAGTCTCGCTTGTGTGTCGCTTCAATGGCATCGACCATGAGTGGCATAACCCATGCTGACTGTGCCTCGAGGGCAACGGAGAGCATGTAAAACCACGACTCATCTTCAGTGCCTGTGAATGTGTTGATGGCATGAAGAGAGTCTAGATCGCTAAAGTCCTCACTGGAACTCTCAAAGTTCCATAGCACTAAGCCTGCATAAGTGGCACAGGGCGGAAGATCAAAGTGCTCGGCAATCTTCAATAAAGGCACAGTAATTTGAGGCGGGAGAATCTTTTCATCCTTAATATCTCAGTTGAACGACGAACCATATCATTACTCACCTCCGATGGCGTCTCACCGCCCCATATATATCCATGCATAAGGAAGACTAAAACCGCATAAGCGCGGCGCCATTCTCCCTCCGATCGCAAGTTCTCGGTTGACAGAACTTGGCATCCATCCACGACCTGTCGTAGTAGTTGACCCTTGAGTAGGTCGGGGAGATTCTGAACTAGTAGCTCCCATGTCGAGTAGTAAGGATCTGTCAATTGCCTCACGGGAGCTGCACTAGGAAGGAATCCGTTCTTGGTGACATCGTACGTCCGCGAAATAGACTCCCGGGCGTCGAGGGAAGGAGACGAAGAGGTCTTTAACAAGGCAGGCATCCTGAGGAGCGGCAATGGGTAGGTGTGACAGTGGCCCGGAGTCGTGGGACGAATAGGTTTTGTCGGCAAGTAACGTTGGAGGCGGCGTAGGGAGAGAACCACGTATTGAAAATTGTAGCACTCGAATATGTACGTCCAGCAGTAGGAGAACAGGGCAAGGCAACCAAGAGTATCGTCTAAGTTATAGTTTAAGCCTGTCTTGCATGCAGATGAGCAACATACGATGCATCTATGGGTAACAAAAAGGTTGTCCACTTTCTGCCAAGTCTCCTATACCGGGTCTGGGAGTTCTAGAATAGCAGAGGACATAACTAGATCCGAATGCTCTTGTTTCACTTGCAATCTAGTTTTCCGTCGTTCGAACACCCGTGCCCATTTGCAGCCCCGGCTCCGGGCGGTGATGGAAGTGTTGGCGAACCTCGGAAGGCGGATGTCGGAATTAACGCGAACTGAGCACTTTGTTTACAAGTAGGATGCTCAACATTGCAGTCCACGCGGGAATAATGAGAAAGTGTATGATATCTTCTCAAATCGGATTCGGGTATTTTACAGTCCATTTAGAATCTTGCGTCGGTTTTGGCTCACGTTCTAAGTACCAAGCCATTCGTAACGTTGAGCAAATTGGGTTTAACTCAGACAACCACCGGTTTTGGTCTGTCCGCGCTTGGACATCACGATGCGCAAGCTTACACACAACCTGCAATTTCCAAACAAAAGATTCATTAATGGATTTCAATTGAAAGTCGGGATTGTGTTCTAATCGCCTGGCCAGAGTACTGTGCCCGCGTCGGATGTTCGGATAGAGAAGGTGACTCCTAGTATCGGTAGCGGAAGCGGACGATAGCGTCTTTTTTCGAAGTGGATATACCCTCTGCGTAATAGCCAACCGGAAACGTCTATATAGTGAAAAATGAAGGGCGCTCTGCCAGATGGCTTCTATCAGCAGATTAAACCTTCTTTTCGTACAATTCGGACCATCACCGTGAATCACAATGGCCTTTAACGGATTTTCCGATATCCTTCGCACGGGCAAGAAGCCGCAATTCCCTGGCAATGCCGTCTCGGCCGAGTATGCGGCGGAGATGGACTCGCAGGATGAGCTGAGACATCTTCGGGGCGAGTTCATACTTCCGACTAAGGCTTCACTAAAGAAGACTGCGCTCGATGGGACGATACCTGGTAAGTCTCGCCCCCGACTTACTTCACAGCACCCACTAACTTGAGAATAGGCGCCACAAAAACTGCCAATGGCACAAGTAACGGCACCAATGGCCATAGATCGTCTGATTCAGATGCAGCCGGCATTTACTTCTGCGGTAACTCATTAGGATGCCAGCCCAAAGCAGTGAGGAAATACCTTGAAGCGCAATTAGAGACATGGGGCTCAATTGGTGTCGACGGCCACTTCAGGGGCCTCGACAACTCGCCTCTGGTCTGCTGGCAAGACATGGCAGAGGACTGCGCCAAGAAGTCGGCTGACATTGTTGGTGCTTCTCCCAACGAGATCGTCATCATGAACACTCTGACTGCCAACCTTCACATGTTGCTGGCGAGCTTTTACAAGCCTACAGAGAAGAAGCACAAGATTATCTTGGAATGGAAGCCGTTCCCGAGCGATCACGTAAGTTTTCCCATTACAGTATAAATAGGTTCAAGACTGATGGGCAATAGTACGTAATTGAGTCGCAAATACAATGGCATGGGCTTGACCCTGCCAAGTCAATGGTCCAAATCCAGCCGGACGAGAACTTCTACATCTCGACAGAAAAGATCCTGGCCGCTATTGACGAGCACGCCGAGGAGACGGCGTTGCTGCTTCTACCTGGCATCCAATATTACAGCGGCCAGCTGTTCGATATCCCCCGGATCACCAAGTACGCTCAAGAGAAAGGTGTAGTTGTTGGATGGGACCTGGCGCACGCAGCCGGAAACGTGGAACTCTCGTTGCATGATTGGAATGTTGACTTCGCGGCGTGGTGCACATACAAGTATATCAACGCTGGTACCGGATCAATCGCTGGCGCCTTCGTGCACGAGAGGCACGGAAAGGTAGACTTCGACCCAGAGACGGGAAAGCCCATCTTCAGGCATCGCCTGACGGGTTGGTACGGCGGCGACAAGTCCGTCCGGTTCAACATGGACAACAAGTTCCTCCCCACGGTCGGCGCTGCCGGATTCCAGGTATCGAACCCCTCAGCGATTGACCTCGCAGCACTGTCGGGTGCCCTCTCGGTGTTCGGCCAGACGAGTATGAAGGCTCTGAGGTCTAAGGCTCTGGTGATCACAGCTTATGCGGAACACTTGTTGAACGAGATCGTGGCCGATGACAATGGCTCGAAGCCTGTATTGCGAATCATCACACCCGCGAATCCGTTGGAGCGAGGTACGCAATTGAGCGTCCTGCTACGACCCGGTCTGATTGATCGTGTTGCGGAGTCGTTTGTGGAGAACGGGATCGTGTGCGACAAGCGTAAACCGGATGTCATCCGTGTTGCACCTGTTCCGCTATACTGTACATTTACCGATGTTTATAACTTCATGGAGACATTGAAAAAGGCTATCGCTGCGTAAAGGCTCGGGCATACCCCATATAAATAGACTAGAGCATTGGGATTTGGAAGCGACTGGAGTTAAAGAAGCGATATGTAATGTTGTACATGACAGTTGATACATATGACTGAATCATAAGCAGTGGCGAAGCACTGCCTGATACGTTCTAGTTAGTCCTACAATCTGATTAGTGGGCAATCCCGCCATATACAAGACACTAAATGAAGCAAGCTGGCAGCTCTTATCAATAGTGCCGCCAATCAGCTTCTGGCTTGCACCATGCTGCCATCCTCATGAAGGCCAAGCTATCGCTGAATGGGAAAAGCAGCTTATCCCAGGGGTGGATTCTCCTTTCTGTCGTACCACACAGTGAGGATCCCCCGAGATGAGGGGCAATGTTCGCAGCTCCTTAAGATTACTGGTCCGATTTCGAGCCTATCCTCAGGCATAGTCCCCAAAATACATTGTAGTAAACCTGCCACTTGAGCCCATAAAAATCGTTGATATAGTATTGCGACATGGCCCACGATCGCATACCCCGTCGTCTGATTCGTGGTTTCATTTTCCGTTCCACTTTTTATGGCAGAACTGGCGGAGAGCATATTGTCAGGTAGTCTGCATCATTATACCGATGATTCCGGCCGTTCTCCGATTCACATTGAATTTACTGCAATACCGTCATGGACCCATTATATTGATGGAATGAATGTTCCGTCACATTGAGCTCCTGAAACCTTAGCGTTTTGCATTTCTCTGCCAACTACTTCAAGTGTTATCTGTGCGAAATATTACTGACATCAGTCTGGCGACAATCAGCTACTGTGCGGTGACCAATTGCAGGATGAATTTGCCATGGAATAGACCATATATATAGTGTTTATTTCCTTTTGTCATGGTTCAGGAATGTCAAAAAGGCTGCGCTTCAAGGTGCCTCATGAAGTGTGTAAATTGCAAAAGTTAAGGAGCTGGAGTTAAGCTCCAAGCTCCTACTCAAATACTCTAAACTGTCAGCGACTGGCGCTAGCGCCAGTCCGTGACACCGTTTCAAACATTGCAGTAGATTGTCAAATTACTTGCTCTAGGTTCGCGGCGCTGTAGAGCTTCGGGAATCGGTGCAAGGGGCGACGGGGATGCCTAGGATTGGTAAGCCTCCTAGGACTTTGTGCAGTGATTAGGCAACTAGACTTTCCGTCATGGGCTGAGTCTGCAACTAAATGGCTTCATCTTTCATTTTGAACAATTATCGCCCAACCATATTGGCCTCATGCAACATCCGGAATCTGGAAGCCTCTGGCGCCGTGAAACTTGCCCACAAACGTGTGATGAGTGAAATAAAAGGCCACTCAAGTCTAGCCTATTTTTTTTTTTTTCTATGGAGCAACCTTATGGAAAATCAGAGACATAAAATGGATAGTGTTAGATGTTTTCTTCTGTCAGATAAGGTTGTCGCAGGGAGTGCTAGGGGCTGAGTATTGGCACGCTGACCTCTGCCTTCTATCGAATAAGGGGGGAGGCAACCCTAATATACACGATTGCGATCCGATACCGGATCGACTCTGACATCTTCACAGCTATCACTCGTTTCGTGTAGAGCTTCTTGTCCCGTCGGCCCACTCGTGGAATAGATTCTCACTGTTTCGCATCCTCTGCCAGCAAATGTCGAACCAATACATGTCAGTATACATGGTCGGACACATAAACTGTGGCACCACTTACAACAAACCATGGATCCGGCTTGGTATTCCATCAACGTCTTTCGCCCGAGCTTTACGACTAACAGCCAAGAGGCTAACGTCAAAGACAAGATACACCATAGTTCTGAATTATCGGTAGACTACTGGTAAAGAATGGATGGACTGTTGTTCTTTGTCAAAAGCCATATTCGTCTAAGGAGAGCCAATTTCAGGGCTGGAACGTTCATGAGCTAATCTGAGTCGACTACGAGTGATATGAGTCATGAAGGAGTCATCAACGCGAGCGACTTTTTCACTTCAAGGCAACCAAATTGCAATATTGACCTTCCACACAAGTACTCCTCATTCTCAGTCTCATTCCCATATGATCTACCTGCTCACAAAAGCTGGTATAAATCACGAGCTGCTGAGATGATATATGGCGCTATATCGGTGAAGTTCAATCTTTCGGTATATTGTGCCCGTAAATCAAGAGAAATTACCTCAACGTTACCTGCCTCGAAAGGTTATGCGCCCACCTGGCCACACTTGGATGCCACAAATTTATGATCCCGAGAAGCAAGGTCATTTGGAAGAAAGAGAAATGCGCCTTCCATTTAGAGAGTCGATAGCGTCGGTGGTTGCTGGGAAATACTCATTCCTAGTAGACAAGGGGTACTTTGGTTTTGGGGCACTGAGAATGAAGATCGATGATAAGTTCATGTTAGTTTAACCTAGCGAGTGGGACTATCGCGTATGCGCTGCGCGAAGTCCAAAATACATGTACTAAGGGAAACAAGTGGAAGCGGACTGGTAAGTTTGATGTGTGTTGCTGGTTGAGGGCGAAGGCTCAGGAGAAAATATTTGAGGGAAGCCAGTAAATAATTTTGTTTTGTCGTGGTTCTTTCACTTATGGAGTAACGGAGACTTGGTGGAATTACTGATTCGTCGTCCTACTTGATTACACATCGCGGTGGAATACTTGATCAGCAGATGGCTGTATCTGCGGATATGACCAGATAGTTTCACAAGGTATGTGGACGAGGTTATTAGAGGGCATGTGCAACCACAATTCCCTTCTCATTTGACTCTAACAAACCTTCGCCATCTGTCGACTACTCTCAATTGCTCCTGTCCATAATTTGCGCACACACTCTGTCCCATCAATTGACTCTCTGTTACAGAATAATCTCTGCTGATTAGTGGATTCCACTAGTCCAATTGCGTGTTTCTGGCTGCTGGAGGCGCTGAGGGGGCTGAAATCGCTGTAACACAATCCAGATGCAACTAATAATCACGTGACCACGGGCAATCCACCACTTTTAACAGAGCCCATTTATGCCCCCGCACCCGCGTTAGCGGGAAGAAGCCCCAGCGTTTCTCCAATTGTTTCTCCAATTGTTTCTCCAATGTAGTTGGCCAATCACAGCCGATCACATCAACGATCCCTTGAATGATGCCATCGCAATATTTTGCCAGACCAGCGGGACTGGTGCGGCAAGCAATTCATCTGCTGCTGATTTAGTGGTGCTATTTAGCTAATATGACCGACAGAAACGTGCCTGAAATTCGCGTAGCGCAAGATTTCTTGGTAGATAGACCCGAATATTGGGGTCCCATTTCTGCCCACCGGTTGGTGACGTCGTCGCCGGTACGCGAATCGGCTGTAAGAAACGCCCATTCGCGACTCATGCTTCGAGATGACGGACTGCATGGATGATTCGATATTTGGAGAGGCTACGGACGAGTGAGTGGGCCGGCTGCAGGCCCTATTATCTCCTACCCTGCCATGCAGGATTAATATTTCTCTTCACTCTGTGCCCAATTCTGCTGTAGAATCTCGCGCCCCCATCGTTTCGCTTTCCGCCTGTCGTGTCAATCGTTCTCGTAGTCGACTGCAACCCGCCATGGATTCCCCAAAGGACGAAAAGACGCCCAGGACGGATCACCCGGCGGACCTGTTCGAGGATGTATCCTCGAGCTCGGATCGCGAATTAGACCAGAACTATAGAGTGTACAAGGCGACGGAACAGCTGGAGGCGACAGATTCCGAAGTCAAGAAGGTGCTATGCAAGATTGACGTGCACGTCGTCCCGATCCTCTTCGTCACATACATGCTTCAGTATCTCGACAAGAACTCACTCAACTTCTCGAGTGTTTATGGATTGCAGGAGGGGACACATCTCCAGGGCCAAGACTATTCATGGCTTGGTAAGCGAGTTTCCAGATTGTGTGATCAGTACAGCACTGACACGAAGCTTCATCAGGGTCGATTTTCTACTTTGGATATTTGGTCTCCCAGTTTCCCTCGTCGTTTCTCCTTCAAAGACTCCCCATTGGGAAATTTGTCTCTATTACGACGATGATATGGGGCGTCATTCTCATGACGACGCCGGCATGCACGTCATTCGCTGGTATTGCGACGAACCGCTTCATGCTCGGAATGACTGAGGCGACTGTCAATCCCGCTTTCGTATGGATCATGTCCATTTGGTATGTCATTCTGTTGCCGATGCGCCCGCTCGTAACGCTCATACGTATCTAGGTACACCAATGCGGAGCAGCCACTACGACTGGAGGCATACTATTGCACCAACGGTATCGCGACAATGTTTGGTGGTCTGGTCGGTTACGCCGTAGGCCACATCACTACCGGTCTTCCCAAGTGGATGTATGTCTTCCTCATCTTCGGCGCCATTAGCACAGCTTGGGGGGTCGTTAGTCTCCTGATTCTTCCCGACATTCCTGCCACTGCCAAGTTCCTCAATGAGAAGGAGCGAGCTATTGCTACTGGTAGAGTGTCGAGGAACCGACAAGGAGTGAAGAACCAACATTTCAAGAAGGAACAGGCAATCCAGTGCGCCAAGGACCCGAAAACTTGGATATTGTTCGTCATGGCTACCGGAGCTCAAGTTCCCAACTCGGCCCTCACCAGCTTCACCAGTCTCATCGTCAAGGGTTTTGGCTTTGATACTTTGGGCACGCAATACCTCCAAATTCCCGGGGGTGCCATTCAGTTCCTCGCTCTGATCATTGGTGGCATTGTTTGTACGAAGTGGCCTAATGGCTCGAGATGTCCTACCATGATCATCGCCAACACGATCTGCATCCTAGGGGCAGCTCTACTTGTTGGTTTACCAAGCGACAACAAGGTAAGACGTCTTTCGATTGTGTACATAAGCGTCGTCGTTAACGAATTTCTTCCATAGTGGGGCCGACTTGTCGCTCTCTGGCTGTGCTATTTCCAAGGCCTCGGTTTCAGCATGTCTCTGACCATGGTATCTTCCAACGTGGCAGGGTCCACGAAGAAACAACTCACAGCCGCTGTCCTCTTTACTGGATACTGCGTTGGCAACATCATCGGGCCTCAGACATTCATCGACGCGGAAGCTCGTAAGTCAAGTTTATCTTTCTGATGCCGTCTCCACGCGGTCCGATCCAGTGAGCTGCAGCTAATGTGAATGCAGCCGGCTATCACAGCGCTTACATTGCGATGCTTGTCGGATACGTGGTCAAGCTTCTGTCGATCATCGTCCTTTACATCTACATGTGGCGCGAAAACAAGAGGAGAGACGCTGCTGGTCTGACTGATGAGAAGGCCGCTGTGGAGGCGGGTATGCATGATCTCACTGAGCTGGACAACCAAGGCTTCCGATACTCTCTTTAGTGTGACACGTCTGCTGGATCCTCACCCATATAGAGAAATCCATAACCATGTAATTCCCTTCTCAGCTTGCATCTCGAGTGGAACGGTCTCGTCTAGCACTTCTACATGTGGCGCGCAGCTAGCGACCAAGTC
Organism: Seiridium cupressi; assembly: GCA_036674765.1. Lineage (NCBI taxonomy): Eukaryota > Fungi > Ascomycota > Sordariomycetes > Amphisphaeriales > Sporocadaceae > Seiridium > Seiridium cupressi. The sequence continues at coordinate 334,566 of JARVKI010000025.1, forward strand.
TACTACATGTAGGTTAGCGACCTTGGCTCGCAGTGGCCCTGCATTGTGTGCTCCAACAGGCTGCGTGACAATTGGCTTGCCAAGCTTTCATGGCCTGTGCGCGTCCTGCTAGAATCGCAAAAGGGGGGCCGGAGGGAGTCTAAGACTCTGCAGCTAAACGGCACTGAACTCCACCGCTCATCGTATCCAAACGGCAAACAATTTGAACAGGCTGCAAACAAGTCTGACTCACTCATTCCCTGTTGGCGAAGTGGCTATTTATGGTCACGACCAGCCCTCATTGCTGCATGATCCGAAGAGCAATTCGCCCCAGATCCTTCAGTCGTATCGCTTGTCTCGCTCACACTGCTAACATGTCCAGAAAGGACTGGTCTGAGGGTATTCAGTTAGACAACAGTGACAGCGGTCCATTGCGCATCCCTGCCTTCGGTTGGACATACAACATTGAGCTCAAGGAGTACGAGCGCTTTGCTCACGGCGCAAATGACTTCAAGCAGCGCCCCCGCCTTCTAGCCCGGGAGGTTGCAATGCTTGGCGCCATGAACAGCCTTACTGACAAACCGAATTGGCATGTCAAGATTTTCGACGACGAGATTGTGGCTAAATGGAGGAAAGAGGCCTTGGGAATGTCAGTGTTTGATATGGTTTACTCTTAAATGATTGGTGCTATAAGTGGATTACGCTCCTCAATCAGGCCATTGATGAATGAGAAGGCGTGGGACTGGTGTTTGACCGAGTTGCGTGACGAGGCCAAAGACTTCGAGACCACCGGTCGGACTTTAGTCCTTGATACTGCTTCGAGAGTATCCAAGTCGGACACCTTGGTGGATGAGGCTCTAAGGGCGCGGCTCATATCCGCGACTGGGCCATTCCGCAATGTACCGGATGCGCAGAAGGACTGGCATCCCAACTCGAATGAGCAAGTATTGAACTTGGTTCACCCGTCGCTATACCCTTTAGTGCATGGGAAGACACAGGTCCTGTCACAAGGTGGCCATGTCTCTCTCGAAAACATTGATTCGTACCAAGGTGTTCAGATCTACTCTGAAATTCCTGACGGGGACAGAACCAAGTGGTCCCATCGCTTTCAGTGGCTACCGTGTGAAGTTCGGTTCGAGGAGGCCTCCGCGAAAGATGTGCACATTACCTCCTACATTAGCAATCTACATCCCCGGCATAAGGAACTCTACTCGACGATTGAGAAAATCATTTCTCTGTCTATCGAGCCGTGAAATGACGTTCTCATTAGGCACCATAGGCCCCACAACCCTCCGCGCATTAAGACATATGCTGCGGAGTTTGAACCCGACCTCCCGGACTGGGCCGATAACGGTCCCAGGGAAGCGGAGTGCGAGTAAAAACGAGAACCCCAAGGCTTACCAGGAGGCACTAAAGAAATTCCAGGAATATCTTGCCCTTCCGAACGCCGAGAATTATGACCCTTCAGATGACGACGAGAACTACGATGTGCCCATGGACTCCGTCGAGCTCCTTGAAGAATACGGGCTTTCGTGGGCTGTAGAGAAGAAATGGAGGCGTATGAGGAATATCATTCATCCAGATGCCGGAGTTGGCTATATCTATGACCAGTGGAAAAATGGCCAGGTTAGCAACGCAGTGGTCAATCTTAATTTCAGACATTCAGTCGCCCAGCCTCCTGACCTAAGAAGAGTATCGCGCCACTACTACGACGTTGATCTCCGCAAGGATTTTGGGGAGAGGGCCTCCAGGTATTGTCAAGCTATCCAGTATTGAGCTTACACCCGAGAAGCCAACTTACGGCGGCGGCAACTGGCACATCGAGGGCATGGTCAACAAGCACATCGTGGCGACTGCAATCTACTACTACAATGTCGACAACGTGACCGAGTCGCGGATTTCCTTCCAAACTAAGGCGGAGCTTGAAGATGAGGACGTGATATACAATCAAGATGATTATGCTCCACTCGCCAAAATCTTTTGACGTTGAATCTCGTGAACTAGGCGACGAGCCGGCCGTTCAGACACTGGGCTCCGTGAGCACGCCCCAAGGCCGGCTGGTCGCCTCTCCCAACACCCTTCAGCACAAGGTCGAGCCGTTCGAGCTGGTTGACAAGATCAAGCCGGGACACCGTCGATTCTTGGTGCTCTGGCTCGTGGACCCCTATTACCGCATCGCCTCAACCCGCAATGTGCCACCTCAGCAGCACGACTGGTGGGCCCCCGAAGGTTATGACAAGATCGATTTCTCAGCATTTCCGTCTGAGATCCTAAGTATGGTTACCGATCAGGTCGGAGAGTGGCCGATGGGATTAGAAACGGCAGGGAAATTGAGATTGGAGTTGATGTCGGAGCGGACGCGTGGTCAGCAGGCCATAGATCAAAGGTTTCAGGAGTACAATTTCTGCGAGCATTGAAGTCCCCTGTACGTTATGTGCCGGTGGAATCAGAAGCTTCCAAGAGCGTTCGTCCAGAAACATGGAGAACAATCCGTAGTTATCGAGCCATTTCTAGATGGGGACTATACTTGATGTGTTCTGCTTCTCGGCCTGTGTTTCTCGAGATTCCTGAGTCATAGAGCCTAGCTCTTATTGGTCTTGGCCTTCCATCAGTTTTCCAGCGATTTGTACAATCAAATCCCTAATCATTCCCCTGTAGCGCATGTGCTGTCCCCATTGTTGCGAGTTGTCACCAGAGCTAGTTCCACCAGCTCATCTTTGTCACCACCTCATAATCAACAATTCCCAGAAGATAGCCTGCAACCTTGATCCACATAAGTGCCCCGTACATGAAAACGACTATGAACGCCAGCATCAAGATGCCTACACCCAAGCCAAGAAGGGCGATCGCGATATAGCTAAGACCACGGAGTAGGATCCTGCCTACAATTATCAGCCCCATGATAATGTTGTCCTTCCTACTACTGCTTAGACCACGGTCGAATTGCACGCGGAAGTTGTCGCCGCTTCTCGGGAGGTTCTCTCCGGCGACAGTCAATTCCTCGTCGATGGGCTGGGCCTCAAGAGTGCCAGGTGTATGCGGGCACAGACTTTCCATGGGAATCGCAGCGGTGGGAAGTGTAGTACGCATCTTGGTGATGTTGATGGGGTGAGCTGTCGGGTTCAAGCTGAGATGCGCGCAAGGGTTCGAGAGTGTGGCTTCAACAGCGAAAAGGCAGATGCTCTTGTGCCGGCGTACAAGATGCTTTGACGCAAAAATCGATGGGAGACGTGGCCTGAAGAGTTGTGATGCTGATGATTGTCGCTGATGGAAACTCTTGGGATGGTGGTTTGGTCTGAAGTCGTGGGCATCTGAATTCATTTGGAAAAGGACAAAGAATTGAAACGGCGCGCCCAAAAAAAGCAGTCGCCATACGCGTTATTCCATTGCATGTTTGCTCAGAGCAGCTGCCGAATTAGATATCGTGGTGAGTGAGGGAAGGAACGGCTACTGTGCTTCAACCAACGGAATGATCTTGCCAGGGCAATTGGACGGACTGGTGCACACATGCACACCAGCGCCCCCATCCACGCCCACTTCTCAGTCAGAGCTGGCTTGTAAATCCCCCTTTTCCACATCTCTGCTGATGGATTTCGAACTCCGGAGACTCGGAGTTTGCGCTTTTCGCTCAGCTTTTTCCATCGTTTATTGACTTCGCCTTGCGTTTTCTGTATTCCCTGCCTCCTATCTCTGAAGGCGAATATCATAAGGAGACCGATGACAGCGGTTGATACACAATCTGTCGATTTCACTTCAGCTCCTGCTTACCAATTACAGATCACCACGGGGAAGGGGTGGTTATCTTACACATGATTAGAAAGATCCAGCCTGGCTCGTACTCGATCTCTCCGGCACTGTTATGCTGGAATACCGTGACGTTCAAGGCGAAAAGTGACGTGAGGAAGGACAACGGCGTCCTGAGATAGCACATTAGCTCCCAACCTACAGTCGAATTAGTTGCAATGGCACTTACAAACATCACAGTGACGATGGTAAAGGCCATCAGGATCGTTCCTTACCGATCGGACTCATTCGCCTCGTCAATGTTGATCCCGTTCTGCTCCAGACCGCATTTACCTTATTTGTGTTAGTCAAGTAGCTCACAAAAGCCCCGGGGCAACTATCACCGAGTCTTGAATCCTTTCAGCCATACTGATCATTTCCTCGATATCTCGAAGTACGTAGATAGGTCTGCGAGCATTTTCTGGCTCCGAATCCTGGCCCATCAGGTCTTCCCATACACTCTCCTGCTGCGTGACAAGTGCTTTCAGAATCGTAAGCTCATCCAGGATATCCTTCACCTCGTCCAGTAGATCTGCTGCCTTGCTGATTGATGTGTTACGAACGCAGGCCAGGGACAAGGCCTTATGTGGGGAATGGGAGCTTAGGCGACCAATCACTGCCGCAACGATCTCATTGGATAAAAAGGAACACAGGCACTCAGGTCACGTGACGAGGAGCGACAGGAGCACAGTGCTCCTATGGCTCCAGGAGCGACAGGAACTGTGCGCTCCCAGCGCTCCCACGATATCAGTAAGGGAATGGATGGATATATATATACGAAGGACGTTTCCTACATAGACAGTCATTACCTTAGTGATCAATCTAAGCATCTATCTACCCATAGGTGAGGCCTACCAAGCCTTAACGATTATATTCTTATTCTTCAAGACTCAGTATTCCTATTCTACATTACGTACCCTGGTAGCATAAACCCAACACCAGTGTATTATCCTAAGGTTTATCCTGACGATAATATATTCGTTACATGATGTCCAATTCTTGGTTTCTTGTTTCCGGCCAACTTCTGTATTCTGTTTCTTTTCTTTGCTACTATTAGCTTGACTCGATCTGTCGATTCTAGCCCCGTCGTTCTTACCAATGGTTTGAAGTTCCTCCGTTTTCGTTTCCTTCTTCGTATGAACCGGCTCTGGCTCTTCCTTGGTATCCTGTGTCTTCTTCTTCTCACTTTCGTCCTTCTTCTTCATCTTTTTCTTGAAGCTCTCAAACAATATCTTTTCTTCCGTGGCCTAAGTCAAACTTTAGAACGATGTCATAGGCCCAAAAGGGAAATTAGAAATATCAACGATCGAGGAGAACACGCTCGACGTCGCTCATAGGAAGACAGTCCCTGAACTCACAGTACTGTTTATCTTGTCCGCATAAATTGACTGCACGGGTTTTGACCATATACCTTCTTCCCAATATGTCGACTTGAATAGAGAAAAGTCCTCCCATCCAAGACTGTTGATGAAATCAACACAAAAGGTGACCAGAAAGCGGCTCGTCTCTTGGACAGAAGACGGTGGAGGTTGTCTGTTCTTTTTGAGTTTTGCTTCACGCAGTTGACGAAACATGCTTTCGATCACTGGATCATCAAGTCCTTCCTTCCTATGCGTTGACGAAGTGATAATCGTGTCTTTTATAACAAATTTAGTAAGAAGTCGTTCCGAAAGGGTGAAAATGGTTCACTTAGAACTTGCCTTCGTCAATTACCCAGAGCCAAAGCTGATCCACAGCGAGGTAAGGCCATTTTGGGTCCTTATGGGGCACACCGTCTCCGTTTTGTCTTTTGAGAAATGATCTGGTGACAACTTGATTCCGATCACGCGAAACCATGTCCTTCAGTGAGCTGTAGTAAAACTGGTCCAATGACCTCGATCCATGAATGATCCTCTCCTTGTAAGAATCCATAAGTCTTTCATGGCCTCCACGATAGTCCAGATGCTCGACTGGTTCTCATAAGTGCTACTCTTTCATAAGTGTCTAAGGCTCGATATCAGTACTGGTTTGCGAGCAATGCCCCCTTAACATACCAGATTTATGCACAGATAAACTATTGGCTCCTGCACCATGATTATCCATGTAATTGTCTGGTGCGTTCTGGTCTCTCTTTGGGACCTCTTGGCTGTCGAAGTCTCGTGCATCAGATTGACGATAATTCGGTTCCTTGGTCTCCGCGGTCGGGCTTCCTGCGTAGTCCTCCTCTCTTCAGGGCTGCCGTTGCATTCTCTGATCTTCTTCCTGGTTCGTATTTCTTCTTCGCTTTTGTGTGGTCTCCTTCTGGAACAATTGTAAGATGCGTATTGAAAGGTGTATGTGGAACCTACGCGATTCTTTTCGCTTTGACCCTGTCATTCTCTGCGGCCTTGTCGGGCATGCTATTTTTAGAAGCCACCAAACAACAACATGATGTCCATGGTATGCTGCCCACTGCAACGAAGTATCGGGTAACAGATCGAAATTGGTGTTCTCTTTCAAAATTATGATAATCTCATCATGTGCATCTGCTTCCTTAGCCAGGCGAACGAGTTTGTGTTCTTTGATCTTTGCTAGTGGTGTTTCCATCGCTGCGGAGAGAGATTTGAGATGGTCGTCAGACTTTGCAAATTCCATTGCTGACACGAGCTCCTCCACATCGGCGTGTCGCAGGATAGATTTGATTTCTGCTTGCGAGACTGTCAAGAGATTGATCTCCGACTCAGACGTATGCTCGGCCGCACAGCTGTCTCCAGAATCAGACGTAATCTCTAATCCAGGCCTACCCTTAGAACTGAAGAGGTATTTGATAAACTGAAACCATGCATTCTGATGCTTTCCCCCGCCTATAATCCTGCTCTTTGCTCCCTTTTCGGACAGCCTCGTAGCAACATCAACATGACCATGCAAGCACGCCAGATGTAACTCTGTTAACCCCCATATAGTCTTGGATATTGAGTTGCACTTCGGGCTTATCCTTCAAAAGCGGCGTACATCAGCGGCGTCCACCCGTCCGCGTCAGGGACTTCGACATCCGCTCCCTCCTTCAAAAGAACGTCGACTATCCCATAATGGCCATTTCCACACGCCAAATGAAGTGCTGTTTGCTGAGTGTTGAGGTCTTGCGTTTTAATATTAGCACCATCATTTAGTGCATGTATCACTCCTTCTTCATCCCCCTACTGGCTGCCCCAAGTAGTTTGGCATTGCTTTCCGTCAAGGGCTCCAAGGGTGGCTTGTTATTGCCTTGGCTAGATGAATCAGGGTTCTCTCGCCCGGTTAACCCTGCTGATTTTTCTGTTGTTGGCGACTCCACTTCAAATTGCAGGGCAGTAGTGGCATGTCCGTCATGCTATGTTGAATGTTGAACATCGTCTTCCCTTGCTTGCATTGAATGAGTGTCTTGTGCTGTGACTGTTTGGCGGGGAGGGCCGGTGTTTTGTGACAGTGATGTATTTGCCTGTTTGTCAGCTCCGCTCGAGACCCCGATTTGAGTGACCTGACGTCGGGTCTGATCTCCCTGGTCCTCTGATGAACCTTGTGCGCACCCAGGTGACAAATTGCTCAATGGTAGCTCAGCCATGATAAAGCGTTTTTTGTTTGAAATTGCTTAGCAATGCTAGATGCACAAGAAATACTTCCAGCTTTCTGAATGAATGGAGAGCTAATCATGATGAGGCTGGATATCACCTGTCAGAAGGCTGGGTTTCATTGGCAATAAATCAAGCAAGCTCCGTGGGAAGGGCGGTACTTCCTTAATTGGAAAATGCAACCATGTGGCTGCTGATGCGTCCTTGAAATCACAGCCATGCAGGTCAGCTAACCACCTGTGGCTTCTTGAGCATGAGCTGTGTATGTCGGCTACCAATAAGATAAATCAGTCTCGTCAATCGATGGTTGGTCTGAGTAGCGAGAAATAGATGATGGAGCTTGGACGGTGAAGGGCAAGGATCATCACGGCGCGACGTATTATGATCGGAGGGAGGTAACCTCCGCACCTCGACGTTCTTTATTTATTTCTTGGCGAAATATTTATGATAACAATACTTAGGCAAGTGCCCTAAGGTCATCTTCATTAATGTTGAATCTAACGAACCCTGCCTCCGTATCAAGCGTAGGCATCTATCATCAAAAACAGCTGCGCTTTTCTTTCGTCTGGTAGAAAGCTAGCATAAACCGAGTTTCGGGCAAGTTCTCTCATTTTCTCGAGGTCAAGGCTGTAGGCTTCACTGACCAGAACGTACTCGTCCAGGCAAGCCGACCCGAACATTGTGGGGTCATCTGAGTTCAGGGTGCACAAGAGCCCCCGACTCAGGTATTTGGGCAACGGATGATCCTCAATGGAGGGACAGCACCCCGTAAAGACATTTGAAGTGACGTTGATCTCTATCGGGGTCTGCCTCTTCGCCAGAATAGCCATGAGCTCGTCGTCGTGCTGAGCAGCAAGGCCGTGGCCGATTCTCTCGACGCCCATGGCTAGCGCTGCGCGCATCTCCAGGGGACCTTTCACTGGGCCAGTGGCCTCACCAGCATGAGCTGTGAGTCGCAAGCCTGCCTTCTTGGCCTCTATGTAGAGGTCATGGAACCATTCAATGGGCCCGGCAACTTCGTCGCCTCCAATCCCGACGCCCACAACCGTGGGAAACCGTTGCTTGAGCTCGGCGGCCAGCCGGAACACCCGGCCGGTCTCCTCGGCGCCCCATTGTCGGGCTGCATCGGCGATCCAGAGAACGGAGGGACCACCCAACTCGCGCTCGACTTCGAGTCTTGCATCCTCTATTGCGGCCATGACATCCGCCACCTTGAGATGGGTCTTCCTTTTCAGGATGTTCCCCCAAGCAATGTAGACCTCGGCGTGAACGACGCCCTGCTGATGCAGGTTACGCATCATCTCTTTCGAGATCAAAGCGTAATCCTCTGGCGTCTGGAGGCGATCGAGCACGAGCCTGAATACGTGCAAGAAATGCGCAAAGTCATCGTAGGCGTACAGTGCGCGGGCTTCCTCCAGTGTCAGCGGCGTTGAGTCATGGCGTTCTGACAGGACGACCAACGTTTCGGGGGTGACGGTGCCTTCGAGATGAAGGTGTAGTTCAGCCTTGGGAAGCCCTCTTAGCCACTCCCTCTTCGTTTGTGTCATCCCAACTGCTTTTTGAGGTTTTCGCAATACTGACCAGACCGGCCTGCCTTGGAGTGAGTCAGCGCCCATTCGAGGGGGGTCGGCTTTGGCTTCGGGGTTCACCGACTAACCCTACCCCACTAACCAATACTAGACTAGGCCATATTTACCCAGAAATCCCACTACCATTCGCATCTGCATCTGGCATAAGGAAAGCTTTCCAGTCACAATGCTGTTCGCTCCCGTGGCCGTGGCTAGGTCTACCTCAACGAATCGAGCACGCGGCAGCTTGCCTCGCTTGAGGCACGCATACGCTATGAGCAATTTCCACGGGAAGGCAATAGACGAAAATGGGACAGGAGGAGAGGGAGGCGCCATAAAACTTGTACATAATGTGGACGTAGTACAGGCGAAGCCGAGCCACCACCCATTGACCGAGACATTTCGGCTTCGAGTTGGACAAAAGCCTAATAGATGTGGCAACCCTCAGGCAGATCTGCTGCCGAATCAGGACGTCTTCCCATCTCGCAGTCCGTGCAACTTGTACGGACCGTCCCGTTCCCCGTCGCGGTGGAGGCTGCTAGCAAATTATCCACTCTTAGGAGTCTTAATATGCCCATGACATCCTCAAGGATCTATCAACTCGCAGATATGTGGAAAGCCAACCTCTTTCAGTCCCGATCGCTGCAACGACGGAAAGTAATGCCCGCCAACGATATATCTCAAGGCTGGTTTGACCGCGCGGCTTTCGTGGCGATTCCATGGAGCGTTATCGTCAAGATCTCCGCGTCCAGCTAGATAAGACAACATCTCGATGCAGAGTTGAAGTCTGCCGTCGGCATGCCCAACTACAGTACATGGCAATAATTTTGAACCCCTGTCAAGTATCCTACTGAAATAACCAATATAAGAGGTGGCATAGTTGCATACGCTTTACTATATTTGGTTTACGTCCCCGTTAAGATACCTGACAAGGGTTCAAAATTATTGCCATGTACTGTACACTCTGACAAACTTGTAAGAGATTCAATCTCGGCCATAAGTGGCACTTGCCCCGATCTTACCCGCATGTCGTCCTGACCAATATAAACATAATCGGCCCAGAGTATTGTCGAATTCTGCCTCTGCCGAAATGCAAGTAGTGCATCTGCCAGGTTTGCGAGAAGTGATAAAATTGGAGCCATTTGATGGTGGTGCGACTTGTCGGTTGACTGTCCCAAATGTATGAGATTGCCTCAAAGTCAGGGGACGAATCTAATGAGACGGTGTGGAGTGTCCCATGATGTGGTTCCTTGCCAGACCCAGGACGCGGTGTAAGGGTGCGAATATGCCCTTTTGGGAGAGGGCAGTAAATTTCCCCTCGATCAATCTATATATATTCGTTTGATTGATTCAATTCAAAGACGGGACCCTACGAGTGCTGAGGCCGCGGAGTCTTTTGTCCATCAAGCCCAGAACCCCGCTGCTAACCGTGCATGAGGAAAGGCGCTCGTAGAGAGAACGACTTTGTGGAAAGCTTCCAAGAGTAGTTGATTTTGTCGGCCATTACGTAATCGGATGAACCAATTGAGTGCGAATGCAGCGTCGGCAAAACGGTGGGTTGCGTCTTTATGCTACTCTGACAGCTGTGCCGATTCCTGCCTCTCGCCGCACGGCAGCTCAGGGGACGACCGCGGGTACTCTGAGCCCCTCCCAGCGAAAAACCGCTAACGACTACACTTCCTACGCCACATATTGCATTTACGACACAGCCATATCGTCGCCGCAAAGTCAGACCCCAGCCTCTGGGATCAACAATCCAATTGCCGAAAAGGACATCCTGTGAAGGCACACTTGTCCGAAAAGTCTTTTGAAAAAGTTGTTAATTAAAAACGTTTCTCTAAGTATTACGTCTAAATAAACAGCTACACTAACTTACGTAACTTGGCAAATGAATATTACAACTCTATATCCAATCCCAACTCCTCGCTTAAACCGTAAGCGTTTCCAAGTTTATACATCAGACAGACATCTGCGCTAGCTGCTTCTCAATCTGTCCCCACTGGCCCTTGTTCATGTAACCCGACAACCAGTAATTGCCACCACTGTCCTTGCCGATGATGGGGAACCCGTTCGGGAGACACAGTCCAAACTGGTTGTTCTGGATATATGATGGCCTGCCAGGCTTGCGGTTGCCATCGGTCGGCCCGGCACTGATGACGGCCCCTGAAAAGTCCGTCTCGAACAGCCGGGCCTTGCTCCAGTTGGAGTAGGTGAGCATGTGCATGCCGCTGTCGCCGAAGAAGGGCGGCAGCTTGGCCGACGACTCGCGCCACATGGAGGTGAAGGCCTCGACCTGGGCCCGGGTTCCCAGCTCCTTGATGGACTGCCGGATCGTGGAGGCCACGTGACCGAGCGGCTTGCTCGCTATGTCGGCTACGGGCATCAACACGTTGACGAAGGCGACGGCGTTGGACACGTATGGGTGTTCGCTGGATAGCAGATCCTCGGCCAGCGGCGATCGCAGCGAGTATGCGTTGTTGAGACATACTGTCCGCTTCGAGTTGGCTGGTAGATGTGAGACAGCGAGCTTCGTCCACCAGGCGCACAGGACATCGCCATCAGTCAGGAATGGCCGCCCATCATCCGAGGCCACGGAAGAGGGCTTCGTGTCCTTTGAGCTTATCGACGACGTGAGCGACAGACTTCCATCTGAAGAACTCACGGACGCGGATAGCGTATCGTCAACCGAGCTGATGGACGGGGAGGTCTGTCCCTCCGTCGAGGTTACAGACGACCTTTCGGCTCTGTCGTCGGTAAGGTCGGCATAGGCTTCCCTATGCAGCTTTCTCACAAAGGCTGCCGGCACGCATACCATGCGGTTCTCTTTGGTGCTCAAGAAGTTGGATACCGTGCCGAACCCATACCCTACAAGCTGTAGCATCGACATGCGCTGTGCAGCGAGCTTGTGAGGTTCGGTTGGATGCTTCCCAAGCTCCGAGAAAGGGTCCGTATCAGCCGCGACAGGCGGGATCACCTCGTGGGCGCGACTGTTCAGTATTGATGTCCATGCTCTGAGGAAGGCTTGCTTGCCTAAAGCGTCCATCAACGTATGGGGCCAGTACAGCGTGACCAGGGTCTTGTCCGTAAATGACACAATGTGAAGGCCGATCTGGGGAATGTCGGCATCTAGGTAATGATTCAACTCGGTTGGAGCACCCTCGCGGTGGAACAGGCTACCGAAGTCATCAGGGTCGCACACTGTAGCCGGGGTTGTACTCGGTTTTGGTAACCGTGACGCCACAGGATGAGCTGTACTAGGACAGTCATGGGTGATATGCGAATATGTAATGGCCGGGCGTTCTTTGGTGAACGTGGCGGGCACGTGGTATTCCAGTCCTCCGTTTGCCTATACATGCTGTCAACAATCATCCAACCTTGTGCTAGATGGCATCGGCATTTCTTACAGTGCGACGTAACCTGGCTCCAATTTTCTGCCAGCCATCCCGTCTCGCTAAATCCTCGAGGCTGCCCCGAAGGCGTTCCGGGTCCAGCACATCGTCAAAAGCAAACATGGAATACAATATGAAAGATCGCCATAACGGGGTATCATCGAAGAAACGGAAGGGAATGACGGTGTCCGTGGGGACCTTGGTAGGGGCGGCTGCTCTGCGGAACATGTTGAACCTGTCTCTCGTGGTGACTCTATCAAAATCTGAGGATGTCGGGAATCAAGGTGACAGATGCAGTGGGAGTAGTGAGGGAGTTTTCATAAGGGGTAGGACGATGCAGAGCAATGTGATACCGACCTATCCCTCCGCCAAACCGCGCAATCTCAAATCCCGGGTGCGAGCTGGCCCATCTTCCCACGTCGTAACCAGATCACCCGGCAGCTGGAGACCAATGAAAACTCTCCTCTGTGTACCACTGGATGATAGAGGAAGTCTCAGATGCGGAACTTGTCTGCACTTGCTACACTATTGCATTAGTTCTGCCAAAACGAGAAGACGTGCCAGGATGCATGGCATCAGGGTTAGATTGCGTGCCGGCTGATCGATTCCATTCAACCGTCGTGTCCATGATGTGTCTTGTTCTGCCGTCCCTTGCTTCCTGGCGGGTCGGCAGTAGAATTGACTATTGCGGTGGTTCAGCGTGGGGAAGGGGGCTGTTCGCGTTGGTAGATGATCTGAGGGTCTCATCTCATCATCAACTTTCCCAGATAGCTGTGGTGTGGTGTGCAATGTGCCGCCAAGGCATTGACGAGTCATGACGGACCCAATGCAGACACCCGCATGGAGGTAGCCCCGGTGGTTAACGCAAGCTCCGGCCAATATGATTTGCGAATTGAGTGTCGATAGCTTCGGTGGTTTTTGCGTCAACGATGGATCGTAGGGAGCGTCGCTCGAGGACCGTTAATAGGTAGCTAGGCAATGAAGTCCGGGTTCCGCGGCCTGCCAATATGCGAATCATGCGCACTACTGTTGCTACTGGTGCTAGCTCTTGACACTAAGGCCAGGAACGTAGCTACAGTGGGCCACAGTTGGGGCACTGTCCCACAGAGCACAGGCATCGGTACGAGCCCGCTGGTCCCTATTGGGTCAGAATCCCAGCCGTGGTTGTTTTACTACTGCACAGGGCTGGTTTTGATATCAGGCTAGGCCGAACTCGGCTGGGTTCTGTACTGCCAATGTCAGAAAGAGAGGAGCAACTCCAGGATGAAAGGGCGTACGGACCATGGCGGTGCGGCCCGTCAACACGTCCCAAAATGTCTGACCACCGAGCGGCATGCCGTAAATCTTGGAGCGGGCCTTGGACTTGACCGAGAAGCTGAGAATCAGGAGGCGGGAGAACGGTATGCGTAGGCCTGTGTACCTACGCAATCGTGCTGGAGGAAGAGACCGGTCTCATTCTCCTGCGTCTGAGGATTCTAGGCGCCATACTAGGCCTCGTGTGAGGTCGCATGTTTGGTCTTGGTGTCCCCACTTGACAATATGCTACTGCAGGTCAATGGGGAGCTATTCCATTATCATTTCCCTACTTGATAAGCCGTTAGCACTGGGGTTGAAGGATGTCTCGCGCTTAGCGAGCTCTACCCACTGCTAATGTAGTGTAGCACCAGACCTTGGTACCTTTGAGCATTGCGACTCGACCACAGAAACAATGTCATTTGCATGACACGGAGTATTTTCTTCGTCTAGGAACGGAATTTCTTTTGTTTTCCTGAGCTGCTTAATCCTGCATGTGTGATTGATGCCGTTTTCTCGGTGCGGGGCAGTCTGCAAAGCTTGTAGCACAAATGCCTCTGGCTGCAGGCAAACGCAGGCAAAGATATCACAGTATCATTCTAAGGGGAAATCGCAGGTTGCTTACATGGTAGAACCGGGTTTATAGCTCCCGCTATACTGAGCTGAGAAAAGAGCGCTGCGTTCCTTGCATCGTCAAATTGCGCCATGCATTGGGGTTCCAGACTCTCGTGCGTCGTAAAGCGTATCGATCGCCCAAATGCTAACGTTAGACTGGGACCATCGCCCGGATCACCAACGGCCCGCGTATGGGGCAGTGACGGGAATCAAAATAGGCCATGGGCCAGGCGTGCTAGCACTGGCCCACAGTGCGAGCGGAGCACGGAACCCCATCCAGAGCTTGGTTGTTGCCTGGGGTATCGGGTCTCTTCATTGCTGCGTTGAAGTGGAATGGGATGTTGAATGGTATCGGGATGATCCCACTCTTATGGTATCGTATCGTGTCAATTGGCACATTGCGTAAGGTCTTGACGCTGATTCCAATGATGCGACCATCTGAATTTCGGATTATTTTCGTCTCGGTTGGTTGGTCTCGAGAGAGCGGACGGGTCGGTGGGGCGGCGTGATCCAGCGGCAGCTGATAACGCTCTCCGGGGGCGTGCTTCCGGGAGGTAGCGCACTCGTCCCAGGGATGTTAATTTATACCAAGGATCCCCACCCATGAGACTAGCCCTCCCACTGGACGAACAGCTCGACACTAGGGCATGCCATGCCGGTGGATATGCCGATCGCAGCGCTTCGAGCAGCCGGCAGGCAGAGACACGAGTTGCTCGATGAATCAACTCTCAACTCATCACCAAATCTGCAATGGCAGATGGAAGGGAGTGTTTCATACTTAAGACTTACAATTAGACAGGCAGCCGGTGGGTTGGCGTATTGTCTGTTCGCAGACTCGAGTTCTCGCACTTTCTTTCAGACACTCGTTATTTTCCGGGGGCGTCTTTTAGTGGCTTTCTGTGTCTTATATCCGGCCCGTTCTTCAGTATGAGTGCCGCCGACCTCACTCCCGTGCAGCAGGGCGAGCTTCTGCAGGCCGCCGCCTATGCTGAGCCGCCCATTACACCGAAGAACCTGGCTCTAAGCCTCATCGTCATTGTCCTGGTCACGGCTTCCATCGCAACCATAGTTGTCGCTTTGAGAGTGTACGTCCGGGCGTGGATGGGAAGAAAAACAAAAAATTGGGGTTGGGAAGATCTCTTTGCCGTTGCAGGTTATGTGAGTACTGTGTCTGCTAGTATTTTTTCTGTTGTTTCCGAGGAGGATATCGACCGAGGCAATGCCGCTAGAGCACTGTTTTTGAACACCTCAAGCTCCTCGGTCATCTCACTCTGCTGCTTCTTGAGCCTTGAACTGACCTGTACTTGTCAATTGTTATCAGTGCGCCTTCCTCTCCAGTAGTGTCTTCGCCATGAAAGCTGCCTACTATGGGCTGGGCACCCCGGATGCCGATCTCAATGCCTACCTCATGGTACGATGTGCTGAATACATGCTCTACTCGCAAGTGCTGTATGGCGTGTCGATGCCGCTCATCAAGGCGTCTATTGTGCTCACCCTGGTACGGATTACAATGAAGAAAGGATACCGTTGGGCTCTGTATGGAATGCAGGCTCTAGCCACTATCATGGCTATAGTGGGAATTCTGGCGTCCCTCCTGTACTGTAGGCCCGTGAAGGCATACTGGAACCCTCTTCTTGGAACCTGCGGTAACTTCATGATCGTGGTCAATATTGGCTATGCTTGGACGGCAGTGGGAATCATTACTGACTGGATGTGCGCTATCATTCCGTATTTCATCGTCCGCAATCTGCAGATGTCTCGACGGTCTAAGACCACGGTTATGATTATCCTTGGACTGGGTGCTATTGCTAGTACCGCTACCATTGTTCGGGCTCCTTACTTACAATACTATCTCGTCGAGACGGATCGACTGTGTAAGTGCTCCATGGCCAGTATACCTTGTCAAATCCCGTAACATCCTAACACTTCTCAGATTGGAACGGCCACATTTCCATATGGTGTCAGGTCGAGAGTGGCCTCGGTCTCATCGCAGCCTGTCTTCCAGCTCTTCGCCAGTTGGTTCGCAAGTATCTCGAGTCGTCTCGGTTTGGATCTGGCGGTGCAAGCAAGAACGTCGGCTACGGCTCCCACGGAGGCACACACAACAAGCCTGCCGAGTCAAACGTGGCTATGGATACCCTGGGTTCTCGTGCGAAGAGTTCTGCCACCGGCGGGAAGTGGGCGCGACTGTCCGACAACAACTCGAGTGCGCAACGCATCATCCTCCAAGAACGAACGGTTTCTGTCGACACAGAGAGCCTTGACTCCGATGATAAGCACTGCTCCAAGGTATAGGGTGGTTGCAGTCTTGCTCCCCAGATGGGTCTCGATGGGACCCGAGTCCTTTACATTTCGAAGGTGGGATATGTTGGTACACATGGGATATAAAGGGGGGAGGATACAATGTATCAGTACGTATGACATACTTGAAATCTTCTGTTATCATAAACATGGACCGCACTGGGAGTAAAATTAGGCAGCGGATGAAAACAGTCAAATAGTGCCAGTTGCTATACGTACAACTGTGGAAAACAATATACCCTTTCGAAACAGGTCCCCGAAAAACGCCGGCCTATGTCTAAATGCATGCAAACCCTCGCGGGCACCCTTCGCAGGAATCTCCTCTACCCAGGAATCGCTCGTCGAAATCTCAATCCATCTCCGTCAGGGCAACCTTCTTTCGGGTCGGACTGGCTTCCGATCCCTACGGCAGTATATCGTCGACCACGACCGGGCCGATCTCGGCTTGCGCCTCGGCCTTTCGCGGTAGTAGCTGAAGGGTCCGTGTCTTTTTGACCTCGAGGCCTCTCTTGCCAAAATATCTCTCGCTCTCGAAACTCCACTGGACGTTGGCTCCAACCCATTGAGCAATACCGTCGACATACGTCTGGACATCCAGGTCGACGGGACCACCCCACCGGGGCACTGCCAACACTACCTGGTTGAACTGCTGCACCAGGTCGGCGTGGATCTTGGCTGCCCAGTCGATCGCGCCTTGGATATCGGTGTTGTACTCCTTCATAGCGATGGTAACGAGGTTATGTTCGTCATCGCCGGACGCCTGCTCCTTGTCGTATGACAGCAGGTCCTACAATACCAGTGAAGTAAGCCTTCTGCACATGCATACATATCATGTATCTATGGTTGACAAGGAACAGCAGAGCACTTACGTTGGCAATGATGGTCAGATCCACTGCGAGCATTTCCAACGCCTTGATAGTGCGGTGCTCCAACACCTCATCTGACAGGTCCATATCGATCTGGAAGAACACCAAAGATGGCATCACTCCGATGGTCTGCCGCCGTACCTCAAGATAGCTGTTGACGTCACGGATATGTGACCGCGACCTGTCTTCGGCTTGTTGTGCGGTCCCCTTGAGATAATCTTCCCAGCTTGCGAAGAACCGTCTCTGGAACGACTTGGTCGATGTCTTGGTAGCCTGGATCCAAAACCTGTTGTGCATCCAAGGTGAGCTGATTGGGTCTTTTGATCATGACGGCTCACCCCGGGGGGGCAATAACTTACTGTCGGGCAATCTCGCCACCAACCCATTCACCGGCCGGCCGGGGGCTATCGGGATTGAGAAGAGCATCCATCAAGACGTTGACTTGACTCCATACATCTGCCGGCTCGGACTTGTCGGAGTGCTCGTCGAAGATGAAGAAGAGGTTCATGACATCGCATGCGCACCTCAGCTGCTCTCTAGACAGTCTTGGATACATAAGACCAGTCAACAGATCTTGCGAAGCCCACGTTAGCATGACAAGGCAGTACTATCATGCGACGCAGTACGTACTGAAGTTACATTTGTCGAAGGCCTTCTGCGCTCGAGGTGTGAAGGCCCCGAAACTGGCTGCCCAGTCGAGACATTCCTGCCTGATGTCGGCCGTATGGACATTGAGTCGACGGGGCCATAGCCAACCTGCCTCCAGGTCAGGTAGGTAAACAGTCACAGCCGTGTCGACCGGTGCCGATGATGTCGGCTGGGATAGTTCGGTTGGCATCTCGACAAACATGATGTAGAAAGAGTATTGGTCAGGATCTCTTGTCGTGAGAGGTCTGCATCATCGGTGTCGACAACCAAACCCAACGGCGTGGACAACTCGTCCTTTTGTAGTAGAAGGAACGTCCCCGACGTCGGCTACGTATGTTCTCGTCGTGTCCTTCCTTCATTTCGCTAGAAGCGGCGAAGAAAAACACGTGGAGACGACTAACTGCCGCACAGTTCACGATTGGGTTGGTTGAGCGTTGGGTAGCTTCGTTTACTGGCCAGGCTTGGGTCGGGGAGCAAGACGATTTTCCTTTTGCCTTGTTCCTGGTCACCGACCTTGGGAAAAAGAGGACGTGGGTAAAGATAGCAGCGATTGGCCCTATCGGGTCGAATCACTGTCAGGAAGCATTGGGCAGAATTTGGCACAAGTGAGGTTCGTTGGCGAACGAGCTAGCGAATGGGGGGAAATACACCGGACTCTCCTCATGGACTGACGAAGTCACATCTGGAGACGACGTAGAATTCCACAACGCCATGAAACATGTCCAACATGGCCGGGAAAAGCACCGGAATGGGCAGGCAAAAGTTGGGAGCTCCTCATGATTTGTCGTGACCTCCGCAAGTCTCCTCCATATCGTGTTCTCGTGAGAATGATGAAGTGCACTGCAATCGGGCCCGTGAGCGGCTTACTTTTCCCTTTCGGGTGTAAGGATTAAAACAGCAGAGTTTAGAAGAAGATCCATATCCCTTCACACCGCCAAATAGGTGTTTTTCAGATGCTATCACCGGCGCTTTGTGCAGTATGAGATCCCGTCAGTCGTTACCATTCCCTTGGTGCTGGGTGCCCTTCCCTACGATCCCCAAATACGACTCGTCGAATCCCAGCAAAACTCCTCCGCGGCGATCTTCTTCAGCGGGGCCAGAAGGAGTCACCTGAAGAGTTCTCCGACCTCCAGGACCACTATAATTTCTGCCTCGGGTCCATTTGCACTGGAACGTGAAACTCTGGGGAATGCTTTCATTGGCATACATATAGCCTGAGATAGTGATCTTGCCGTTTTGTCTGATAGGACATAAAAACGGTCACGTTTGTCGGCGGCGCTTTGTGTGACGAGTCCATGTGCTAGCCGCCCAATCACGTAGCCATACTCGACTTTCACAATCACACTTCCAAGAATTCTGCAGCAAAAAACGGTCTATGCGGTACGTGGGGTTGTGGGGCCTTTGCTAGTTCCCACGAAGAAGAATTCGAAGCGGGCCGCAGCCGCCCAACCCACTCAGGGGCTCACGCTATTGGCTTAATCCCTGACTGGAGGTCGGAGAAAACAAAGTCCGTAGGGAAAAGGCTGAATCCTTTCCTCATTTGCGAGAGTGCTGACGTCGTAAGAAATTGAAAGGTACTGTAGAATCTAAAGAGAACCAAATCAATACGGGCAGATACTTCCGGTCTGTCCGTCTCAGTTTCATCCCTTTCTTTTGGTTTGCCTCACTATTCGACTTGTTGGTGATATGCTTGCCCTTTACCGTTTCGTGTCTAGACTCGAACCTGGGTTAAGCGCCACAAGTCAGCGCCAACAGAAGCTAAGTGGTTCTCTCCGAGAATCGTTGTAAAGGTAGTTCGAATGATTGGACGTAAGACCCTGGCCCTCTTGGACGGATAGCCCCGACTCAGAGGGTGATGAAAGGGAAACCTCGCTTAATCTCCACTTCTTTTAGCCATTTCGTCAGTTCTCATCAAATGAATAGCAGTTTGCTTATTTAGTGTATTTTTCCTTCTTCACCTTTGCTGAGAACATGCCTAGGACGTAGGTAAAGTTTCTACTACCAAGGCTTGCCTGCTCGGTGCTTCCGCCTGGAACCTGGTCTGTTCGGCACTGTGACTCATACTATCGGCACGTGCGAATACGAATAGAGTGATTTAGTCTCTACCAAGGACGCGGCATCTTCTCGATCCGACCTTTTTGATTTTGACGGGTTTGACAAGCGTGACGTATGCATTGTGAACAAAACGTGATGGCTATCTTTGGCAGCATACCTCCCATGACTTCATTGGCGGGATCCGTCACATGACGAACTGATGATGCACTTAGTCGCCGGAGAGTGCGGGCAGCTATCGGGTGCATAATTCCGTTCTTCATAGTTTGACTGACTTTGAATGGAGGATGAAAGGGGTCTCCGGAACTGCCGAGAGCCGTTGATCGACACGATGTTCACATGAGCAACTTCGCTGTGCTTGAAATTCCCACTACCGCTCTAGGCTCAACTTAAACCTCCTCGATATACGGCGGCAGTATTACGAGCTGTGTTTGACAAGGAAGGGTTTAATATTCTGATGGTTCTCTAGCGTGAAATCGACATGTATTGCGCCATTGTCCCCGTGCTATTATCGGAGCAACGACGGGCGGGGGAACGTATCCCTCAGCTCCTCATATTAGGGTATCCCGAGACCTGTCACAAGATCACGTCCATCTGCATGAAGGAAAGTAGCGCTGAACTCACTTCCCTCATCACTACACATGTGCATGTCGCTAAGCAGCTCCAGATGTCTGAGTCGTGTTAACGAGGTCGACTGTCCACTTCCCCGACGCGAGCAGTTGGTTATCGATTAAAGAAAAGTCTGACGCGACGGCGGGGAGCGACGCCGACAACGTATTTACCATGGCAATGTTGCTATACACGGCGATGTGAAACGACTTGCGTTTACTACAACAGCAACGCAGAAACTTCGTCCGTCCCGACTAGACTACAGGCCGACGCACGCCAGCAGCTGCTCTTATCCGGCCACAGCTGTTCTCTAATGTAAAGGCGTGTCGCAAGGGTACCGTAGCCGCTATCATCGTCGAGTAACGAGTTGCCATAGAGCAGCGCATGATCTGGAGTAGAACTGGGCCAAATCGTTTTCTTAGAGACAACACGCCAGGCTTCCCCGACGATAATCACCTAAAGACAGGCCGCAAAGCATCCCGGGCTAGAACTCCCACACCAATCGCGATAAGACGCCAGTCAGCATCTCGATGTACGTACCGAGCTGCCTGCTGTCTTATCGTAGCGAAATTACCAATGAGAACGATGATCGTCATCTCCTATCAGCCCTAGCTCGAGGTACTCGACGCTGGACATACTCGACCACTCGACCAGAAGAATGGGCACTGCCCTGAAGTAGATGATCGAGACTCATGTGGGAGGTCCATATTTCTGTAGTCGGTGGCATGAGCGGTATTCCCGAGGTAAAACCTGTCTAGTGCTGGGTAGACGAATTCGGTAACCTGCCATCATACTGTCAATATTCACGTTTGCTAGTTGTGCTGTCATTTCGACATACACTTGATACGATTTAAGTCGTAAAAGGCTTCTTAATATTAGGCTTAGTAACCGGTTGATTGCTTACCCGTACGACCACGCAGTCAACATCTTGCCAAAGAGCACCAGGCTGCATTCAGACCTCTGATGTCATGCTTCTCTAAACAGGTACCATATCACACCCTGTCTTTGATGGGGGCTGTATCCACGGAGAACGACGCAAAAGCTAAAGCTGTCGATAGAGTATCAGATGGGTGGCTAAGTGAGAGCTCATATACTTTCGCCCTTGTGAAACGTGAGAGATTCACTGGAGACTAGGTTGCATAAGTCAAGTCATATAGACACGCGAAGTCTAAATGAGCTGAGTGGTATCGCAGCCAATTGACTCGATAGACCAGCTATAGAACATCGACATATGATGGCTCATGCACACTACTTCTGCTCACACCCTTGCTGACCACCGATATTGCCGGGTTGGTATAGAGTAAAGATAGCAGCAGGTTCGGGGCGGTAAGTGGGAACATTGGAAACTCTGTTCGGCAGTACGGGTGTCTAGTGCAGCGCCTCGAAGCATCCCGTCTCACGGCGTGCAAATGAGCCTGGATAAGATAGCGATTGGCTCAATGTTATGCTCACGTCAGGTCTGCTCATCCTGTGCTGTGAAGCATTGACTGAGCTGTGAGCGTTAGATTTGAATGGTGAGACGCCGTACGTACCTTTATTGTAGCCTTGGTCTTCGCCTCAGCCCCGTTTCAGGTTCTATCTGCTTATCTCGGGGCACAATGAGATCCGAGCACGACCACATACGAGGGACGCATAGCAAGGCGATCTACAATATCAGCAGAAGTCTACATGTAGCTGTTAACACGGACGCTAAAATGAATACTGTAGGGGTGCCTGTTCAGTAAACATTAATAATCCTGCGAGCTGACAGGCGATGGCCAATGAAGGTCAATTCCTGTCGCCTGTGTTGGGGTTTACTTAAAGCGACGACGCAACGTAAAGGTCGCAAAGTAATGTCATAAACCGTCTACTTTTCGGTCTCTCGAGTTCCTTGCCACCTCGCTCATTTCGCTCGCTTCAATTGCTCATCACGATGATGAAGAGTGATTCTGTTCTCGTTCTCGCATCCGCCATCGCCAGCGTCGGCATCTTCTCCGTGTCTGCGGCGGCAACCCTCGATCCACGTGTCTCCCTCACTAGCAGTGGTCCGCGAGGATTGACCCTGGCTGAGAGCGAGGCGAATGTCCTCGGCTCGTCCGTTTACACCGCGGGCTATGGGACCACTTAGAGTATATTAGATAGAAATTATGGGTTTTACCAAAATGTATGTTAAGAAGCCATCCGATTTTTCCCTTTCATCGTCACCCACTGATTCTCGTGCAGCGCAGTGAGGCCACTGTCTCTGACTGCAATAAAATCATGGATGACGTGAAGAATTATCCCGCGCTTGTGGAAGTACCGCTTGCATACTGTACCATCTGGTACGAAGGGAGTTGTCTTGGGAAGGTCTGTGCCAGAAAAAGAAAAAAGAAAAAAGAAAGACTGCACTGAAGACGCGTCTTTGGCCGCACTGCGCATGACCAACATGCTAGATGTGTGCTATGCGGATAGTTATGCTGGCGTCGAAGCTCATGCTCGAGGCACTCAGATGTGGAACTCCACGATGTGAGATAGAAGAAATTCCACGGCCAAGAATAATATGTTAAGCTCTGATATAAAGAGGGTTCTAGCTATGTCGAGTTTTAGATGGTATCCACTACACACTGAATATGGAAGATTCAAGGGAAGGGATAGCAAATTAATGCAATGAGATTTCAGCAGCCATAAGGAGTTAAAAGGTTAATCGGAAAAAACATTGATATAAGACAAGAAACTGCACTAAATCATCCCCCCTTGAGAATTACTCACAAGACATCAAAAGAAAAATAACGTCATAGGAGAACCAGAACATAGGTTTGTACCCGAAACCTTGCACGTCTCTCACCAGTTCCTAGTAAGCCGGCTATCTTGGTAGCCGGCTCGTCCCACCGAACGTTGCGTTTCAGAGGCCACCGCAGTCAAGGTTGCATCCGATGAAAGGAGCTGTTGGCTCGTATTGGTGCTCATTGACGGTGAGTTTCCATTTTGCGAAGGAGTAGGTGGAGAACTTGGAAAATACGAATGGTTCACTGTCTGACTTGCACCCAGCGTGGCCGCATGTGGAGTACCAGGTGTTGAAATCCCGGTGAAAGCGTTGGAAGCAGGCGTCGTAGGACTATGGTAACTACTAACGCTTGTCGCTGATACTGCCGGTACAAAGTGAGGCTTGAGATCTCCACCCTGCGGAATGGGCTGATATGAATGGCCAAGAGGTACTGAGAGACCCTCCTCTGTGAGTGCAGGGGTTTGGACTTGTGGACCTAGATTTTGGTATTGCCCATTTCCAAAGTCATATTGCGAAGGGTCGAGATAAGCAATCGTGCCGGTAGGATTCGGTTTCTCCTCATTTGGATGGTTGCGGCTTCGATGTTCCGTACCTTTCTCTGGAGTTGGACGACCATTAGCAAACATGACTTAGGCCATGAAGGTTGACTTACCGCTTATGATACCCATCAACGTAAAGAAGGTCAAAGCGGTCAGAAAGATTGGCACTAGCTGACCGAAAGTGGTGGCATCGTTTTCTGGGTTTTGACCGTTGTCAAGCTGAAGCCAACCTGACCTGTCAACCCAGCCGCGCAAGGCGAAGATGTACTGGCCGGACAGAACCACCGTCGCGCAACTGATGGCAATACCACCCAGCAAGTAGATCAAAAAGCTGAATTCCACAACTTTCCTGGAAAATCGCCCATATGGTTTTGCTTTGGGGAACCAACGACCGATCATGTCAACTAAGCCCTTCCTATATTTCGAACGCACTCTCTTCGCTCCACCCCGCCACCATCGGATAAACTCGACTATCAGTGCGGCAATATAGAACACAAGCATTACAATATACATGTTCCAACCTTGAATCTTGTTTTTTGGCGTAGAATTTCCAATAGTGTTCACGAAGAACTGTTCATTACCTGCAAATGACTGCTTAAACATATCAGAGACTTGGGCATTGGAATCCTGGAAACAAGCGGCTGGAAGGAACATCAAGCTGTCCGTCTCATTCGCAGGGGGTACAGCGGTGGGGAAGATGACCTTGGGGTCGGTCGAAACGTTCTGGTTCGACATGAAGACGCCCGCTAAGATGTACACCTGTGACACAAACTCCTCTGAGGAGTGCAAGCCACGGATAGCGCCAGAAGTCCCGAACCTGGTTCGATTAGCTTTGACATACTAGGAAGAACGAGCGTCTTTTCAATGCTACTTGCAATGGTGACTGTCATGAGATGTGTCGCGCAGGTGAGGAGCACGATGTTCGAGACGAGGTTGTAATGGTAAGCCGAGATACTGCAGCCCTGTGAATAACGCAAAGTTACAGCATATGCAGCACCAGTAAAGATTTGCTGGTCACTGCACGCCTGCACGAGAGCTTCCATAATATCTGTTGCGCTCCATTTCTTGTGGGTTTGTGTTTGGTTTCTGAAACAGTAGAAGGCGTCAGTCGATATAAGTTACGTGTGATTGCTACTGATCGGTGTATATGTTTATTGAAATTGTGAAAAAGTGCTTACTCTTTGGAGGAGCGCTGCTTCCAGCCGACTGCTTTCGCGATCTGCCACAACACGTCCGCAATGCTGAGCAACAATGCAAATGCTGTGACTCTCAGGAAATCACCCAGTACCTGAGGTCGTAAGCGGTGATTGAGGAAAGGGGAAAGGAACAAACACGACTTACCCCTATGCCGCCAATATCAGGGTTACCTTTGAATTCACCTGCTGTTATGTTGCCGAGAGACTCATATTTATGAGTCGTATCACTGTAGTTACCAATGGTGCAATTGAAAGTCACATTGTAATGACTTCGACGGTCTGGGATTGAGACATAAGCTCCCATCATGAAGATGAACGATAATTGGTCTGTAGCTGGCTACTCGTTGGGACAGTTTTGGAGGATGCGAGATTTATGCAGACCAATTGATGCTTACAGCATATATCTTCCGCTGCCACGAAAGAGTCACATGGGAAGGCGGACTCTTACATAGAATAGAACAGAGAACGTCTCGCGCCGAATGGAGCAGGTTATGTGTGTTAAATCTATACTTCTCATACCAATTTCCTGCCCCCACCTCTACCATTGTGAAGGGTGGTCAGCTAGTTTCTGCACTTGTGCGTTTGTGTTACTGGAATGCTTGTCATAGAAACGCCACTCCGAAGCCTCATGGTCTAGTCTAGTGCCCGAATTTTTAAGGGGCATAAGCAGACGCCAGCAGCCTTATCGCGAAACACAGCTAATACACTATTAGCTTTTAATGGCTTGTAAGGTCTAGGGAATCTTGTGATCATCTCGCGGGGTCTCAGAAGACATATTGAGGTATACATACATTTTGACGATATGAAATTGAAGGCGATCGCCTTACAAACCAGGTTCATAAAAGGCAAGTGTAACATGAATACTAGAAAAGCCTCTCATCACATGGAATTTATGACTCAAAGATGCAATGCTTGGCGAAGCAGAAGAAAGCAGCAACTCCTCCCAATGAATAATTATCTATTTTTAGATCGATAGCAGACACTAAATTATCATGGTACCTTTGTCAGCTTGCCACTGAGATTACATGATGCGAATGCTATGGGGCACATTTGCAGCCTTATGCTCATATGTCAAGTCGCACGATTCAGAGATAACTTTCCGGTTTAGGGCAAG
The DNA here is from genome assembly GCA_036674765.1 of Seiridium cupressi. Classification (NCBI taxonomy): domain Eukaryota; kingdom Fungi; phylum Ascomycota; class Sordariomycetes; order Amphisphaeriales; family Sporocadaceae; genus Seiridium; species Seiridium cupressi. The sequence continues at coordinate 360,827 of JARVKI010000025.1, forward strand.
CCGCTTAATTCTTGCACGCAGGCTTGTTTAGATGGGGCCACTCCTTGTATATCTACAACCCCGAGAATTCCCACGTGGGTAAGTGATATGAGTGTAACGTGACGACCGGGGTTCGGGACGTGGAATGATCTTCCACCTTGACTGCGCCGCTCCGCCGCTCCGAGCTGTGTCAGTTGGCTCGGCTATACTAAGAGGGGAAGTCGCTTATCAACAGTGAGCATTATGGTTGTTCAGCTGCAGCCTTGCCATGACCAGTGTTGCCCTCTGTGCTATTCAACATGTCACACTGAGAGATGAACTATTCCAGGATTGATTATTTCCCCGCCACGGTTGGATCCTTCGACGCATGGCGTGGTTTCAAGGCTCAATTTGAGCGCCACGTGGGCACTCCTGGCTACTATCCAAAGTGTTGGAGGCGAAAGAACCAATAATTCTGGCTGAGCTTGGTCAATCAATCGTCAGCGAAAGAGGTATGTGTCAGAGTCGATCCGGTATCGGGTCGCAATCGTGTATATTAGGGTTGCCTCCCCCCTTATTCGATAGAAGGCAGAGGTCAGCGTGCCAATACTCAGCCCCTAGCACTCCCTGCGACAACTCTATCTGACAGTATGTCTGTATGTACTGATCCGTTCTTAGTTTTCTGGGCCGATTTTTCTAACGGATTATACAAAATCAAATTATTACATGTATGGTATTATGTTTGAATGTATTATTTCCAACGGTGTCATCATGCTCGCCAGCTTAAACACAGGCGGACGACACTATGGTAGCGACCAGGGAGCAATACCGGGTCGGCATTGCTGTTCCCACTCATTCCCTCGGCCTTGCTCTCATCGCATCATTTTTCCTGACTGATACACCATGGCGGCTTGCATCTTAGAATAGGCCCGAAGAGGCACTGGATGACCTATCTGCATGTAGACTTCGAAGTGCAGATCCAAATGATCCTGCTCTCGCACCAGAGTTCGAAGCCATGTACGACTAGATCCGCAACAAACAGCAAGCTTTCGCCGGCAAGTCTATGTTCCAATAATGAAAGAGATCGCGACCATCCTGTCGTTCAGGAGGATGTTCTTGCTCGGTGCTAGCATGCAAACCGTTGCACAGTGGTCGGGTGGCAGTGGAATTACTTTTTATATCGTGGACATCTTCCAGTGTGCTGGTATCGCCGGCCGTAACTCATCGCTCATCACAAGCAATGCCTAGGACGCTGTCAAGCTTGTGTTCACCACGGTGTCCACCTGGGGCTTGGTGGACATACTCAGTTGGTGAAAGTGCTTCACCGCTGGGCCAGGTCACCCGTGCATCACCACATCTACATGGCTACTTTCAAAAGTTTCGAAAACAAGTCCATCTCGGATGCGGCCATTGCGAGCGTGTTCATCTACACAGTGGGGTGATTAATTGGACTTGCACCGTGCAGTACTTCTATGGTACCGAGATATACCCCACAAGGATCCGCAGCGTCTGCTACGCCGTCAATATGATGCTCCATTTTTTTTTTCTTTCAATTCGCAATGGTTTTAATCACCCCCAGCATGTTCGTCGCCCTACGTATCTGGGGTGCGTACGTCTTTTGGGCGTGCATACGTGCGGTGGGTTTGTCTGTGCTATGGTTGGTGGCGCCAGAGACCAAGGGCGTCCCAATGAAAAACATGGAAGAGCTGTTTTCTGGACCTTGGTGGATGGAATATGAGGCCAAAGTTGACGAAGATGTGTACAATGAAACATTGCCCAAGAAGGACGATCTCTTTGTCGGTGACAAGCCATCGGGCCGAACTGTAGAGAGACGGGAGGAGATATGTAGTAAATTACTGTTCTGGACTTGTGGGTCTGTGTCGATTGAGACCATTTCTCCTTTTGCTCATTGCGGTTGTTCGGAAGCCTACAAGTGAAGTTTCGGTATCATAAAAGTATTCATTTTCAGACGGGTAAACAGGGCTACTGAATAGAATCAGTAATTTATAAACTAAACAGTTCGAGCATAATCAATTTTTGGCCCGCATACGAACGAGTCGCGGACCGAGGAGTTGACGATAGCCATCGCAGTAGAGCGAGTCGTCAGATCAGTCACTCTCCTCACCCATCCCAGAGATTTTGCGAAATATCCTCTCCGCTATACCAAACCTCAAATTGAGTATTGTCTCATGCTCCGTTCCTTTGATGGTATGGCTTTGAAATCGAATCCCTTCCCCGCGTCGCTCGGGTTTCCAACAGTCAGCCAGCCATTGCGGCCCCGCGGTTTCACCAATCATGTTGTCGGACTCAGCAAAGAACATTTCCACTTCCAATTGCGCAGATGAAGGATTTTCCGCCGCCCGCTTTTCTTCCAACGCCGCAAGCATCGGCACGATCTTATCGACGTCATCCCATGTGCCCCAAGCCACCTTCTTCAGAACGAGAAGCACCTCCTGTCCTAAACCGTGAACGCTCTCGGCATAGGTGCGAGCAATGAAGCGCTGCAGCATTGTCTCCTCGAGCTCAACCATCTCGACGTCAGCGCCTTCCGCAAGTGGCTGTTTCGTATGGGCCCACGAGGGGATCAAGCTGGAGAACAATCTACCGCTGAAACCAATGACCGGCGCAACACTTGACTGGACGAACCCCGCAACAGTATCGAATTGCTGTAGGATGGCAGGAGGCAATAGGTTGCTCAATGACAAGAGCGTGAGCCCCGAGTGTGTCGGGTGGACCCACGGCCCGCAAAAGGTGACATAAGGGCGGTCGGGTCGCAGCAGGTGGCGGAGGTGCAACAAGGTATGGAGCGCATATAGAGTCCCTGCGCTTTGACATGCGAGCGTGACGTGAGATACGTTCAAGTGTTGCAGCAAGGCTGGCACGATCTCAATCCATGTGTCTAGGCGGAGGTGCTTCTCTACTTCGGTGGTGCCACCTATACCCGGTCGGTCAGGATTAATTATGCGCACCTTGTACTTCTTTGCGAGCTTGTCTTTGGCGACATGGAGAAAACGACTGTTAAAGCTGTCAGCACAACAGCAACGAGCGAACCGAGAAGATACAGACCTGCTGAGGAGGGGGCCGCAGAACAAAAGAACATTCTCCTGCTCTGGCTGATCGGGATTGCGGTAGCCATAGTCACTATACGTCACATGGAAGGGTGCGGACCGTCCTGGACGAGGTGGTAGTGTGAAAGTCCGATTGAAGCGGGCATCGTCTAGGAATGCCTCAACGTCGGAAGTCGGGCCCGAGCCGGTGGCCAACGCGTCACTGCGGACCTGGTCTAACGGGACCTGGGGCAGAGCTTCTGCCACTATTTGCGACATGACTGTCGCTCAAGCTATTCTCGGTGTGTAGTGATATTGCTTCAATGATGTCAGAAGTTCTTACGAGTTCTTCAGGACGTTTGGATATGTCACGGTCCTATATGCTGGTAATTTGGTATATTGTTGTTGCACGAAGAAGAAAGGAGGAAACTAAGTTCTAGGCTAGTGTGACGGCTTTTTGTAGGCGCCGTGCCGCTAGCGCCTTAGTGGCGTCTTGGTGCCGTGACAGGATAGGATCGCACAATATAAAGCATGAGATCAAGTCAATGGGCGCATTTCCTGCTGCCTGCAATCCGGCGTCGCGGCCAGAAGGCGCTACAATGCACTTTAAGCTAACGTAACTGGCTAATGTAGGTTAGGGGTTGCACTCACTTACTACCCCACTATTAGGGCCGTAGGGAGTAGTACCGTCCCGCTGGGAAGAGCCTCCACACACCATGACGAAATATGCCATTGCGCAACTATTCGCGCCGTGAGATTCGTCAGCGATTCAGCAACGACATCGAGGTCATGCCGCTCGTCGCCCATGTGCTTGTTCAAAAGTGACTGACTTGGGATGCCCACCTCGGGACGTATGCTGCTAACTAGTCTAGTGGCCTGACCCCGCTCTCCCCATATCAGCTCGTCTGTAATCGTAACTCTCGTAATCGTGGAACAAAAAGGCTGGCTGCAGACGCCAGCTGAGCCGGTCATCTCTTATCTCTTCGACAAGAAACGTGATAGGGCAGGAAGCTTGATACGATGGAGTCTGGCACACTCTTCCCGCATTTGAGGGCAAAGGGCATGATCAGCCGGATGGGCTGTGGCCGCGGTAGCGATCAATAATCTACAGAACTTGGGACGAAAAATAACTTGATATAACATTCCGAGGAGCGAACTACGGTTGAGCACAAGACGATACTGACTTGCTTGACCAGTCATCTTTCGAAACCGCCTGAGCATTGATTACAAGCTGGCTGTCATCGCTGTGCAATTCGAAAGCATTATGCCCTACTTCTTTCCCAAGTCTGTGCGTGGTTTCCAGGTGGAAATCGCGCTGGACGTGAATCCGATTGGCCGTCGTTATGTCGTCGCCGTTGGATCGCTGGTACTTTCTCAAGTTCGTAGCCGAGTACGCGGAGCGGTGTTTGCGCCGGTTGATGAGGGCATTGATTGATGGTAGGCAAGCGCAGATGAGCCCGATGCCTACTTCTGCGTTCCTGTGTAGTTGATTCGCTGTTAGTATTGCGTTCTCCTACGGGGAAGATACCACACCTGATTCTTCACCAGTCAAGATATCGAAGGGGAACTTTCCACATACCCTGAGAAGACCAGTTTGACGAAGACTATTGTCTGGTTCGTTGAATTCCCCTCCGCTACGGTTATGCCAAGTCGGTAGATACTGAATGCAGTCGCCAATCCTCCTGCGCACAGAATTCCGACGACGCGCATTTTCTTCTTGCGGGACATGTTCAGCGACCACGTCAAGGGTGTCGGCAGCAGCAGGATGGCGAGATCGCTAACGACACTGATGACCGAGTCGGCAGTGATCAGGGCAGTTTGATCGACGCATTTGTCTTGCTCGCCTTTCCAGTACGCCGAGATGGGAGAGCAGATTCGGATCTTGATTATCAGGGCAGTGACATAGTATATGACCAGCAGTCCGAGGAAGACGTAGATGCCCCGGATAGTCTTTGTGTAGACGGAGCCAAATATTCGCGCGATGAGCAGGAGCAGTGCCAATTTACAGAAAAGTGCCGTGGGTGCGTAATGGATCGTCGAGGCGTACGCGATTTTGAAAAACGGTTCCATTTCTTCTTTTCTAACTTCCCACTGATTGAGGCCACCTCCGTGAATACTCACTGGTCACAAGAGTTAGCAGCACAGTCTGCAACGGGGAAGAAGTGCCTCTTACACATGATGCCCGTAATGCAGTACCCAATCATCAGGACCTGATTCGGGGTCAGCTATGCGAATAAGGTTGACCCTTGAACGTACTTACATATGCGATGAGTGTCATGCCTAGAGAAAAGCAAGGTTAGATGTAGATGACACAAGTTCCACTCAGTACCAACTTACAGTCTTCCCAACCAAATGTTCCCTTCTGGACACTGAATTTCGCATAGAGCTTCAGCGCGATGGCTAGGGTCACCAAGAAGAGTGTAAGACCCTGAACGACATAATTCAACGTGCGTAAGACATCTTGAGGGTCGTCCAGGTTGACCGTTGCCCCATCAGGAGGTGCTGCCGCGCCCGGATAGGCTGCGTCCATGGCCTGCGGGCCACGATGGAGGTTATGAGTAAGTAATGCAAGCAGGATCAAACGCGAGCTGCGAAAAGATGACGAAATAGCATCTTTTAGATCGAGTTGAGTTCGAGGTTTGTCGCAGGTTTCTGTTCCCAAAGATACCATTTAGAGTCGTGCCAGCCCGTCAGGGCATGGCGGAACGTTTTGCTCAATGGGACTGGAGAATCTCCCAAAAGCAGCCAGCAGCCCATCTTGGAGAGGCTTAGTCTCAAAGCTATTAAGATCTACAGGCATGTCCAGAAACAGCTTTCGATAAGACTCTAGTTTTCCGCAGCTTTTGAGACATCAGGGAGCGCCAAGCCTGCATGAGCTTTGAAGTGCAAAATAATGCGCACGCGTGCTGGGTTTGAGAGTCAATGATAGGCAGTGATGGGCGAGGCGGGCGCTATAACTCCACTTGTGCACCAGGAACAGTGCTGTCTAGTAGGCCACTCATAGGGGCTAGTGACCAGCCAGCCGTGGGGATGTGATAAGCCCAAGCAGAATTGGGCTCTAGGAAGTCGTCCTTATCTTTCCAATACCTGGGCTCACTCACTAGCAGTCTCTTGCTGGCGGCTCTTATCTTTTCGGGCTTTATTCGAGCAGGAGCCGAAATCAAACACGATCGGATCTGGGCCCCTGCGCCAAGATGTTCTACTCCTGGAAACTCTCTGTCCTTTGCTGCTGGCTGCCAGCTGCCCGGGCATGCTAAACCCCGGGTAACCTGGATGTTCTTTATTCCAGATCGGCTGCAAGTCATTCCGTGTAAACAGAGTTTAAGTCATGATGAAGTTCAACAAAAGTACTTCTCCCTCAAGTAGGAAGTGCATATCCGACAAGAGAATTCTTGGCTCCGGCGACCATCTCATTTTCAGTTGCATTGGTCACGGGTTCGCCCCGCTAATCTAGCAGATGTTCCTGCAGGAAAGCTTATCATCACGATTGTGGGGTGGCCTTCTCAGCACCGATTGAAATCAAGTGTCAAGTGTCTGGTGTTTTATCTGTGGAACGGCCATGTATATGGGCTTAGGCTGGACTGGTTACTAGCGTAAAGTGACGAGTAGATTAGTAGTATCGAAAGGTTTTCGAAGTCGCATCATCGTTTTCCACGGACTTCAGGCCAATACTATATGTATTGAGCATTCCCCTCATGAAAGCATTCCGCGAGCAGGAAATTGGGCACAGGCACTCAGTGGACTGCACTTCATCGGTAACAACTGCAAGTAAAAGCGCTGAGCGGTTACTGAAGCTGCGCAGGTGGTTCCAAATCGCTAGCCACTTTCGCCCAACGCAAACACTTGTCGATGATTCGCAATTGCCTGGGCCCAAGATCCCCATAATCATGAGTAATAGGTACCATTATGGCTTGTTGACAGTTATCTAAGTATCCCATCAACTACGATGGCCTTCTCTGTGAATACTGCCGGCGGTGACCCTGGAAGCACCCTGCTGTTTTCTGCTTATCTGCCCCACTGCGGCTGAGCCCTGCGGGCGACCCCCCATGTACAGAGTACGGGTCCAACTTTCCGCAACCCTCAGTTTGGTAAAAGCCTGACACAGGTCCAGAAGATCAACCGTGAGAACCAATGTACAATTAGGTTCTTAGTGGATTGTACTAATAATGGATCCCCGGAATTATGTCCTCTCTTCGGCGATATCATTCACTGGCAGGAGGCCTGATGCCTTCATGGCTCGTCCATTTTCAGCCATTCTAGTATTTCATGCCAGAACCATTAGAACCCTAGTATGTCGCGTATAACTCCGGTGTCATGCTACCACTAGTATTTCTGCCAAGGAGTATAAGCCAGATCCATCTAAATGGATAAGGATATGATGAGAGTCTAGCTTACCTACTTTCGTCGACCAGATCTCCTGAAGAGGTGGGTGGAGAATTCGCGAAGCGGATCATCATATCATTTCTTCCTTTGATGAGTTTCTCTCCGTCAGCCAGTAAGTCTCTCGATGTCAAATACTATGGGCCTAAGTGCCCGAAACTAGAAGAAATGAATGTATGCGCCGTAAAGCTAATCCGATTCATTGAACTGCAGGTTGATAAATTCTAAGGATGAACGACAGCAGCAACCAAAAGCGCTCTAGATCTAGCTAGTAAATTACAAAGTGACTACCTTCGGGTGGACCTCCTTCGGCTGTGTTAGATAAAGACGGACCTTGACAAGAAGGACAGCCAATAACAATCGATTAACAGGAATAGTAAATTTTGGGAGATCTAATCACCCTTGTCAAGGCTGTTGTTGACACCGTGGATATTGATTTTCCACGGTTCTTTTTTGTTATTTGCGGACTATCGAATGAGCAATGTTCTTCTTCGCCACGCCAGGTGAACTGCGAGGGGATTTTGTTGGATTTTGGTTTAAGTTTGCAAGTTTTATCCTACGTAAGACGTAGTCTTTTTCACCCGGATAACATTTACGTTTTTTGAAACCTAAGGTGAAGGAGACAAAAAGTTTCTATATGTGATAATAATAACCAAATATAACTTTACAAATTTTTTGCCTTACATGGAAAGCCATGACTTACAAGTTGAAATCAAATAATGACACTTTTGATAATATGACCTTGGTATTCTGTTGCATCATTGGTCGATTGAGTGCTGTTAGCTCTCGCCAGTCTGCTACTCCTTACCGGTGCACTTCGCGGAGGCATATCGCACCTGAATACATTGTTCTAAATGGTTCGTTGCCTGATTTCCGAGTGCCACAGCGCAGCGACATGTTAAACTTGAGTATTCGTGAATTTGTTCTAGCTTAAAGACACCTTAAGGATAAAAGTCGCTGTCTACACGTCTTCTTGATTACCAACACCCTTGCGCCACAATATTCAGTCGTACGGTGTTGCAAAGGTCAAATCGGCGACGGCATGATTGATGGTGGTGCTGAATACCCCAGACACCCAGGCAGCCTCGCCAGCGGGATTTGGGCTTTCGGCTGATTAAGAGCTGATGAACGCACAGACCACGTGGGGTGGATCAGTGGGGTTCTTAGTCTTAGGCCTTCACGGCAGCAGAGGGGAGCTTCCTTCTCCCTTCATCATCATCCTCACGGAGGACCTCAATATACGGATTTCTCCCCATATTGCCGTCCATCAAGAGCTTCTCTGTAAACCTCATTGGAGCAATAGGATAACGTCTTGCCCACTAGACGGCTAGGTGCAGAGGGCAAATAGTTGTCTTACGACCTTGCCACAAGGGTCACCAGGAAGCCCGATACACAATACGAAGTCCTTGATTTCAAGCCAGCTCAGGTGGTCCCGATCCAGTGACCGAAAAGCTATCCGAGATGAAGGGGAACGTAACGTGGACATAATTCATTCTATATTCATTCAATCGTCTATGTACTGGCGCGTTAAGAATTGGATTGTTCAATGAGCATCCACTGCGAAAGCTCCTTGGGCTGAAAAATACCATCTGAGTCGGACGCCTATGGCGTTAGAGCTTCCTGTATAATCAAGCTGGGATCTTGAAGCCAGAAAGACGTAGCTGCTGGAATGCCCCCGTGGGATCGTACTGGCTAGCCACTTCTTGGATCAGAGCAATGTTCTCGGCACCATAATCCGAGATGGGGTCTTGGTCTACCCAAGCGTAGTTGAGGTAGGTCCAGTTTTTGTTGGCTCCAATAGATGTGGCATACTCGTTGATGGCGTTCCTGTATTCGAGTGCTAGTGGCAGTATCACCTCCTGGTTCTCGGGAGTATCGACGGTAAGCGCGATGAGCCACATCAGAGTCGGGCCATCAGCAATCACATCTTCGAGTCCTAGCATATTTCCGCCGTTGGTGACACTGTGGTTCACCATCATGGCCGTCACTGGCTGGAACTCTATGAGGACATTGAAGTCCGAGTCTGGAGCAGCCTCCTGCATCTTGGTGGCGTATTCGTTGAGGCCCTGATCGATGAAGTCCAGAACCTCAAAGCTGTTGGTGCTCATACCAACCATCCAGTTGGCGTACTCACCAAGTGGTGTCGGGCCAGTGAACTCTGGGACGAGCTCGGCGACAGCTTCAAGTCTTAGTGTGCTGGAGATGTTCTCAATGGCCATATATTCGGCGAAGGCCGGTGCAGCTTCGACTCCTTTGCTGTTCGTCAGAATAGATCGGAGGCTGAAACCCGTAGAATCGTAGTAGAGGGCGACAATGTTTTGGCTAGCTTCGTCGTGGCTATTTTCGGTGAAGTTGAGGTAGGCATTGAAGACATCGTCACGCTTTGTGAGATTGTAGGATGTGAATCCTCCCCACATCTGGGTTCCTTCTATCGTGTCTTTGAAGATCGAATGTCAACACAAAGCTCTCCTAGTGTGGGACAGCAGGGAGCCAACTTACACATATCGATTCTAGTGACAAACCCAAAATTACCAGAGCCGCCTTTCTGCGCCTTCCAGAGGTTCGGGTTTTCTTCCGAGTTAGCGTTGACCACGGTTCCGTTCGCTAGGACGATCTCGAAGTTGGCGACGTTATCGCAGGCAAAGCCATGGGCGTTGCTTTGGAAAGAGTATCCGCCGCCCGTGGCAAAGCCTCCGACGCCGACGACAGACGCTCGGCCCCCAGCGACGGTAACGTTATACGCCTCTAAGGTGGTGAAGGCATCTCCCCAGTTGGAGCCCGGCTGGATGGATGCGATTTGGGTCCCCTCATCATAAGTAGTGGCGTTCAGGTATCCTGTGATAGCATTAGCCAGTTATCTGACGCCGATCACGTACAAAGTAGTACCAAAGTCAACAGTGACACCGTGTTCAACGCCGTTTGAGCCATTGAATGCGGAGTGAGCGCCACTTCGCATCCCAAATGGGCATTGGTATGTCGTAAAAACCTCTGCAATCTTGGTGACGTCATCGGTACTTGTTGGCAACACCATACACCATGGAGACAGGGCTGCGTTGGCAGAATAGTATGCTGCTAGGCGGGCGTCGTAGGTAGAGTTCTCGGGAAAAAAGACCTTGCCGTCCAGAATTGCCTTCCGTGCAAGGGCAGAGCACTTTCGGTCTAGGTCAGCACAAGATCTTGCACATTTAGAAGTAAGGTCTCACGTACACAGGCATCTTGAGGATCGTGCTCAGTGCACGTGACACCAAGCCGGTAAGATACCAATGCCAAAGCGGCGGAGGAAATAGCGATCTTCATGGTCAATGCTGTGAGGCGTCAGAGTTTCACGAGATCGCTTGCGAGGTCAGCGCTAATGGCAATCGTCCAGTCTCAGTTGGTGTTTCCAGTGAACCGTGTCCTCAATGGTGTGACGCTATTCCGGTTGTCGGCTCCCAAGAACGATACGTTCAACTTGCGGTTTGCTGCTCAAGCTCAGTATACCTTCGATAGCAGTGTGTACGAGCGAGAGAACCACGCATGAGTCCTATTTAAATGGGAGCGCTCAACGGACAGCCGTGCCCGCCGCACGATCAGCTGTTCACCTGGTATGGTCACTCAAAAACTCGCAGCAGTGGCAACGGATGTCGCTGGGGGGTTGATGAGCCCAGTGTACGGTGACAGCTCCCAGATGCCCGCCAGCATGCAATATTGCGCTACACTACAATGGAGTTAGGTTAGTAAGCCAAGCCCGGGGCATGTGGGGGCTCTTCAGGATGGAGTTCGCACCGGACGCGAGCTGGCGGGGTACATGTAGGCAGGTGTCGTGTCGGTCTGCGGAGGTCCCATGTCCCTGGCATTTTGTGCATATGTGCGACGGCCTGGTGCTTGGTCGACTGACGGATGGCAGCGTTCCACACCACACGGTCCGAGCCGGATGCGGAGACCCTTCGTTTTCTACAATATCTTCTCCAGTTCGAACCGTGACTGACCTGGCCGTGCTGGTTCCACACCTTCGTATCCAATATCTACACGCAATTCGTTGCACCCCGACCCAGTTGAGCGGCACCACGAGCCAGCTGCAGCATTGTACGGAAAATATCGCTGCTCCTTGCGTAGGATTTCACCCGGGCTTGCCGGCCAGCTCGCTTATTCCTTACAAGGGCTATCCGGAAGCCCGGTATCGTGCCGCGCACCAATCGTACACAGTGTCGGTGTAACAATGCCCGAGATGAAACTGAAAGCCTGGCGGGTGCTATAGGAAACTCCGACTAGCTGTCGTGTCTCAGGGGTTCGGGACCAATCCGCTTGACAGCCATGGAATGCTCTTGAATCCACCCCACAAGGCGACGCAACTAGTGCCGTTGGCAAGACTGCCACCGAAAGCCATGCCGATATCCAAAGTGCCAGGTGCATTATGCCTCAAGCCCGCTGCTGGCTTCAATCAGCGAGTATCCCCCTGCACTTCCCGGCTGGGGTATCGACGATTGACGAGAACATGATGGATTTGTAACGGCCGCGTAAACTCCCCACAAAACACGGCCGCCCCAAGCTTCTGGAACACAGATACTCAAAATCGGGATCCAGAACAAAGCTTGGTGACGCATACCATGCTATTAGAAGTCGCGATGATCACTGTTTCCATGTATCCTCCGCGGACGAGAATGCAAACTTTCCCTAAAGTCTGAGTTTGTAGTAATGTCTGAAAAGAAGCTGAAGTATCCTAGCTTCTCCGTGGACTACCCTGACAGGACCTCGTCATGATTATGTTCCTTGCAGTTGGCTCTATCTTTGCTTGGTCCTTGCGCCATCGAGCTTTTCCCACGAATGTGACAAATACAGAATATACAATAATCAACCTGGGCCGGGCGTTGAAGATGGTCAGCTGAATACCGCACCCTTAGCCAAATCTGCACTACCTTCAGTGCCCATGGCTTGGCTCGGTTGCGAAAGCTAATTTCTTCGGAGCCGATCTAGTTGAATGGACGGAAAGCCAGGGGGGAGCCGCAGGCTAAGAGTTTTGGAGCATTTGGTGCGTGACCTAGTAAGATATACCTTGATTAGACTCATGCAAGCATGATGTTATGTGTGCTTAAGTCAAGGATATGGCATGTCCAAGGCCTCTCCTCCAACCTGATGAGAGGAAGTCTGTTCAATTCAATACCAACGAGCAGGCAGTGGAATGTACAAGCCTTGCTCCGATCCGGCTGACGACCTGGAAACTCGTATGCAGAACACCTTGAACCTGTAGTACCTTGCAAGAACCCCAGAAAGGCTAAGCCTGAAGAAACGCTGTAAGGGTAAGGATCGGCAGTGGCTTACAAGCGAGAGCGGGATGGACAATGCAATTGATTTGAGGCACATTAAGGACCTGTTCTCTTGAGCAAGGTACAAAATTGCATTTAGGAGATTGTCATCCGATTCACAGTGGCTGATGATACATAGTCCGAGGTGTCACCCACTTAATTAACTAAGAGCAAGGCTCGACGATGATGGTTCGCCTTTGCTTCGCATAGTGATCGACCACCTGCTTTCTGTCGACTTGCGCTTAATACGATGTCGGCATTCCCAGTGACAAATGGAGTCACCACATTCAGAGCGCCGCCAGACGGCTACATGGTAGATTTCGACAACCCTCAGCAACAAAAAGTGCTGGAGCACTACCTTTTATTTGGCATAGGAGGAACTTTGGCCTTTCTGTCACTTTTGCAGAGATTCTACACCAAGCACTACCTCTCTGTAGGCCTGCAAATTGACGATGGTAGGTGCACGATCCGAACTTGCCCGGAACTCCAGAAAACATTCGCAAGCTAACACTTTATGGATTGACTAGCATTCATGCTACTAGGCTGGGTACGTTGTGCGGATAGCGCGGCAACCCACCATATAATATCTCCGGTGATAGCGACACTAGCAAACTAACGCCGAATATTGAACAGATCGCATCAGTAATCACGCAGGCAATGCTCCTTCGTAAGCTACAACATGTATAACCGAGCAAAGTTTGACGGCTAAAGACTATTTCAGAATCCATTGCGGAGAAGGGCTTCTGTGTGCACTCTTGGGAGATGCCTTTGGAAAGATTCTCGCGATATTCAGTGGTGAGCGTGGATAGCCCGATCTTAACTATGTCTTGGTGACTAACGGCATGCTCGAAGACCACCTTTGTCACAGCACCTGTCTTCATGCTATGCAATGGCTTCACGAAGCTGGCCCTTCTCACAGTATATCTCAAGCTGTCGCCACAGCCGTACTTCCGCATCGCTGTCTGGATCAGCATTGGAGTAGTAGCAACCTACACGGCGGTGATCACACTCCTTATGATATTCCATTGCAACCCCGTCAGCAAAGCTTACGACTTGACCGTTACTGGAGGCATGTGCATTGATGCTGGTATACTTTATATCGCAACAGCTGTATCTAACATCCTCACCGATATCATTATATTTGTCCTGCCTCTACGCACAATTCTGGGCCTTCGTATGGGAATGGGCCAGAAACTCGGAGCTATTTTCATTTTTGCCATTGGATCTACGACAGTGGCGACTTCTATAGTTCGTCTTGTTCTCCTGCCCCCCGTGCTTCAAAGCACTGATCCGTCGTGGGATGCAGCACCCGCCGATCTTTGGACGTGAGCTGCTTTTCCCTTGCCCGCGCGCTCGCTCGCCTCAAATCATACGGTCTTATTCCTAACCTGACACGTCACAATAGCTTTGTCGAAGCGAACATCTTTATCGTATGCGGTTCCATACCTACATTGCGCAAGTTCTTCAAACACTTCGCCCCGAGGTTGATGGGTTCGTCCAACGCGACCTCGAAACCATCGTACATTTCAGACCAATATGCGTCCCGACAGACCAGGGCGAGAAAGCAGAGGAATCAATACCACCCATTTCCGGACGAAAACGAGATGCGGACATTTTCTTCGCAGCGCGATGCCACGGGCGATAAGGCGACGGGAATATCGACTGCCGTTGTTGACACTGGTCCGAAGGGGGAGGCAGACAACACCAGTCAGGAAGCCATCCTACAAACCAAGTCGTTTACTATCCAGTACGAATAATGGTACATGCCGGATACCGGTCGTTCGATATAACCCATATACAATAGGGTCTAACAAACAAGCCAATTGTTCACGGAGTATTGGACGGCTTAGTGCCGGCATGTGAAAGAGTTGCGTGAACGTTCTCGATAATCAAGACGTTTGACTTTGGGGGGAGGTCCGTGGACCGCGGGGCAAATTACCACTCTAGTCAGATCGACAGCGGCAGATAGCTCTATTTCACCACGCCTGTTACATTCTCTGGCTGCGATTGTTGTTCGTTATCAGACCACTCAACTTCGAATTAAAAAGGCCAACTAGTGGTCGTGCATGCTGGAAAGCCAAGCCCCCGACTGTCGATGAGAGTACTTTTAAGGGCAGTTTAGGACCAATAGACTAGTGGCGGGGTTAGTTGAGGTGTCGGTGCCGTTACGCCATTGCGTACTCTTATCAGGTGGATAATGATGTAGTCGTCCAGACGCTTATTTCGCAATACTACCACTAGTGTATATACAACACCTACGACACATTGCTACGCACCTAGACCCAATTTTGTCAATGGTGACCAAGCCTAAATTGTTATCAACCGCAGTAGAAGTCTCCAACTATGTAGGAGTCACTGTGCATCACTCAGAAAGGATCGGCGGCAGCTGCTTACAGCCCGCTGATCTCTACAATAGAATGGAGATTTTTGCAATACAATACGCTGTTGGCCTGGCAATTTTAATAGCTGATATAATGTCACACCTTAAGCAGGCCTCGTGGCACTTGCCTACAACGCCATGCCACATGCCCCCCCCTCAAGTCTTCAATCCTTCCACTCCCACGAGCTTTGCGTTTAGGCTACATTGATCCTCGTTGCAAGTGGAGAGCCCCACGCCCGGGCAGAAATAAGAAGAACATTTAGAAGTGCAACAAGAGCATTCGGGGTAACATTGGTGTTTCGCCGCTCGGTGGCTACACTCAATGAACGCGCTCCCGTCGATACTTGGTCTTTCTAACACGGGATCATTTAGCAGGATGTTTAGCATATTAGCTCAGCGATTTTAGGGCATGTGTCCTGCTAACCACGGTTTTATATATATGAAAAGATGCCGGCAGAAATTAGCTCGAATTTTAATAATATTTTTATATAAAAACTTATAATTCTTAAAGTAGTTTTTTATAGTTTTTATAATATCTTATCTTGTTCTTTTAGGGTTTTTTCATTTATAGAAAACCTCGGGCTTTATTTAAGTGAAACAGATAGTATAGGGGTTAAATAAAGTTGTTACGGACATGCACCCTTGCAGGACGAATAACCAGGAGAGGATAAGTACGGGCCAAGAACGCGGCCAGGACAAGAACAAAGAATGGACCAACCCACCAAGGGTCACGTGACCAGGATCACGTGGATCAGGAATGTGTGCTCAGGTATGCTCAGTTAGGATCAACTGAGCAAAGGTTAGCAACACTGAGCAAACACGATCAGGACCAACATCAGTAAGGGAATGAATGGATATATTAAGGACGGATTTCCCATACTACATAGACAGTCATTACCTCAGTGATCAATCTAAGCATCTATCTACCCATAAGTAAGGCCTATCAAGCCTTAACGATTATATTCTTATTCTCAAGCCTCAGTATTCCTATTCTACATTACGTACCCTGTTAGCATAAACCCAACACCAGTGTATTATCCTAAGGTTTATCCTGACGATAGTATATTCGTTACAAAAGTGGTGTGAAAGCATAGATTCTTTAGCTCTCCCGCAGCAGCGGGAGGATCTCTTTCTAAAGGTGGAGCCAGCTAGCTCCATATAACCTAGCAGCGTGGGTGCCCACATTTTATCGTATCATTAAGCTTTTAATAAGGAATTTAAACGTGTCCCGTTTCTCTTAACGGCTTTAAAGCTAAGCTTTATTACTTAGTTCGCGGCGCCGATATAGCTCTTAGCGCGGGTCTCGATCGGGCTGCCTTGCTACAGCTCGGCGCGGGCCTTGAGACCCTCGATGCGCGGCTCCATCCGCCGTTTGATCCGGTCGATAGAAGACTCGCTGCGGTCGAGGAGCATCGAGGAGCAGGGAAATGCTGGGACCGTCTTCGTCGCGGACAGAGCTCTCAGCGGCGGCTAGCGTCGACTAGGGGATAGCTTGTAGCGCTGCTCCGCCGCAATCGTGAAAAACAGTAAACGCGACGCCATATATCCACACATCGAGATGATTTTTATGGCGTCCATTGCTCGCGATGGCGTTTGCACGCGTGCTTCGTTGCGTACGTCATTGTGTTGTTGAGGGGGATTGTATAACTGGGTATATATCTATGTCATTGTTGTCCGAGTCGCTGAACGCGGGGATCATTGGCACCAGCGATCAAATCCCGCTTAATGAATTTGAGCTGGGGGCCAACGAGTTGACCAGCTCGCAAGAGTTATCAAATACGACCAAGTACACCCTCCATTCAGAGTTCTGCTCCTTGGGTTGCCTCTTGGCTGGAGTGCGATGCGAGCAAGCACTCGTTTGCGTTGGCTGCATGAGCTGCATGCAGTATGACGCCACCATGGATTGCTCTGAACAGCTGACTTCTGAAACTTCCAAGGTCACTAGCTTGGTAGAAATGCTAACTTGATTTATATGTGCATAGGTGTTTATGACCTCATCCCCTGTGAGTCTGAAACAATCCCAACTTTGAACAAAAAGACGAGCCAACCTGCAATAGAGCCATTCATCATGTTAATCCTATAGTCCACGACCGTACCAAACTTTTCTGCAATGACTCCCACAACAGCAGATTTTGTCCACGTACCGTTAGAACATCCGACCGATTGCTTTCGGCTGTCAAAACTTTTGACTCCTTCTATCGGCCAAGCCGATAAACTTTACGCGGAATTGATCTCCTGCCGAAAAAAAGACGCCCTATCATATCAGCCGGTATCATATACCTGGGGTGAAGAAGATGCCTTCGAGCATATATTATTAAGAAACCACGGCACAGCGCAGTTTTCCCGGTTTGCTGTGAGACCTAATCTTCTTTCACTCCTGAAGGAGATCAACAAAGACCATGGGGAAACGATCATCTGGGTCGATGCCATCTGCATTAACCAAAATGACGACACCGAGAAGAGCCATCAGGTGCAGACTATGGAGAAGGTTTTTAGAGGAAAAGATCTCATTGTTTGGCTCGGCGATAAGTCGGACAGCAGCGATGAAGCATTTGAACTACTTCATGAATGGAAAGATCGTTTCGATAAACTCAAGAAGTCTGACTCAACTGACAACATTCCACCTTGGCAAGGCGTCCCTTTTAAAGACCTCTTCGCGGACCAGAGATCTATGAATTTTACTTTCAGACACGTCGTCAACCAATCGACTTCATATACTGAGTCGATTCCAATCAGAGCATACGGAGCGCTATTCAAACTTATAAGGCGTCCATGGTTTTATCGCCGGTGGATTGTCCAAGAATTAGTCCTTTCTAGGAACAGATACTTCTATATCGGATCAAGGCGGATGGATTTTACATACCTCTTGTCCTTGGTCGCCAGCCTGAGACGGAACACTTCTCCTCTCCTCGACGGAGAGGTACTGAACCAAGTCCTCATGCCCCCCTACGGAGGGACTACAGGTGAAAACGACAGCGTGGACCCTCTCGAGATCTTAGCTCGGCTCGATGCAGCGAGTAAGGCCGTGTGGGGGGATTGCGGTCCTAAGCTGACCCTCCAGAGGCTTTTGGTCGACTTCGGTGGCTTGGTATCGTCCGACCCAAGGGATGCTATCTACGCCTTTCTGTCCATGGCGAGTGATATAGACACCCATCAATGGTTTCCTGACTATTCAGAAAACAATACGGCCATATACTTATACGTGAAGGCTGTATTACATACAATAAATAGGACCGGGTCAATTGATATAATCTGTCATCGGAAAGCCTGTTGCGCCTCCTCCGCCCTCCACCAACACAGCTGGATCCCATGGTTTGGGCATGGGGTGTTTAAGTGTCGAGCAGACCATACCCATTTGATCCGTCGCTATTACGACAAGTCTTTGACTACCTTTCATCAGCCGTTAGGAGATCGCAGAGAAAGAGCGCTCCGAAACACCATCTTCTGTGATTGCTGCGCCAAATCTCTTCTGATGATCAACCACCGCCACGAATGTGCGAACTGCCTCCGTTCTGGCTTTTGTTGCAATTGTGTGCGCCATATGGATCGTGCACACACTACAAGCCATAGCTTCGAATGGCGTACGGGTCGAATTCCAAGTAGTAAAAAAAAAGATGCGACGGCTGTGGAACAGAAATCTTAGGCACAGGGCTGTCGTGTGTTGATTGCCGTGACTTCGATTACTGCCTTAGGTGTGTGCAAAATGCCCAGAATACTCATGATCCTAGTCACAGCTTCGAATTCCACGATGGTGCAACATACTTTGCCTCTGGGAGATCCGGATGTTCCTTGAGTCTGGATGATTCTACGATATATGACCCGCAGCATTGTGTCATAACCATCCACCTTCGTGGTTGTATAGTAGACAAGATCAAGGCGATTGGGTGCAAAAGGAATAAGACTCATGCACTCACCGAAACAGATGCCTTGACGGTAAATATAAGGAGTTTTCAGGTCAAGATACCAATCCGTCAATGGGCAAGCTTAGCTGGCATGAAGGAGCTGGCTTTGAATGAAAACGGCTTACCGGACCGAAAATTCTACCGCGCGCTTACTGGTAACAGAAGAATCCAGGATGGCAAGATCTGTCACGTAACGGACGAATGGATCGACAACGTACGAGATTGGTACAATTCGGACGAACCGGCCGGGCCGTGTCCTTGGGACGTACAGCAATCCGTGGAAATCATGCTCCAAAATAACCGAGAGTTTGCCACTACTGAAAAGTCACTCGGCTTCGTGCCTGAGTACTCTCAGGTGGGCGATAGCATAGCTATATTCGAAGGTGCATCTGTACCCCTTGTGATTCGAAAGCGCAACGACACGTCACCATTGCGTGAAGCTTGGAGTTTGGTCGGCGAGTGTTACATTGAAGGGCTGATGGAGGGGGAGTTTGTTGACCGTATGGCTTCCCAACAAGATTTCAAAGGACAGAATATCTGTATCATGTAGTTAATTAGAGCGTATATAAAATCAGCGTATAAAACAAAGAGGATATATCCTGTGGCTGGGCTGGGCTTGCGTATTCTTAACTCCAACCTGTATGTTGTCATAAGTTTAAGCCCAAGTCTAGGCCGTCCGCGGAGGATTTTTATTGTAATCGCGAAGTCGCTCTCGCACTGCCCGGAGTTGAACCCTTCCTTATTAGGCATCGCGTCGAGCCCGCTTTTTCCTACACCTTTGTGGAACATAAAATCTATTTCTTCCCCGAAGTGTTCTGCTTATACATTCTATTTGTATTTATACGCTATGCATTCAAGCATAGCCAATACTTGAATTAAAAATTCTAATCCGTCTGGAATGACTATAACGCTGGTACGTTGACCTTTTTTTTGGGGGGGGGGGGGGGGGGGGGTGGGTTGTAGCGCCGCCCGGTCCCCGATTGATTAACCCCAGGCAAGCAAGGCAGTAAACCCCAAAAATTGCAATTGTGGGAGTTAGGTGGAGGAAAAAAAA
>JARVKI010000025.1:380839-468164 GCA_036674765.1 Seiridium cupressi
CCCCCCCCCCCCCCCCCCCCCCCCCCCCCCCCCCCCCCCCCCCCCCCCCCCCCCCCCCCCCCCCCGACGGAGCGCCGCCCGGTCGCCGATTGAGTAAGCCCAGGCAAGCAAGGCAGTACACCGCAAAACTTGCAATTGTGCGACTTAGGAGGAGGACAATAATAAAGAACAGGTAGCCTGGCGGAGGAGCTCTCAATAAATAAGGACACGAATAGTCGATTATGGGTCAATCTGCTCAGTCACTGTCTTTAGGCTTGTACCGCAGTGCAAAGTCCTGGTCAGATGGGTCACCAGATGCTCACTGACATATGAGCCTTACCCACGTAGTAAAACAAATACATAGTTCACAATATTGTTCATCCTTCTTTAGATGGGATGACTAGGTGGCTTTTTGCAGGGGACTAACTAGTACTAATGACTCTTGTAATGACTCCCCTTGAATCGATTCCTATCTAGGCGGTGAGGACTCGGTTTAGACAATGGCACGTGGCGGAATTATGACTAAAATGTATTATAAATGGTCTAATAAGTCGGCTCGCCAATGCCGTCTACATTGTTTTGCATTGTTCAAACCTCTCCAGCTTGTGCCACTCTTCCCATGATGACTGCCTGGTCAGAAGCTAGGATCTCCCGCTCTACCTTCGTTCCGCCCTCTGATAATAGAAACTTCTTACTGATGGGAATCCAAATCGCTGAATGCGTGTCGAGACCCGTGAAAGCACCGGCGGTGGCGAATCCCATAATGAACCGAGGCCGTCAGTTGGTGGCCACAAACGGCTCTCGTAGACAGCTGACAAGTTTCCCACACAGTTTACCAGAGCACCACGACAGCACACTTCTCGGCGGGAAAAAAGATCACTTCCGAAGCCCAGTTGAGGATCAAGGGAAGTGCTATGTAGAAGCACAGCATGACATATTGGACAATAGCGCTGTTCACGGTGATGCAAACAATCGTGCAGATAAGACTGAGTCCAAGGCATCCCGCAATATGCAATTGGCGGTCTCCTGTCTTGTCGGCCGTCCATGACAAGACGATGAGGAAAAACAGCACCGACCATCCAGATGAGGACAATCATATACTGTGCCATCACCGAAGTATAGCCCAAGCTCGCCACGACGGTAGGGATGCAATAGGAGATCATACACGAGCCGAGACCCATAATAAAAAGGACAACACAGAGGTACGTCCGCGGATCAGCCAAACCATCCTTGATAGCTTGCCAATGAGTTAGCCTCATGCTGTATCGGGCCGCGCTCGTGTCTCGGTCGTGGATCATTCTGACGACCACGAATCAGCGCTCTTCCAGACTAAATCGCTTGGTGGTTTACGGAAAGTCGAGGAGTAGAAACTTCAAGATGAAGGCGAAGAAAATAGTGGCGCAGCCTTCAATGAGGTATAACCATCTCCATCCACGGATTCCAGCTACGCCTTCCATACGGCCTGTGATGGCTCCGGCCAACAAGCCACTAACGGCCCCCGAGCAGACATATACTGTGAAGAATATCGAGAATCGTTTACCTAAACGTTGGATACGTGTTAGATAGCGCCCGATAGCGAATGGGGGTAGGTGGTTGGTGAAACGTACCAACTTCGGCTTTTTTGTACCAGCAAGTTATTACAAACAGAGCGCCGCGGAATATGCCAGTTTTGATGTAGCCAAGGAAGAAACGAATTGCCAATGCGCCCGAGTAGTTCTTGACAACTGACATGGTAGTGCAGAGCATTCCCCACAGGACCATGGTAATGGGCAGATACCACGACGGACGCAGTCGTGTGGAGGATCAGATTCGAAGGGACTTCACAGATCAGGTGTCCAATGAAGAAAATGAAGAGTACAAGGGAGTATTCTTGTTGATTGTTAGTCTTGCCACATGAAACCGAGTTATTAGCCGAGCATACCGGAGTCAGTAAGACCAAGGTCCGTATTTATGCCAGCGACTTTTGCGTTGCCTTAAAAAACAATTGTTAGCATCAGTCCATCTGCGAATAATACCGTGAAATACTCGCAGGCTACTGATAATATTCCGGAGGTCGATATATGCCAGAATGTACATAAAGCGAAGTGCCGGCATCATGTACAAGTACAGCTTGCGCACCAAGCACTTCTCCTCTGAGACTTCCACAGATCCCAAGGAGATACACCATATTAAGCAAGTTGCAGGCCAGCTTCTAGTGACCGGCTGTGAGCCCCTGTCCGTCTGGCTCTATTGAACCACCTATCATCTGTTGAAGGAGTCTGATAGTCTTTAGATACTCATAAAAGAGATTAGGGATAATTTCAGTAATTTTAATGAAATTCACTCTGGTGTAGTTGCATCGCTGCTCTACCTCATAGCTTGTTTGAAAAGGGCCTGCATGTCTTTCTAAATATGGCTTTAGTTCACGGCATGCTTTACTTTAGTCTTGGCACTACCGTTGACGGCAACTATGTCCCTCATGGCGTAAGCTTCGTATATATTTCTCATTTGCATTCAATTATACCACTTCAGTTCTGTATCCTCATTGATCAGTCATGGTTAAACATCATTCCAGGTAGTTTGCTCAACCCAGTACCTTTGCACTATCGCGGAGTCCTCAAAGTTTCTGCGACCCGTTTTCCTCCAGACCACAGCGATGGCTATCAAAAGACCATGCTCTATAAGACGCCAGATTCACTGAGGATGAAGCTGATGGGCTGCATTCCTTTAGCCAAGGCCCTTGAGCTTATAACGGCAAGGAGATTGCGTGGTGACAATAGGTTATTTCTCGCCAAGGTATCGTGGATATTAGACCTGGAAATGGTCCCTGGACAACGTATCAATATG
Source organism: Seiridium cupressi (assembly GCA_036674765.1). Taxonomy (NCBI): domain Eukaryota; kingdom Fungi; phylum Ascomycota; class Sordariomycetes; order Amphisphaeriales; family Sporocadaceae; genus Seiridium; species Seiridium cupressi. The sequence goes on from JARVKI010000025.1 coordinate 383,645, forward strand.
GACAAGGACCTGAGGGTATATGGCACGTACATTAAACCTGGAATTCGAGTGAAGTTTGTGCCAGTTTCGAGTTGAAGGTATGGTTTACTTTCTTTTCAGGCTCGAGGATCAAATATATTTGTAGGTTTGCCAGATACTGTGCAACTCGAAACATACTCTGCTTTTATCTAAATTAGTTTTTCTCGTCCTATTTTTATCTCTACTCGTGCCTTGAGCCCATCCATACAGCTAAGAGAAGGAAATCTGATTTTGAGACTTTCAAAATGCCATACGACGTTGCTCTCGAACTCATCGATGAACCTGTCCGTAAAGACAGCCAGTTGGCTCCCCTACCCCCATTCTGCCTAACCGTATCATAACGACTTTCCATCATCTAGGTGTCAATAACGCTAGCCAAAGTAAGCGCGGCTCCAATTGGACAAGAACCCATCCGTCCATCCCATGATGGAACCCGTGGCACCTACGGGAGTGACAGCACCTTGGCAAACCGTCGCAATTTCGAGACTGGGCTCCCTCCGAGACACCCAAAACCACCTCCAGCATGCCACTAGGAAGCCTGCTAGCCTCCAATAACCCATAAATCACATAGAATATCAGGATTGAAATTCCATAAAACATAGTGCACCACGGCCGCCTCATCTTGACCTGTCGCCACTTCGCGTGACTGTCAACGAGTATGAGCACAAGCATGTCCACAAGCTCTAGTATCAGAGATACAGTGAGGAAAGCCACAGTGCCGGTAAGCCACCCGGACTGCTTCTCGCCTGAGAGCATGATACAGCCTATGCCCTTGCTGGCGCTGCTAGAGACATCATGCATGTGGCAGTTGCCGTCGACAATAGCAAGAACAAAGCTTTCGAACATGGGAGAACACCAGGTAGATTGTAAGCCGTCTTTGATGGGGAGCCCTTGGACGGCGGACGCGAGGCCGATGACCTGGAGAACCACCAAGCCTATGAAAAGTAGGAGGGAGAATATCACCATCAAGGCTTTGCCTCTCAGGCCTTTATCAGTGATGACCCCGCACTCTGTCATTTGGTCGTCTGAGTTGGACTCAATGCTCCTAACACGAGCCATGCTGGACTCCTTGAAAGCCTGCCATAGAGGTGTAAAGCCGCTGGTGTTCCCTGCCTTGGTCGTTTTCCTTTTGACGTCCTCCATTATGAGAAAAGCGAGTTGCATCACTGCCCCAATATCTAGTATGATCGTCAGGGGCGTCCAGACCAGGATCTCTTCTGGCCTTCGCTGGGTGCTCAGATAAGCTTCAACAGTCCAGGCAATACTGATGGCGGCCAGAACTAATGAGAGGACTTGGACCTTTTGCCAGCGCGCGACACGAATCAACACCACCGGCCCATGAATTAGTAGCCATGCAGGAGCATATGGCCACGGAAGGATCGATCCCGCAGCTTCGGGGCGCAGATAGGTCCTTTCGGTGCAACTGGCATTTTTCTGAAGCGAGTCGTGGAATTGGTAGTACTGCGCTTCATGATGCGGAGCCCCGATTGAAGTGTTGGGCGCTACGAGACAATTTATATCGCAGGTTCTCTTCGGAAAATCGAGGAGAGATTGAGCTGAGAAATGATCGGCTAATCGGTATTCAGGACTATGTCTGCCCTACAGTTGGAAATTCTGCCATGGAGATGTTTAGCTAGGTGGAGGTGCTTAATCATAACTTCTCCTTGAAACCAGCAAGTCTTTGCTATTTATCTAAGAAGAGATTGACTCCGTTCCAATCATTTTCTGGGGCTGGCCTGGCAAATATCCAGCAAATCATTCAATGCCAAGATCGTGGCGGTCAAGTGACTACCCCTGCCGCTAGTTTGAATGTCACAGTAAATACACATTAAAATAGGGAGCTGGAATGTGGTGGCTTATATCTCGCCACTTCCCCTCATTATTTCAGCCTTACGCCCAAGACATAAGAAGGATGTGCCGCCTCCAGGTGAAACACCTCTTTACCAAATACGGCATGGTGAGGACTTGTAAGTATTTCCTAACAAATAGTTACATATTTACATGAGAATAGTCTCGTGTTTATGTCAATATTGTATGTAATAATAGACTGGATGTTGCGGCATCACGTGGAGGCGGCCTGCACGCAGCGTCGGAGGTATGAATGACGCTGCAACTGCCACAGTTGTACCAGAATGGGCGGTGTCGATCATGTCCACCTTGGCATGTCTCTCTTGGTGCTACAGTACTTCAAAGAAACACGTAGGCCCGCCGGCGTGGTAGTGTGTTATATTTGGTTCTGCCCCACGTTAATACAGAGATGCACAAACGAAAAAGTCTTCCAATCCAAGTTGGGCAGAGGTTTTGAATGGTGGGTCTACAATTAAAACACCATATTTTACATCCTGATATAATCTTTCGTTTTGTGGTGCGTTCAACTGGAATGGAATTCAAACAATGATCATATTCTGATCGCCTAATGATTGGAGACATATGGTTGCTTCTTTCTCGGTGAGCCACGTACTAGGCCATTCTATTTGGCATCCACCGTTGCCGACTAGTGTAGCCGATATATAGCGAGTAACAGTAAGATTCAGTACACCGCCGACGTCACACACCGGTCAATTGATATAATGAAAAAGCCCCATCCCGGTCAACATGATCGAGGAGAACCAGCTACACGGCCCGGAGGCCTCTTCTATCGATGTTTCAGGTGACTGGAGACGTGGCAAGAAGGCTTCTTGATATATTACCGCATGAGACCTATTTGTGGCGTAGTTGGGGAAGCTTTGCTAAGGCTCTTAGTGCGATCGTGACAGGGTACTAGGTGCCTTTTGTGCCACGAAAAGTGAGACTTGACCATGTATCCTGATGCTTATGTCCATACTAAATATGCCGTATCAGTTCGATGTCCTTCCACATCTGCTTTGATGATTCTCTCCTGAAAGCCCTGATACATAGCACTGTATGTCTGACGGAAGAGCAGAGGCGAACACCGAAGTCTTCCGGGGGGCTACAACGAAGAGACATTCTACCGAATCTCTTGATTTGCCACTTCTTGCGCTTCACAAGTCATATTAAGCAGATACCGACAGTCCCGCTAAGTCCCGCCTGCTTTTCAAAGACTGGGAGGATGGGAAAATAAATAAGCTCGGGGCTGCACATAAGGGACACGATCGACCAGGAGTTCATATTACTCGAGATAAAACGCTGGTTATTTAATCGCACCCTAACAGTTGAATTGCGTTTGCAGGAATACACATCGCTACCTCATACACATACTAAGCAGTCAGGATCAGGTTTGTTGCCCCACGATCTTTCTGAAACGCCATACGCCACCATTGAAGTCGAGTTCATTTGCCATGGCTCCAACTCCAGAATCACCACATCATTTGGTTCTTCTGGATTTATGACGGAGCCAGGCAAGTATAAAGATTGCTGAGGGCCTACAAGCCAGTATCGTCCAAGGTGGAAGCCATTAACCCAGACATTGCCCTTGACCCCGCTGGGCACCGTGATGAATGTATCAAGAGTCATCGACGAGTTGTACGTGATGGAAGGACCCATGAATGAGCCATGATAGAACATTGGCGAGTCCGTCGAACTGCCGTTGGAGATCTTTGATCCGTTGCATCCAACTGTCGGCAGCGAATCCAGTTGTATGGAATACATCTCCCAGTCGTTTAGGACCTGACCACCAACGGAGACATCCCCTTTAACGCCCTTCCAAGGATCCTGGACATAATTTCTGTAAGGATTCCCCCGTGAATAATAATCCACTCGGCCGAGATTCTCAATGAGAAGCTGTAGCTTGTCGCCCGGCTGGAGTGAGACGCTGACATTTAGAGGATGCTGATATTGACTGTCCATGACACCAGCGATCTCATCGTTGACATAAACAAGGACGCGGTCGCGTGGACGATCACCAGGCTGGACAAACCCTTGAACAGTGGTATTCGCGGTATGTTCGTATAGAGTAAAGCCGTAGGACTGGCCCAGCGCTTCCATAGTGAGGGGTGAAGCTGCAGTCGTCTTCTCGCCTCGAGCGTCGAAAAGGCTTGTGGATGAGCATAGTGTGAACTGAGGAATCGATGATCTCGGCAGATTCGCTGGCGGCTCTGGCACACTGCCATTGGCAACGAATGGGAGGATTGCATCACGCATCTTGAAATACAAGTCTGTGGTGCGTCCCGTTTCGTCAATCGGGGCACCGTAGTCGTAGGATGATGTGAAGACAGTGGTGCGGTTTTGCCACATGGCTCCGTTGTCGAATCCAAAATTGGTGCCTCCGTGGACCATGTAGAAGCTGATGGATGCGGAATAGTTCAAGAGGTGATAGGCAATATCGCTAACAAACCCAGCTACTGTGTCGGGATTGCCTACCGTGGTGTTGTGTGGATTGTGCGAGCCCCACTGGTCGGGTGCCCAAGTGTAATATTCTACAAGACGGGGGGATTAGCCTAGACTCCTGCACCCAACATGATGTATAATGACTTACCGCCATCCAGCAAAGGGCCAAGTTCTGACGGGTCCGTGATATACAGATCCCGCGCAGGCAGCGCCCAAGACCCGCCATCGATTTCCGCAAGTACATTGGGAACCTCTCCACCTGCTAGCGTCCAGTCCACCCCACCATCATTAGTATATAGGGGAACTTCGAAGCTTTCTAGTAAGATGTCGCGCAGAGCAGCGGTATAGTTATGGTTTTCGCCGAAAGACCCGTACTCATTCTCGACCTGCACCATGAGAATCGGCCCCCCACGTGAGACTTGAAGATCCGCGAATTCTGACGTTTCCGCAAGATTCACGATATACTTCCTGGTTTCTTCCAGAAACGGCGTATTGTTGGTCCGCACCACCATTCCCGGTATCTCGCTTAGCCAAGCTGGAAACCCTCCCCATTCATGCTCGCCGCATACGTACGGCCCCGGTCGCAGCACTACGTTCAAGCCCTCTTCTTGAGCGATTCTGAAGTAGCTCGCTATGTCATTCTGTGGCTGGTCAGAGAGCCAGACCCCTTGTGTGGGCTCCAGGTTGTTCCAGAAGATGTAGGAGAAGATGGTGTTTAGGCCCATTGCTCTAGCTTTCGATAACCTATCCCTCCAGTACTGGTAGGGAATGCGCTGAGGGTCCATCTGACCCCCAATAATAGTGTATGGCTCGCCATGGAGCAAGAAGGACTCATTGCTATAGGTGAAGGCGGGCAAATCTGCTGTGATTGTCGGCGACGGGCTGGAAATCACTTGCTCTGCCCTTGTGGCAGCGACACCAACCGTAAGGGCCGCAATAATCCAAGAAGCAAGCATGATTTCAAGCTTCTAAGGATTACTCGCTTGCGTACTCGAATTGTTGCAAGTCGTCGACAACCATATGTATCATGTCGTCGAATCCAGCAACCATGGTCCTGTTATTATCAATCACCACGGAGCCAAGATAGGTGGCCGCGAACTCCGGGTATTGGTGCACGGATAGTAAAAAGGTAGATCCCCCTTGAGCATATGAATGGAATTCCACGAATGGCAGTCTAGTGACTGGCAATTGTCTTGGAGAGCGCTTCTCGGATCTCGTGTTGCCATGTGTTACATCGGTTAGACAGTGAACGTTGTGAATCTTGCATTGTAGCATGTGGGTCAAGTGCAACCTAATGGACATCTAACTAGGTCATGGCTTCCACGAGCCGACGGAGAGGAACGGACACAACATATAGCAGCCATGGCGCATTAGAGGCAAGCGGGGTCCGTTGGAGTACGCATGATCGGCGAGGGGAAGCCGTTGAAAGACATTGCACTAGACTGAGTGGATCGCAGCGACCTGCAGTGGTGTTGATAAAGACGAAAGAAACCTCGTCACCAATCGAAGAGGCCAGGGTCGAATTGGTTAAAGTAGCATTGTGCAAGGGAGAGATCGCTGATGCAGCTGCTAGCTACAGACGTTGGGCGGGGTAGATAAGTCGCTAGCATGCGCTGTTCTGCCGACCAACCTGATATAACGTTGCAATATCGCTTGTCTAGATTGATGTCATCGTAAGTTGAGGGAACATTTTCACATTACACTGATGGGAAGTTGGTATGCGAGATTGCCAAGGCCCAAGACTTCTGTCACCGTGCTTTAAGGCCCTCGTCGGCTGATTGGGGCGCGAATTGGACTTTCAGCGCTGCAGCTAGCGCTAAGCTGCAAGAAGCTTCAACTAGCATGTCTCGGGAACTGCCCTGATCGCTAAATGTATTTCAGAAACGGCCGATATTGCAATATGTATGTATAGCCATGTGTTATGCGCACCCGCAAGAAAGAGCTGAAATCGCCGAGGAGGACAGTTTTCGAAGGGTCAACTGCTTGTTGAAAGCTTCTTACCAAGTCTTAATCATCCCAGCCATGATGAAACATCTCAATCTAGTGAAATGTCTGGTGACTCTGCTTTCGCTTGGTCAAGCGCAGGTGCTAAACCCTCTTTACACGTCAATCCAATATTCAGATGTCGTCACAAAGTCCCTGGAAATAACCAGTATCCTCAATAATAGAGCATTTGGCTGGACACCAGGAGATGCTGATTTTGATGGTAGCCAAAGTAAGAATCCAATCCATGGTCATCCTCGGTCAACACAGCTTAACAATATCCAGACTCCTATCCGGCGCAGTATCATCCTGGCAGCAATCTGAGTTATGGTGGGGTTCAGTACCACCTGTTCGGCTACAGTAATGGCAGCAATGACAACTTCGTTGCTCAAGGACAAATTCTCGCAATTCCGTCAGGGAGATACTCCAGCGTGCACGTCCTTGCTGCAGCGGAGTCGGGGGCCGCTGGCGGGTACATCACAGCGAACTACACTGATGGATCGACGACGTCGAGGGAGATATCGGCCCCTCCCTGGTGGCTGTGGGCATTTCCATCAGGCGGAGACATCGTTATGCCGTTCTACTACACCAACGAATCCACGAATTACAACAAGTCCAACATATTTCAGAGCACGTCATGGCTTGACTCCAGCAAGGATCTCACGGCTTTGGAGATGCCGAACTCTAGTGCTAGCAACAGGTTACACATCTTCGCCGTGTCATTATCTCCCGCGCCGTTGAGCGGGAACGCCACAGAGCCGCATTTGGAAGTCCAATATGCGAGGTCGACGAAAAAACATGCAGACTCCGCAACTACGCAGGTCTACGAAGTCACGGTCAGCAACGTGGACGAACAGGCATGGGTTACAGCGAATGACAGTGTGGAAGTCAGCATCGAATCCACCGGCGTGTCTACGGTCAAGCCAGGACTCATCAAACGGCTTCGACCAGGAGACCGCGTAACCGTTCAGGTCGTGGTGGAGAACAAAGAAGGCATCGACCAAGGCACGAAGGGTGTGGCGACAGCACGTCTCAAGTCTAAGTCAGTCGATGCAAGCCATGACTTCGAGGCTACTTTCGGTATCGGCCCATATGAGGCAACATATGAATCCATCTATACGCACGAGAGTCCGGATTGGTATAATGATGCGAAATTCGGAATATTCATTCATTGGGGACTCTACTCAATCCCTGCCTGGGTAAGCTTACAACAACGCCCGTCAAACAGCGTCGCAGTATTCAATCTGACATATTCTTCTTAGGGAAATGCCGGAGGAAATGAGACATATGCTGAATGGTAAGTCCACCCGTCTTCCTAGCTTTCGATCATGCATTCACTGTTTCAGGTACTGGTGGGACATGAATGACGGACCAAACACTTCTGACCGGACGTATGAATATCACCTTTCCAATTATGGTCCCAACTTTACCTATGACGACTTCATACCTCATTTTACCGCAGCGGCATACAACGCGCGAGAATGGGTCGACCTTTTTGCTGACTCTGGTGCGACCTACTTCGTTCAGGTGTCTAAACACCATGATGGTTATGCATTATTCGATCTCCCAGCGAACGTAAGTCAGCGGACATCGGTCGCACAGTATCCGCACCGCGACTTCATCAAGGAGATCTTCGATGCAGCCGCAGAGTACCAGCCCCAGCTCCATCGCGCGGCGTACTACAGTCTTCCCGAGTGGTTCCATCAGGACTATGCGCCCTACGCATTCGGACGGTGGCCCGGCCATAATTCTACTAACCCCTTCACGGACGCCACCCTACCATACACAGGATACGTGCATGTCGAGGACTACCTGAGGGACCTGGTGCTGCCGGAGATGCAGACTCTTGCCGCTCTGGGAGGTGAGATCATGTGGTGCGATATTGGCGGTCCTAACCTCACAGCCGAGTTTGCGGCACAATGGTACAATGAAGCACTGGCACAGAACAGACAGGTCGCGATGAACAATCGCTGCGGGCTGCCGGGAGATTTCGACACGCCTGAGTATAGTACCCTCTCCGCCGCACAGAAGAGGAAGTGGGAAAGTAATGCCGGCAGTAAGATCCCACAGCCTCTTGCCCCGGATCAATCACTAATGCTCTTCAGTGGACCCATACAGCTATGGTTACAATCGTGCCACGCCTTCGTCGCAGTATATGAATGCGAGTACCATCGTGACGAGTCTCGTTGATATTGTGAGTAAGAACGGCAATTACCTCTTAGACATCGGACCCACAGGCAATGGGAGTATACTCGACATAGAAGCTCGACATCTCCGCGATGCCGGAGCGTGGATCAAAGACCACAGCGAAGCCGTCTTCAACACCACAAGCTGGTTCATCGCAGCAGAGGAAGGAGAGGACGTAAGGTTCACAACGACGGTGGACGCGTTCTACATACTGGTTATGAACCAGGTGAACGGTTCGTTGACTTTGACAAGCCAAATTCCCTGGCTCGACGGGGATGAAGTCACTGTGGTTGGCGGAAGCTTGGATGGAACGGTGGTACCTAGCGCGTCTACGACAGTCGATGGGCAGCTAGCTCTCTTCTTGAACATAAGTGAGGCAGTACAGGAAGCCGATAGGTGGACGTGGGTGTTCAAGGTTAGCTACGATTAAAGCGCTATTCACTTTGTAACTTAGTAAATGTAACAGCTATTATGATCCGTGTCACGTTCATGTGTAGTCCCGCTCTCGGCCAATGACGGCCTTCAGTTCTGGAGGATCTATTATACCCTGAGCCAAGATGAATTGAGTATAAAATGTACATTGCATATGTCAGACTATTCAGAGGGAAAGACATAGCTCATTGCACCACCAAGACAAGCGAGGGGTTGACCCGTCAGGCTTATCCACAGAGATACGGATCATTCCGCATGCTCCGGCTCAACAGAAGGCATCGCAACCGTGCTAAAGAGACCCGCAAGATAGGTAACAAGGGGTGCGATATCTGGTAATCCCAGATCAGGCGATAGTGGAATCTTAAAGAGCAGGGTCGTTGAGGTTGTAGCGATAAGAATCATACCCAAGCGTCCTGCCCACCCCGCCTGGAGGTCCACAGACGGCACGTCCTCTCCGCAACAGCCATTGGCCAATCAGCCGACAGCGATCGGCAAAGTGATCGCCCAGTAACGTTACCAAGCCATGCAGCTAAAGAGGAGGTCCTCTTCATTGCCGTGATAGTGGCAGATATACCTGACCAGTCCGTGTTGCGTCATACATAGTATGTATTCGATATCCCATTCAAATGCCCCCCAGCTGCGACCCGGAACACACGTGAGCAGCCTATAACGCGCCGCCTGCGTCAGAAACGTTCTTCCACGGTCCAGGCCATTCAGACAGTATCATAATGAAGGGTACGCAAGCAGTTATGGGAGGTCTCATTGGTATGCAGATGGAACCCTTACTTGCCATTGTATGAACACGCTAACACAGTACTTCAGGGGTAGCCCAATCGAGTGTGTTCCTACCGGGCATTCCCACCGTACCGTTCCAAAGTGTAACAAATGGAACTTTCAGTCTTGCGGATGTCAAGAGTATCATTGTGGACTCGCGGTATGTGGACTCTGTTGATGAGGATGGGCAGACCTTGATACCGCCCACGCTCTACGAGTTCGCCACGGTGTTCGCGGATGACTTGCAAAAGGTCGTTGATGTGTCGGTCGACATTGTCAACGGGACGAACTATTCCAATGGGAGCATCTTCCTCACTCTTGGCGAGGCTGGCAGCTACCTCGATGCCGCGGGGCGTGAAACATCCGAAGGCTACAGCCTGGAGGTCAGCCAGTCCGGCGTCACAGTCGCCGGTGCATCGCCACTCGGCGTTTGGTGGGGCACCCGTACAATCCTCCAGCAAGGTCTCCTCTCCCTGGAAGATGCGGACACACCGTCACTGATGTTCGGTTCCGGCCTCGACGTCCCGGGTTGGTCTACACGCGGCATGATGCTTGATGGCGGCCGCCACTACTACCCGGCCGACTTCTTGGTCGAGCTCTGCAGCTACATGTCCTTCTTCAAGCAGAACATACTGCATCTTCACCTCAGCGATAACTTGTACAATAACGCGAATTATACGTACGAGCAGTCCATGGAGTTGTATGCGCGCTTCCGCTTGTGGAGTGATGACCCAGCAGTTGCTGGGCTCAACCTCTATGCGAACGAGTCGTACGATCAGTCGACGTTCGACTCTATTCAATCCGAATGCGCATTGCGAGGAGTGACTGTGATCCCCGAAATAGAAGCGCCGGGACATGCTTTGGTGATCACCCAATGGAAGCCGGAACTCGGTTTGGAGGACGATATCAGTTTGTTGAACATCTCACATCCTGAAACCATCCCAACCATGAAGGCGATCTGGGCCACTTTCCTGCCATGGTTTCATTCGAAGGTTGTGTCAATCGGCGCTGATGAGTACCTGGGTCCCGAATCGGACTATAACGACTTCGTAAACGCCATGGATTCTTTCATTGGAACGACGAGCGGAAAGTTGATGCGCATTTGGGGAACGTTCCCGCCAATCTGGTAAGTCTAACACTAGCTTCACTCTTGCTCCTATAATGCTAACCTGTTTTAGTGAGTTTCCGCGCTTTGAGACGAATCACATGCCTCGTGCTGATGGCGAGTTTGAAAATCCAATACTGACATAAAACTAGACAATTCAACTTGGACAAATGTGTATCCAAACGTGGTAAGTAATGCATCCCGTAATTAGCTATCGCTCCGCCTATACCTTGCCTCGGCCTTGCAGGTTTTGATCACCTTAGTAGTGCTGGTATACTGACGTGAGCCGAAATAGTCTGTGCAACACTGGGAGTATTTCGAGGACAACCCATACTACGACTACATCAAGAACAACTACTCAGTGGTCAACTCAAACGACGACTTCTACATCGTCAACAAGTTCGCCCCACCCGGAGGATACCTAAACACTATCAACCTGACCAAGACTTTCCATGGATCACCTGAAGGAGGATACTGGAGACCGAATATCTTCGATCAACATAATGCGACCAACAACCCGGATGCTTCGGATCCCTACGCACTCGGTTCTATCGTACCGCTCTGGAACGACTATGGCGCCAATGCCAGCGTGTACTCCGAGGCGTACTACGCCTGGCGCGAGGGCATTCCCGCGCTGGCGGACAAGCAATGGGGCGGCAACGTCAGCGATACGGAGTTCCCGTCGCTTTTCAGTGTCCTACGGCCGAAGGTCCCAGGACAGAACCTAGAGCGCACAATACCCTCCTTGACGGATGTCATCCTCAACTACACGCTGAGCGGGTCGAACTACTCGTTCTCAGGCTCCATCGCTGACACTTCCGGAAACTCCTACACAGCGCAGAGCGACTGCGCATCTACCAACAATGGTACCGGAAAGCCAGCACTTTCCCTCTCGTCTGGCTGTAGTATCACCACCCCCTTGGACTCCAAGGGACGCGAGTACACCTTGACACTGTCCCTACAGGTTGACTCGTTAACCGACTCGACCAACGCGACCATCCTGACCGGGCGTGACTCTTCCCTCATGCTGACCCCTAACATCACTTTGTTCGCCGGTGGGAACTACTTCCGCCTGAATGAAACCGTGCCGCAGGGCGAGTGGTTCGACCTGTCGATCATCGGCCGAGGCAACCGCACGTACGCGGCACTTGATGACGGAGAGGAGATGGAGTTCCTCACGGCGATGGGTATCAACGGTATCTATCACCACTGGGCTGAGATAGCTATTGAAGCTCCACTGAAGACCATCGGAGGACCGAGTAGTGGATGGAGTGGCTTGTTTGGAGGTTTGGTTTTGACTTCGGTGGCCTGAGATCGAGGTCCCTATAGCCAACTTCGGTAGCTGTGAAAATAAACTCAGGGTATCTTCTGTGATGATGAATCCCATTGTGCTACGTTCAAGTGTTCAATTAAACCTGCAGCTCATCTGGGAATACAGATGCTGTTAGATGACTAGTCGCTAGAATGGTCAAGCGCCGCGACTCTAGCTCGCGCTGCCTTCATCGTACTTGAAGGAGAGGCACATATCCGGCGAACTCGTGACTAGGTCTCTCGGATGAGTGTGACCATATTCTGCCACGTACGGGGGGCAATGAATATATGGTTGTTCTTTCTCGCCCTTGTAGTCGAAAATGCCGGGAACTAATGAAAATATTGTATATTTGCTGGTAGTACTTGATTTCACCAACATCCTACCACTTCAAGAGAAACCGGAGTTTCGGTGCACGTTGAAGAGCTTCCATATCGTGATAGTCCAATCCGCATCAATACACGATCGCCCATCTATAAACGCCAATCCAATGCTACCCACCCAGAATCCATGTCGCCCTTGATCGATGTACAGTGTTGAACATTTAGAAGGCCATTGTGCAATCTAGACATTTTCCGTCTTCAACTGCTTGTCCATGACCACAGCTTCTCCCAGCTTTCCGCGCAATGCAGCTGCGGCTTTCTCGCCTGCGCGCTTCTTGAGCACGTTTTCGATGAAGGCCTCGCCAGCCTTGTAGCTGCTGCGAACCAATGGTCCACTTGCAACATACAAGAAACCCATGTCCAGTGCTCGCTGGCGCCACATCTCGAATTCGTCCGGTGTGACATACTTCTCCACCTTCAAGTGACGCTTGGTCGGGCGCATGTACTGACCAAACGTGACGACATCGACATTGGCCTTGCGTAATTCCTTCAGCGCGTCCTCAAGTTCGTGTTCCTGCTCTCCCAATCCAAGCATCAAACTCGTCTTAGTGATAACGTCCTCAGCGCCCTTGACTTCTTTCACGTGAGCGAGCACGCTCAAGCTCTGCCTGAACGTCGCTCTTCGGTCGCGCACATACGGCGTGAGTGCTTCCACTGTCTCGACGTTGTGCGCAAAGACATCCAAACCACTTTGAGCCACGATCTCAACCATGTCTAATTTGCCCATGAAATCTCCTGTCAGTGCCTCTACCAGCAAGCTGGGCTTCTTCTGTTTGATCTTTCGAATCGTTTCTGCGAAATGTCTCGCGCCGCCATCGGCCAGATCGTCACGATCGACAGTCGTCAGCACAACATATCCCAGGCCCCATCTCGCCAACGCCTCGGCCGTGTTCTCGGGCTCATGGGGATCGAGCGGTGCCGGATTCCTGTTTGTCTTGACACTGCAGAATCTGCATCCACGTGTGCACGTATCACCCATCAGCATGATGGTCGCTGTGGCTGCGTTCTTGTTGTCGCCACCCCAGCAATCTGAGATGTTCGGGCATCGTGCCTCTTCGCAAACAGTGTGAAGACCGAGGCCACGTAGGTCGGACTTTATCTTCTTGTAGTTGTCGTTGCCAGCTGGAATGGGCGTCTTCAGCCACTCGGGCAGGCGTGTGATGGTTCGTCGGTTTGAGGCGGGTCCGACTTCGGCGGTTCGCAGGGTGTATGCTTCGGTCGGCGGAAGGGACGAGTCGCGCGTGGAGACGAATTCGTCAAGGGAAGACACCGTCGTGTTCTTGAAGTACGTCGGTCGTCGCGCAGGCGTCGCAGCTTGTGATGAGGTTGCTGGTGATGGCGTTTCCGGGACGGTGGCGTAAGACCTGACGGCACTGAATGATGCACCGGCCGCCCGCTGGATAGGAGCGCGCAGGCGCTGGAGGCATGCTGGGGTCGAAGCCATATTCAATTGCAGGTATTGCCAACAGTGCCTAACTCAATCTGAAGTCTAGATGTTGATGAGCGTCCAAAGAGACGGAAGCTCGCGGGACTTCTGTAAAGTTGATTACGAGATGTGCGATCGCCATTGGTCCCATTCAAAAATTCGGAGCTGTCGGGTTGGGGCGGGAATTGCCGGCCCAGCGGTTTGGCACGTCCGGCACCAGTCAGTGGCGAAGCGCATCAACGATATTGAGGGGCGACCGCCTCCAACGGTCGGGGACATGTGAGCTCTTATATAAACCTCTGCCACGAGATTGACTGCAGCCTCGAAGGCTTGCGTGGTCCTAATGCTACTAATTAAATACAATATCTTCACCCTCGAGCCTAGTTTCTCTGTTCCCCATGCACAAGAGCCTTCTACAAACGCTCGAGGTAGTGCGCAAATTGCTCCCCAATCTGTAACAGGCCAGGTTCTCCCGCATGAAGAACCCCATGAACGTTGGTAGCAATTTCGGCCTTGCGCACGTCGAAATGTTGGTCACAGGGCCAGCCGTAGATTCGAGCGGCTGTGTTATATGTCGTTACGAGTGATCTAAGCATGGTATGTCAATTTTCACCTCGACCTTGTGCTTCCCTGCGATATGGTCCCTAGGACAATCACTTGTATCAGCGCAGCGGCCATTCCTCTGGTAGCAAATCGTGTAGAACAACTACGTTCCAAAAAGACCCGTAGGCGAAAAGCATATGGGGCTTGAACACGCGTCTAGTATTGTCTTTGTGGTGGATTGGCGAGCTCATCTCTTGTTAGCTCTTCCGGCATGATAATCGCTAGGTATCGCCATGCTCGGCATCAGGACTTATGATCATTCGAGCAAATGATGATTTGGCAGAGATGACGATGATTCCCTCATTGGCCCTTTTCTGCACGATATCTTTGTGCAAACACCAAGGTACTATGGCAAGCCAAATCTCGCCAAGATTATTTTCAAGTATAATAGAATTTTCGTCTGATCTCTATGCTTCAATTACGCAGTGCAGCATGCGGGAATTGCTTCAGACGGCAGCTCGGATATCAACCACAGCATCCTGAGCGAGTTCTATTACGCTTGAATAGTCGCTCCTGTTAGTTCGATCAGAGAACTGATCCATGAGATTAATATTATTTCCGTATGGAGCGTTTCTATGAGGGTAGGTAACCGCAATGGCGGAGTCTAGCTGAAAGCTATAGACAACATGCGTGAATGCGGTAGTATGTAAATGTCTTCTAGGTTTAGTATTACCTGCACCAGGGACGATTAGTTTCATAAAAGGTCACGTCGGGTAGACTGGGTAGAAAATGAACTCTGGCATACACCAAGTTTCGAGATGATGCGAGAACCGCAAGGGGACAATGTTTACTTTCTGGTACATGTAGTTAGTGTGTGTTTAAGGGGGAGTAATTGGCGACTAGAAGTGCTGGAAAGGGGTAGCGGGGGTCTACATTGCACAAACTGTATTAGTTCATACCACTAGACACCTGTTAGACCCGAAGCGGACATCGGCAAACGCCACTTCATCTCCACAAGTCCGCTATGAGACATAGCAGATAGTTGCGATGATGGAAAAGTGGACTATGTATTAAATAGGCATTTTGGTGCATGACCACTTGTTAACGATACACGTCTAGAAAATGCCACTTCTACGCCTTCATCCGTTTGTCTCCCCGCCCTCCGTCGTAACCAAGAGGTCCACGTGTAGCTGCTCAATGTAAGCACTGCTGTATTCCTTCATTCTTTCGTGTATATTGTCATGGGTGCTTCATTTTCTTTTTAGTCGAACCAGCTGGCAGGCGCTGCTCGTATTATTAGTGGTATAGTTCCACCCCTCACTACTTCGTACGCCTTCGACCCAAGCGACACAAATAACTTTGGCATCGTTGCTACCATCTCAAATAGTAAGGCTTTGGCATTGGACCCCATTACAACCAGGCTAACAGC
The DNA here is from genome assembly GCA_036674765.1 of Seiridium cupressi. Classification (NCBI taxonomy): domain Eukaryota; kingdom Fungi; phylum Ascomycota; class Sordariomycetes; order Amphisphaeriales; family Sporocadaceae; genus Seiridium; species Seiridium cupressi. Next base: position 399,521 of record JARVKI010000025.1, read on the forward strand.
TGGGAGATGACAACCTGGGTGCTGTACCTGTTATCACATTTCCAGTGGCTACAGGTGTAACAACTGTCTCGTGTACAAATTTCAATAACGGTGTTCTACCGCAGCAGGGCGCCGCAACAAATGTCCTCACTTGTGGCATCCCGAATACCTCCATTGCCCCTGGCACGGCTACGATTGGATTTCAATGGGCTGCCGGATCAAAATACACTTTTTCATACGCCTTCTCGGTAGCGCCTACAGCAATGACCAAGACTGTGACCGTACCAGGAACCGTATATACTACTTTACCAGCCTCTACGGTGCCAGAAACCACGGCCACGGTCACCACATTTGGCGCGACAGATACCTTGACAAGTACCGCTACACTTACAGGTGCATCTGCTACTTCATACACGGGATGCACAAGCTCAACGACATCAAGCACAATGGAGATCACAAGTTCGTCAGCATCAAGTGCAACGGAGACTACAGACTCGTCGACGCTAAGTAAATCAGAGAGCATAAGCTCATCGCTGTCCACTGCATTTTCAACTGTAATAGAGAGTACGAGCTCGTCATCTTCAAGTGCGACTGCGAGCGCAACGGAGACTACAAGCTCGCAAATGGATACCGGAGGTTCGACCAGCTCATCAATTGCAATGGAAAGCACAACATCTTCCCTCACGACTGGAAGCTCTGCAAGCATATCCGCCTCTACCGATTCGTATTCCACTACTTCAACTACTGCATTCACCACCACTTCCAGCGCCACTTCAACACAAAGTAGACCCAGCTTGACAATCACGATGGCTACCACTGAAGACCCTAGCTGCAGTTCAACTACCCGGGATGATTTCACAAATACTTCAAGCTCGTCCAGCACGACTCCGTGCAGTACAAATGCCGGCAACGGAAACTCGACAAGCACATCAAAAGCGAACGGTGTTTCCTCCATCAGTTACTCCGCAAACCATGCCCTCAGTAGCGCACCAGAGTCTGGAACCTCGGATATAACCTGTCAACCAGCACTTCCGTCGCTCTCCATCTCCTGCTCACAACTTTCCTCAGCACTATCTGAGCTAACTGGAAACGCAACTTCGACCATTTCAACAAAGCCTACGAATCCAAGCGCAACTTCTCTGCCGTCAGCCCTTCAGTACGCCGTCCTGTCTGCTTCATCACCCTCTGGCTATCACGAAGATGGTTCCGCTGGTGGCGGAGATGTTGAAAAACTTGATATAATATCTGCATTCACGGCCTCTGTCAATACATCTCCAGAGCCTCAATCACATCTTGACGACATGGCACATACTCTTGTTGTCATCACTATTACCGAGATGGTTTGGACAACCTGTGGATGCGAAGCGACACCACAACTGGAACGTCGTGTCAACCCAACAACAGTATTGCCATCAGGCTATTCACCGCCTGACTACACCTATAGCGCTGTGGGTATTCCGACATTCACTGTTACAGCGACTTCCTATAGCACGGTCACAACTAGCTCCCCAGATTTCAGTTCAGGTACAACAACCGTGACAACAGACGGGGGAACAACTACTATCACGGCAGATACAACTGCTACAGATGACCAGCGTACTATAACTACCATTGATGGGTGTCCATCTACGACGTCGGCGTAGAATGTTCCTACCGATGTTTGGAAAAACAGGTTGATGAGAACCCCACAGGTCACCTGTGCGGTTTCTCCCTTAGTTAGTCCTCACGGCTGGGAGCTGAAGCTTCCCTCCTTCTCCTTCACCACCACAATACACTCACTTCCCTCACGTATTGCGCGTCCATCACAGGTTGTCCCTGTGTATGAAGTTTTATATGCTGTCTAAATTGGAACGTTGCTATTCTCTTACGAGGGATTGTGGACCAATTAGATCGATTGCTAGAGAAAGCAATAGGATGCTCATCACGCGCGAGGAGACTAGCGGAAGTGGTGCATCAGTATGTGCTACATTCGAAGATCTGCAAGTTTTGGCTTACGATTCTGGCAGCAGCTTCGGTAATACAAGGCAGGCTTCTCTTTTGCTACGACGGCTTTGTCTATTGCGTTCCGGTCCTAGTTCATCATCTGCACCACAATCAGGATCTAGTACTAATGGGAGATTTGTCGACGAACCGTGCCACCCAGCCGCGAAAGTTTGGTCCAGAACTTGATCGCCGTAAGCATTTGTCGGGATGAAGCCCCGCGAGGTCGGCGACCTCGATCGGCATCTACCGGTGGCGCCTGCGCGTCAGTCCCGTGCCAAGCCACCCATTACCATGTCAGGAGGCCCGATCAACATGTAAGCATGGGATCATTAGCTCGCGGCCTAGATGGATGAATACAAAGACTCGGGCCCGAATGTTAAGTTACTTTTTTTTTTTTTTTTTTTTTTTTTTGAAACCTTTGTTTTAATGCTCTACTATTATTGGAAGTATATTCCGACTCCTTCCTTTTTCAAATCCTCTGACGGGTCGAGCAAAGAGGGGCGGGGACAGTTGACGAGCATATGCTGCCACCAAGACTAAAACTACAGTCCACTAACAAGGTAAGATCGGTCCATGTTTCAGTATCAAGAAGTACTTGGAATGATTTTGGGTCTGCGGCGTGGCAGAGCCCATCCTGTTATTTGTAGGAAAAGAAATGTCCAGTGACGCAAACGTAGAGGATTCGTACAAGGGCACTATCTCGATATTTCAGATAATGCTGAGAAGTCGAAGTCTCGTGAAAGCTGAGGGTGACGGGAAGATGAAATGTATATAAATAGAGCGCGAATCCCCTCTCAAGTTGCCTCCTTTCCGATTATTCCCAACTCACGCATTCCATCTCCTCACTAGACTGAATCGTCCGGACCCGGATCGCAACATACTACATCTTATTCCAAACCACCGCATTCCTCATTCTCACAATGAAGTTTACTCTTCTCTCAACCCTGGCGATCGCCCTCTTCTTCGCTGTCACGGTCATGTGACAGAAGTTCGTGCACGGACCATATGGCCCGTGCGCCATGTATATAAGTATCTAGACTGGGGCGCTGGAGAGGATTCCCTCCTCAGCGCAACAACTATTCATATGAGTACCCTTACATTCGCTCAGGCACAGGCTTATGCTAAAGGTGGGGATGTCTGCCAAGTTCAGGGCAACACAGCCTGCGGATGTAACACTGGCCACCTTGTGAGTTAATTCATCATATTTCTGTTCGTCTTTTCTGACCTTTCGTCAGTTCAAATGCGAAAAGAAATCTAATGGAGGATTGAAATGGACAAACCATGGAAATTGTCCCAATAACCCGGGTGGTCTCTAGTGTGTGGATGGAGCGTGCGTTAAATGATTACAAACAAGGGTCAGCATGGGTGACGCAGAATCTCCACCGAATCTGTGAGGTGGACTGTGCCATAGAAGGAGGACCGGGGTGCGATATTTCCTAGTGTTTCCTACACCGTGGCCGCGATACCATTCTTTAAGTCGGTTCTTTCATAGCTGAAAGTGTTCGTAGTAGAATTGATTTTCATATTGTGGGCAACAAACTGTAAAATGAACCATAAGGCGCATTAATTCAAGCTTGAACTGGAAGTGCTTTCGGTTGGCTAAGGTCTCCTGCTAGTCACTATTAGTTCAAGGTCCACGTGGTGACGTAAAACGACTGACTATCTGAAAGTCAGGTGTAAATGAAAGATACTCGTAGTGGGTATACATATATCGAATCAGGATGAATAAAGCATTCGTATGTCGTATGCGATCCAGCCTCTGTCTGGACAGTGGACAGCCTGGCCTAGAGGTAAGCTTTACTTCCTTGCTTCCTCATATACGTTAGCCAATACATGACAGTTCACACAGGTCGCATATTGGATGGTTTTCAATCTGACCTCTAGGCAGTCCTCACGGTGGTTTGGTTACTCCACGAGCTTCTCATTTTGGGACATGCCACACATCGCATTACCCAGACTGATGATGCTCGAAAGGGTTACTAGTTTCAAACAATGATTCGTTCATGATCATGCTGCCATCAGCTGTTTGTGTCCGGGTTTATCGCCACAATCTTCTTGGCGTCGCCAAGCCGCCGGTGGGGCCATACAACACCACCAGTTCGAGAAGTAAAATGTAAATCCGTGGTTGTTGGCTTCTCCAGCTTGAGGATCCGTGCAAAATGCAAGCTGTTCAGAAAATACATGGAATGCCTCTCAGTTGTGGGAGCAATCCTTAGTTCTGGCGGGTTCTCCCGGGCTATTTGTCCTGTCGCACCATCCACTTAAACCCACGCGTCGCCTTTGTTCGGATTTCATCTTGTGAATGGAACTAGGAAATCCAGCTATCCAGGAAGCCATGTGCCTTGGCATGGGGCTACGCTACCTGACATGTACCTAGTATGGGTGTCTGCCTAGCCTTCCAGTCTCGACCTTGATGTTAAGCTCTTCTTGTTGGACCTCGCTAAGAACCCGACCCGTGATCCGCTCAAGTTTATGTGTTCGGAGGAATCTGAGGTCTTTGAAGTCGTTTTCTAACGCACGACAGAGCCACCCGGAATCTATACTGATATCCCCGTCCCCGATATCCTCTAGGTCGTTAGCCTTAAGGATCGATAACCTCTCTCCGCCCAGCAGAGGATCGCTAGGCTGCAAAGCAACGAGCTTGCGTAGACCCCACAGTTTAGTCCATACCGAAGCTACGATTTTTTTCTTTGACTTAAGGTTCCCTAGTCTTCGTACATCCACGGCAATGGCTCGTGTCTGTGCCAGAATACCAGTACAAAGACAGTGAAACCGAAAGGCAAGCCATGTATCCTTGTCCATGTCGACAGCCAGGATGTCAATCTCAGGTTGGTATTTGCGCCGGTAATTTACCCTTGCGCCACTGGGAAGTATGTCGTATTCCAGAGTCGTAGCTCGCATGACACAGTCTCGAGCTTCTTGGCAAACCTGCATAATCCTAGGTATGCCTATGGAGATTGGCTTGAGCGGATCCTGAATCCACAAATTGAGCAACGACCAAGACGGATCCACCTTGAAGGTGCAGACGCTTGCCTGATTGAAGTCCTCGTTCCTGGACACTCGTTAGTACCCTTGGCTCAGCTAGCACCAATGCAAACGGTTGAGCTCTATGGTATTCTGCATATGAAGATGGCTTCCTTGCGACGTCGTTTTTCGCTTGGATTTACTTACCAAATCATGAGGCGAATCTCTAGGGGGAGGTGGGGAAATCGGGTGAACGATGTCAAGGTAGACATGATACCGAAGAGGCGAATGAGGTGCGATGGAGAGATGCAACAGCTGGCGCGAGTTGCTGAGTTGTGTGGGTCGTGAAGAGAACCATCAGCGATCTCAAATTCGGTGGGTGGGATCAATTTTGTCCTCGATGAGCTTGATGGCTGGAAGTTTCACTAAATTGATTCTTCTCGGGTGAATGCTAGCAAGGTCGTTAAAATCTTTATCGTAGCACGCGAACAACCTGTTGAGTCTGAGGTTCTTGCCGTAAAGATATCAGAGGAGGTGGGGTGGTTCTGCCTTGGAGTAAGACCTGTTGCTCCGATCAACTTCGGCAAGCTCACGGAGGTCAGTAGCCGCGGAAGGGCAACGAAGAAGAATTGACAGAGGAAGGCCACGAAATGAATTAACTGAGAATTGCAGCCATGCCAAACGATGTATTCTAACCAAGATGCCAGCTACCACCATTTTGTGGGATCCTCTACTAGTGGTTTGAGTGCATGAACCATCTCTTCATGCCATCTGGGTCTTCCGTCGCAAATTGCTTTCCCCCAATCTAGTCCGAAGTGAAATGGCTCCCCGAGCTTCTGTATCAAGAGTTGCACTTCCCTGTAATCAGCTCCTCTTCTCGTCTTGCGCCCTTGGTCTCAATGAGGCTACAACCTCTCGCCCGGAGCGGTACCACTCGAGAAACCTCGACTGTTTGTCTAGGATTGTCGTGCGTAGCCCAAGTTGGACGAGGTAAGGATCGCCGTTCAATGCAATGCTCAAGTCTCATCCAATATAACCTTGTGCAACTTGGGCATATGCTCTAGAATAACGCCCACGAGGTTTTCCCACAGTCTGGGTCGTGCAGCGTCTTCCGGAATGATAGCGACTGAAAGGATGAGTGTACGGACCTTTCGAAAAGTAGTTCGATAGTCGCGGCAATCAACACATAACTCTTGATCACATAACTCTAAGTGAGGTTTGTCGGATGACGCCTTGGAAGCCTCTACTAGGGTTCACAAGGGCAGCGTTAGGGGCCTTATCGAATCGGATGGCGTCAGATGGCATCAGCCTCTATCACAGCCTTACGCGACTCCCGGCACACGTCCAATAGAGCAGGCATCTGACGAATATTCTATGTCATTGAGCTGGCGAAACCCATCCACAAACTGATCATTAAAAGCAATAAACCATATCTGAAAAAAGTACAATCCTCTTGTTCTCTCTGCCACCACCTGATAATTGCCTGGCGACATATCAATCAGAAGGCAATCCAAGGACTGATGATGGTCCCTGTCAAATATTTTCTTCCAGAGCTTCTCAACTCACCGGGTTTCGCCCAATGATTGATGACCACACTCAAATCTCCTGTCCGGGGGATCTTCCACTCATCGGTTGTTGCCTCGATGGGCTCAAAGCAAACCAGCGTATAGTTGCTGAACCATTTTATGTCCTCGACCTCAAGCAAATACTGTTTGCGAACTGACATTTCTCTTGGCCGTCCTACTGGTTGCCACATGACCATGGACAAATTTCCTGGGTGCCACGGAGATGCGGTATATGAACTTGGTACCAAAGAGCCCGACGTTATAGCATACACATGCCGCCAGTTGTCAAGGTCTTTGAACACCCCGTTGAGGAGTGATGAGTAATGATCTCCGCTGAATCGGATGTAAGGTTACAAGAATGCGAATAGCTTTCGTTCCATCCTAACAATTTCAGCACTGCTCGTCGAGACTCATGGCAAGTTTGCAACATCGACCCCTGGGAGTAGACCGTGACGTAGAGGCGCAATTCGAAGTCGAGAGTGAAAGGAAAATTGCATGCTTCCGGCTCGACCTGTAAAGCTGCTTCCCTGTCATGCTTGTTAGATATTCATCAAGCAGATGACTGTATCAAGCACTTACCATATCATGCGTTGGATTTCGAGTGGAAGATCGGGAAACTTGATGAAGCTCGGGGCTTCCTCTATGTCGGCGATGGTGATGGCACCGTCGTCGGCGCAAGGACAAAACTGGTCACAATTTGTTGGTGGCCTATAATTTTGTGTTTTGCTGGAGCTTTGCGAGTGGATCGCAGCTGTGTCAAAACTTCACAAAAAGGTAGGGGATGCTTTGGCATTCAAATTTTCAAGCTTTGTTGTTTCCCGTTATTTCGCGCTGCTCGGCGAGTTGAAGGTTGCAGGCCAAGCCACAAGAAATACCATTGACGCGCCTTACGCGCTAGCTCTTGCTTCGGGTCAAATCACTGTTGCACAATACTGCTGCAGTAATTATGCTGTGTGCTTTTGACCAGTTAACAACCGTGGACTCTATGGCTGACAACATTAACACTCGTTTCGTACTTCCCCCACCATTGTCTCCAGGCTCACTAGGATGAGCTGGAGCCATTGAATTAAGTGCTTGTTTCCAGAAGAAGAATTTGTCCTAAATCTTTTTTTATCATTCAATTCATGGTGTATGTTCATTTTTCGTAAATAGAATAAGGTCAACGGCACAAAAAAGAACTGCACCGCCAAGTGGTTGATCAAGTGTATCAAATTCCTCGCAAACGCCTTGACTACATCATTACCAGGACTTAATTGCTGCACTTTCCCTCTAGGCTCTCTCAGCTCGTACTGTATGACATATCCAGTGCTGATGGGCAGCTTCAATTCCGAGCATGCATGAACCAAGTTTCTCGCCTCTCGATCCTCCTACAGATAACTTATGATGATCCAGGAACTTTCTTTGAGCTTGCCTGGCGTTGTCAGACTCGATCTGTTTCTTTGTTAGTCTGAGACTTTTTTTGTCTCAGCTTATGACATCAATGGAACCAATAAGACTATTTCGTTTTATTCCTTTGACAAAATTTTCAGGATTTCGACGGCTAGGCGCCAAACACCATTGTCAAAGGTCGACGGACAATGTCTTTCAGGCTCCGGTTTTCCTTTCCATTCGACACAATGGACTTGGTATTCTTTGAGGCAGATGTCAGGCCGAGACATGGATAAAAGCCCAGGATGACTGCCCTGCTCATCTCAATTCTCGAAGGAATACAAATCAAGCAATCAACCGACCAAGCAAGAAAGCAGATACCCTGGTGGTATTTATCAACATCCTCGAAGTAAACAATCGCTACAATCGACCCACTAGAACAACATGGTCCAAGCAAATACTCAAACCCTCGCCGCGGCTGCTCTGGCGCTTTTCAGCACTGCCGCCAATGGCCATATGATTATGGCAAAGCCCAAAGCCCTACGGTAACCCAGACAGCTCGCCCCTCACATCTACCAACTACCCCTGCAAATACAATGGCTCGCCCTCCTTTTACAGTGGTGTAGATGCTACCAAGATGGCCATCGGACAAACCCAGAAGCTGTCCTTCACCGGCTCGGCTGTACATGGTGGTGGTTCTTGTCAACTCGCAGTCACCAGCGATGCCGCCCCCACAGCCTCCACCGCATGGCAGGTGATTTTGTCCATCGAGGGCGGCTGTCCTAGCAAGTCTGGCGGTGCAGCCGATGAGTATGAATTCACCATCCCTACTGGGATCCAGCCTGGCAAGTATGTCTTCGCATGGACTTGGGTGCCTCACATGTCTGGGGCGCCCGAGTTCTACATGAATTGCGCGCCGATCGAAGTGACTGGTGGCGCGGCAAAGCGGTCCGACAACGACACGGTGCAAATTTCCGAGCTCGTAACCCGCGATGCGTTTCCGAACCTGAACGTTATCAACCTCGCAGGCGTCAATGATTGTTCAACAGCCAAAGATCAAGCCAACGACCTCGTCTGGCCCGACCCAGGTTCCAACTTGAAGAAGCTTGCAGCCTCTCCGAAATATCAGGAGATGGCACAGGGTACCAAGCCGTGTGCTCCCGGTGGTGGCGGTACACCCTCGTCCGGCTCTTCGGGCTCTGGTGGTTCAAGTGCAGGAGGCTCTGGCAGCGGTAGTAGTGCGGGCGCCGGGTCATCGGCTGCTGCCTCTCCTAGTTCCCCAGCTGGCAGCGGATTCCAGACGTCGACGAAACCTGCTTCCACTAGTGCAGCTGCAAACCCAACCACATCGGCTGCTCCGGCAAAGACGACGACTGGTAACGCCTCCGCAACGACAGGGTCGGGCTCATCAGGATCGGCAGGAGGGAAGTCCGGTCAGTGCGCTTCCGAGGGAATATTTTTCTGCGTCTCGGGGAGTCAGTACCAGCAATGTGCCTCGGGCGCCTGGACGGCTTTGAAGCCTATGCCCGCTGGCACAAAATGCAAGGAAGGTGAAAGTACCTCGCTCTGGGCTCGTGACGAGGTCCGAGCCCTCCGAGTTCGCCGCAAGTAGATTGGAAAGAATCATAGACAATAACATGTCTATAGTAGTAAATAGGAGTAATATCTAGCTGTCCAAAGTCTATATATGCAATTATCGTATCGATTATCTGAATATTCGTTTTCCATCACTGCTGCTCCGATAAATACAGGTGCGGTTCAGCAAATCTCCATCGAACTAGGCCACTGGCCCCCATCGTTTTCTACGCAGCGTCGAAAATGGTTGGATTTCACTCAGGTTCGGGACCAATGATTTCATCGTTAAAAGTCCTGGCGCCGGAGTGCTCTAAGAAGTCCCTAGTTTAACAGTCGTATGGAACAATGTGTTGCTTGCTGTTCCCCCTCATGTAACATATGATGATTAAGTCGTAAAATCCGCTTCCAAGACCATTCAGGATTTCCTCGATGCTTAGCTTCAAGCTCAGGCATATATGTAATGAGTCGAGTGTTCCGGACTTCCTCGGCAGTCGAATTATGGAAGTTGGAAGTGGATGATTACCAGCAAAACAGAGCAACGGGCGATCAGCTTTGTGGACTTGTCCAACACTCAATGGCCGGAAAACTCGGCCGCGTGAGGTATTATCTAGATACGATTCCAACCGCAAATCTCTAACACAATTTTGCATATGTTAACATAGGAACGAGCCGCTAAGATTCCATCGTGTTGCAGCGTCCCAGCCTACCCAGCGCCAGCTCGCGAATATGCTGCGACGCTATGGAGACCGTCCAATTAAGCTTCCTAGACTATGGTGTCTCCAACATGATGCTGCAACTATAAATGAATGTGTATCATTGGACTGGAGATTATCAGTCATATCATAGAACGGTGGGCCCTGCACGACGTTGACTCGGTGCCAGAGATGTAAGCTGGATTCGTTGGCGCATTGCCGTTGATTGATTTACGCTAGACCAATCATATACAGCCCTCAGGGATGATAAACGTTGGTTTGTGCGCTACTCTAAAGTAAGCTAATAAGTATATTTCCATATAAATTAATAAGAAATCTGCATACTAGCCTAACTTAGGTTCCTAGCTTGCGTCCAGTCTTTCGCTTGTGGTTCAACCAAGAGATAGCTAAGGTGCCATCATGGGTTGTGAATAGTATGCGTAACCGCTGAATGGCCAGCTAGCTTTTCCTATGACTCTAACTCGCAAACCCACCGCCAGGCCGACCGGTTGAAGATCCCTTTCTACCCCTTCCATGTTCGGTTACAAAGTTTCTATACTTTGTTACTGTCGTGTTGGCACTTGTCTCGGGAACCCGGTGTATTGGGTTGGTAACAATGGACTCCGGTTTCCCCATGGCCGCGTAAATACGGCCGTTGCGCTATACCAAACACCATCTGAGAAATTCAAGTCCAGTAAGACCCATCAATTAGATCTGTCGAACAGGTTGAAGGACGAAGCTCCGTGTTGGCCAGCCTCAGTTTGTACTTGGCATCGCTGGGCTAGGGACAGTACCACTTTCCGTCGCGTTTCTGGGGTTCTAGCTGAGCCCCAATCGACGGGGCTGCGTCTTATGTGGCCGGAGCGATGAAGCACTGCGAGCCTGCCTGGTCATTTGGATCACCATTTCCTTGCTGAGTAGTATCGCGGACAATGGAATCCACGAGGAACCAAGGCTGCACGCCCCCTTTATGAGCGTCACGGAGTCGTTGCTTGCTTTATTGTGATAGATTTTGAGCTGAACCACCCTTCGAACGCCACGTATCGGCATTACCTCTATTGGTTTGGGCGAAGTACACCGGGGTCTGCATGCATATGCAAGCTGTGGACTAACCTTTGTAATTTGATTTCGACTGTAAGGCTGAGGAGTGCAGGGAGTGTTGAACGATTTACCCTGGAACAGTGAGCCTTACTTCTACCTGATCCGGACAGATCAATATCGATTCGTCTCTGAGACTAGCCATCGGTCCCGATATTAAAGGTCACTGAATGGAATTTGATCCTGATTCCCTCGAATCATGAAACGAGGAAAGACTAAAAGGGTTCAGTCACATCGTAGTATATCAAATTAGTTTAACAGCTATGTAATAGGAGGCCTGTCTTAGCGAAGCAATTAAAAAGGTCTTGCAGGATCGGTGCCACAAATGTCAATGAGAGTCATTTATTTCATCGAGTATAAACCGCGTTCCTCTTTATACTCCCCCGTTTCCAAAAGTTGCACCTATACACTAGACCGCCATTGCCCGGCGTTCCCAAGTGAAATTCAGTGGGTTAGAAGTTCATCATATTTCTAAGCAAGCTCACGGGAAAGGGGAGCTAATTAACGAAAGTGCGTTTAGCTTCGTCGGGTCGTCATCTATGCCTCACTACGCCCTTGGACTCTAGAGGAAAACCACCATGGGTACTTGGGGAGGTATTGCATGTTTCGCCTCACCCAAGGGTTGACATCAGGATAGATTCGATGTCGCAACGACAATTGATAACCGACTCAAAAGTAAAGTTGGACCAAATTTAATTGGGTGATGCGTCGACGGGCATGTAGTTCGCCAAATGATCACGCCAGAATTACCAAACCTTCTGTGCATAAGCAATTATCGCCTAATTTGATTGGTTTATTCTTGTGAGCAAAAGCATCCGTAGAAGTAATGCCGCTGCATAGAAAGTATTATATCTATAACGGCATTTCGAGTAAGCCGAGCACTTACTTTAGGTTCTTGAGTAGATATGAAATTGTTTATTTCCCCTACCGGATTATATTGTGTTTATTTCTTAATCGTTATTAGTATCTGGATGATGTCTTTAATGCAGATTAACCAAACTGCACAGCAATAATTCAACTCCAGTGAGATACTGCACAAGCTAGCAGGGGTCACAAGTGTTATCAGTCTTTTCAGCACCGCTTACGCTACCATTTCACGTGACTTAGAGCCGGGCGTTGGAGTTTTAAATCTTCCGTGCTGCGAGACCGGCTGAAAGTGCCCCTTTGCACTGCAATTTTAGCCAACGTGAAGGGTATCAAATCTCTCCTTAAGCTGGAGCCTATTGGTTAGTTCGTCCCCACTTCACTCTTTGAGGTAGGAAAAGGTCACATAGCGCCCGGATAAAATTAGCATAAATATTAATTTCTAGTTTTGAGGTATCAGTACTTACAACTAGTTATCAATCTGCTTGAAGAGACAACATGGCCTGCGATCGTTATTTTTCAGCCATCAGGCAGAAGAATAAGGAACAACTGTCCATTGTGGCCGACTGTTGCGTGCCGTGCTGAAGTGCATCGGAATCCTTACGAAGGGTTTATAATATCCCGATCTCCCGCTTGTCACGATTTAAAACAATTTGGTGACTAGCATTCACATTAAGTATGTCGGAATTTAAATACAATTTGCTTTAGATTAATCTTAAAGGTAGTAATCTCGCAATTTGGACTGTCGCAGTACTGTGTCAAAATCTCCGTTTATACGAGCAATCGTCCGTTGCCAAGGCTAGGAGCAGAATTATGGATTAGATTATGGGTAATCTGGCTTGATTACCAACTTCAGGTCCCAGCTCGGCGCTATGCTCGCTATTCTCCACTAATAGACTTGTATGACGGCGCTCCTTGGGCCTAGATGCGACTGTGCCTTACCCATGGGTGGATGCTGAACAGCTTTAGACTATGTCGCACTTGGCCGCTTGGACAGTCACAACTGTGGCTCATCGCATGCATATGTCTCACAGTCGGGAGCTAATGCACTTGACTCACTCATTATGGTATTATTCTCAGGTAAGACATCATCAGAAAACTGTGCTTGCCCTTCGTGACTTATGTCGTGAAATTTTGTCTACAAGCCTAGGAATGAGCTCTACTAGGCAAATATTGAAGATATACACAATCCGAGCTTACTCACTGACATTGTCTTATCAACCTTACGCGTGTCAGTCTAATTGCAGAACGAAAATGGATAATATTCTCGTTGAGCTAAAAACCCGACTGCTTTCAACACCTTTTGCGCTTTTCTCACCTTGTAATAGCTTATTGCATATACGAAGTTGGTCAGATTTTTAAAAATAGCCAGGGCAACAAACGATCTAAGGCGTACACCTCCGTGGCTCAGACGCGCGAGACCCATTACGCCTAACCCAGCAACGTCACCGTTCAAGATACGATCAGGGGTATTAGATCCGAATCCTTCCAGATGACAGTCTACTTAGAACTATATGCAGTGTTCCTGCTGACAAACCGCAGACGGGAGCCGTGTAGGGGTTTTGACCATTCTATTGGCCCCAAATCAACCAACCTAGCCGCATGGAGGGGCTATAACGTTACAGCGTTCTCTATAGCTATACAAACCAACGCACATACTAGGCACAAATGAGGCTGGTAAGATGGGGCTTTTCCATTTGATTGATAAGATTCAAGCATCAGGTTTAAAGCTCCTATTTCAACAGTCAACTTTTCTTACAGCGGCAAAGAACAACCGGGATCCAAAACCGCAGGAAACGGTTGAAGAGGAACCAGCGGTTCGGGATCAGGACTGCGCCACGCAGCCTTGTGGATACCTCGCAGATAGTCAACATCCATTTACTTTTTCCACTTGGAAATTCATTTGTGACGTCCGCCAAGGGAAAATTCCGAGACAGGGCTTGCACAGGTCGACAATATCTACCTAGTCAGCTTGTGTGTGGCTGATATATTTGGTAAGTAATGACGTCTAAACGCTGAATTCATGGGTCTGCATCGGCCAACATCCGGCTTACATATAACTTCGGTATGAAGCAGTATTATGTTTTTATGAATGCAGCGGTTGCAAACTTGATCTGACTACCACTGCTGAGAGCATGGCAATTGATAGCCTTGTACTCAATGAGCTTAGAGGAAAGTATATAATATTTTTATGCAGACATATTGAGTCAAAGTGGGTATACTTTGGTTTGAATGCATCGTTCATACGGGTCATTCGTATAACGCTATAATGATTAGTTATTATTGCTGGTGGATCTTCTGGAGCAAGAGATACTGTGACCTTGCTCGATGACTGATTGCATGAAAGGAAAGTGCGACAATAAATATGTAGAGAGAACTCTTATATTTACAAGGAATTCAAAATTAAAGGACAATTCGTTATTAGTTGATTTTTCTCAACATAAAACAAATACTTGAAATATAAAGTCGACATGATTTATACCCATACCTTATCTCTTGCAATCAACCTCACCCTAAGCTTTCTGATTTCTGCGAGAACAGCATCCATCTGCCATTTCACCTCAGGACGCTGAGTGCCTGAATCTTGAATGCCGGTGACTTGTACAGCATTTTATTTCCTGTGGACAACCGTCCCTTTTAGGAGGTTTAGGGCTTACTAGAAGGCTCCGGTAGATGTGTGCTGGATAGGGATGAAGCTGTATCGTGCCGTTCTTATCAAACAGGGATCCATGGCCGGAATGGATGATAAGCTACCTAACATAGCGGGTACGATTTCCGGCGGATTTGACTACTTCCTCACCACTAACCGTTTCCGCCTTCCCACCGTCATAACGGACCAATGGCGATGCACCTATTCAGTGGACTACCCTTAGACCATGCATCCTTCGCGCGCCTCCTTCGCGTCCACGGTTGCAAGGTAATTAGAAGCCTCCCAACCAGGTACTAATGGGGTCCAAGCGGAAGATTCGACACTTCTCTTAGGCTACGGAATTCTGTAAACGCATAACTCAGGCAAATAAGTAATGAATGTACTTTTAAAATTATGGGATTACCCAACACAAATCAATTGCTCTTAGTCCCCAGTTTGGGATTTCTATGAGTTTTATTCACTTTTATAATAAAGATTCGTTGGCATTCTCGATGAATTAATGTGGGACAGTTGCAGCTCCTGGTACCTATGACATTAGCAGGGGTGTACTTTTAATGGGGAGAATAAATGTACCTGGTTTGTGCTACGCCTTTTTCACCTGACAGGGACCCTTTAATCGGCCTGGTACCGTAGTACAAATATCGACTTTTTGCCAAATTGCGTCGCACCAGTCATTCACATCTTCGCGGTGTTACTACCTTCTCGAACACGGCTTTCGGACACAACGAGTCAGGACTGTTATTGCCATCGCAGATCTACTTGGGGAAGCAAGATGACTTGGTATGGCGGCATTAGCAGTGCGTCACCCTGGCACCTAGCACTTGCGACTCTGATTGCAGTCTGCTACGGCTATGGTGTCGTAATCTACCGTCTATACTTTAGCCCCCTCGCGCGGTTTCCTGGGCCCAAATTGGCTGCTATCACCACTTTATACGCTGCATATCACGACGTGGTCCGAGGAGGGCAGTATGTCTGGGTCATTGAGGAGATGCACCGCAAATATGGTGAGTGGCGGCTGCAATTGCCTCCGTGAATAGCGTTAAACCCCCTTTACTAGGCCCGGTGGTCAGGGTCAGGCCCGACGCATTGCACGTCAATGACCCGAACTTCATTGAGAAGCTCTACCCCCAGTCCCAAAAGCACCGTCGCGAAAGATACAAAACCATGTTGCAAACCATACAAGCCGATGGCTCCGTCATTGCGACTCGGGATCATGATTTGCATCGGAAGCGCCGCGCTGTACTGAATCCATACTTCTCTCAGGCGAACGTGCGCCGACTAGAACCCATCATCAATGACACCTTGACCAATCTGTTACGTCGCATGGATGGCTGGGCTCAAAGTGGTGAAGTTGTACATATGAACGCCCCTTTCCGTGCAGCTACCAAGGATATCATTCAGGTCAGTTTGGAAATGGCGCAACGTGCCACTCTATCATGTGCATTTGGCAGATTATGTACAAACGGCTACCGAATGCAGCAAGTCACTAACCTGTGACGTCTTTGATAGTCTTACGCTCTCGGTGATGGAAAAAGTTTCCTCAATATGGAAGACTGCAATGCCGCCTTCTTCGATGTCATAGCGCCCAACAGGGTAGCTCATATTGGAACCTATTGTTATTGGTTCGCTGTCTTGTTGGCAAATCTACCACCTGCTCTCATGACAGCACTGATTCCTAAAATCGGCGTTTTTGCAACATACATGCAGGTATGTCTACCTCGATGTCTTTCAAGAGAGCGTGTAGAAACTAAAGATATTTGTAGAGCCTCACAATACAGATCGAAGAAATCACGCGCTCAAAGGATTTGCCAGAGGGTAGAACAATATTTCACGAAATTCATCGGAGTAATATTCCTGAGTCCGAGAAGGCGCCAAAGAGACTAGCGGATGAAGCCATGGTCTTGCTGATCGCTGGCAGCGAAACGACGGCATCGACGCTTGCCGCGATCATGTATCACCTGCTGGCTGATCGAAACATGCTGGCAAGGCTGAAGAGCGAACTTGAATCAGTTATGCCGGACCCCGACGAACTTCCTGTTGCGTCGAAACTGGACGCATTGCCTTTCCTCAATGCTCTCATACAGGAGGCGATCCGCCTTTACCCTGGTGCAACTCATCGACAAGATCGAGTTGCCCCTGACGAAGACCTGTCCATAGAGGCCACGGATGGCACAACATTCGTAATCCCGGCCGGAACTGCGTTTGGAATGACAGCACCTCTCATTAATCGCCACCCAGATTTGTATGAGAACCCGACTGAGTTTCGTCCTGATCGCTATCTTGACAACCCTGGGCTAGTGAAGTATCAGTTCAGCTTTTCAAAGGGTACCCGTCAATGCGTCGGGATAAACCTGGCATGTCAAGAACTCCAGTCACTGACTGCCGGTATATTTCGGCGGTACGAGGTCTACGACCCGGCAAGGGAACAGCAGATCGGTCCGACTTTAGAATTGTTTGAGACGAAGAATGAAGATGTAGCCATGTACGCGGATTATATCACCATATCCTCATATCCTGGCAGTCAAGGCTTGAGGGTGAGGATTCGAAACTACATCAAGACTTACATATCTCGAGATGATTCTGGGATTTTGAACAAATACCTTGCAAGAGCTGCGTTGAATGAGCATCTGTTGTATAGAACCTAGGATACATGGGGCACTTCAACCGGCGATGCCCTGGAACCTGGTCGTGATTGTCTTATATCCATAAGGGGAAGTGAATCAGTTTAGAAGGGCATGTATCAAACTGCCGAGTGAGTTTACTATGATTAAAATGTAATGAGGGGATGTGGAGCGAGAGTTGAGAGAATATTGATCGCCCACTTTCAGGCTTCACAATCAATCCACTACAATATATCGACTAATCGTTCTCCGAAGTTATGAAAGAAACCGCGCATGAAGAGATTTGGCGCGGAAGTCCATCTTACGCCGGGATGGTTGGGTTTGGCAAAGCTGGTTTCTCCCCACGGCGCTTGCGATATTGAGAACCCCCCGCCCCTTTCGCCATGCAATATGAAGATCCACAAGTAATTAATGAATTAAAACAGACAACCTGTGGTCCGACATTGACTCTGAGGTTTTATGGCATGACGTGAGATCGCAAGGAGCGAGGCCCGCTTTCGTCGGAATGATTGGCTCTCTTCTCTGGAGGAATTAGACATGATATCTTAGACCCACGAAGAGAATATTCGACTGATGACGGGATGATTGCATGATGTTCGGGATGGATGTTGCACTCTACGTAGATCTATAAGCGACGTTGAGATGTCCCTCGGCCCGGAACATTGGGGAAAGAAAAGAGCAGATTTCTTTCGCATTAATCTCGGTCGCATCAATATGTCCGCTTCAAAGTCCCCAGGCTGCCCCTGAGATTCGCCCGATGACTGGCGGGCGGGCTGACATCTGACATGGAATGATCCTAGAGACAGCCGCCACTAACGTAGAAACTGCGTACGTGGCGGCTTCGAATACTTGCGGTTCGTGTCACTGGCATCGAAGAGTGAGACGAGACCAAGACCATAGTTTGTTTTCCTGCCTTCTGTTTGTAAAGATTGGACGCCGGGACCAATTTCTTCTTAGCCACTCGGAGTCACTGGCACAATCCGGTTAATCATTACCACTCGCGTTAAGCTACGAAGATAAGCGCATGGGTTACTTTGACTTGCGATAACCGAAACGATTTCGTTTGTAAAGACCCACGCTCATCACCCGCGGTGGAGGGTATCGTCATGATGACTACTTGCATTGTGCTAGAGATTAAAACGAGTGAACAGATTAACCTAACTAAAGAAATAAGTCTCGCCTCCCTCGGCCCGGCAGATAAAATCCCACCAAATCATGATTGGTCCCATCAAAACTAAGAACAATGCAGCAAGGAAGCCATCAAAAAGTTGAACTGCACTAACCGCGAATCGAACGCGGGGCCCATCGATGGCAACGATGGATTTTACCACTAAACCATTAGTGCGTTTGCAAGGCTCATTAGGGGCTCAGCTGAGGTTGAACAAATGATGCTGAATTTCAAATCATATCGAGTGAAAGTATTTACATAATAGTGAAATCCGTTGTTGATGATTATTATGGTCGGCGCCGCGTTCGCACATAGTGGAGCTACTGGTGCTGGTGCTTAGCTAGACTAGCCCGTTCCCATGTACCAGAAGGCCACCATCAAGCTCTCGCCGTGAAACCGGGGCGAGGGAACAAGGATCGATAACAATTCATTCATGGCCAATCTTGATCGATACCACGCAGCACGTTGCTCGCGTCTGTCTTTCATCTCCTGGGGCCCACTCAGTGCTTGGGCCGAACTCATCTACAACTGGGCCATCATCGGGCAGATACCGACGTCTATTCCGGCAGCTCCCGTCGATGCCATGACCTGAGAAGTCTTGCATGCTCTTCGAGAAGGTTTCTGCAGAATGCTACTTGGCCTTCGTTGGGACAATCTTCATGCACGGAGAAAAAGACGCCCCCAATTAATTATGAGTCGCTCGGCATGCTCGGTAAGATCAATCAAATGCTGGCTCACATAGAGCAGGCTCAGATCAGGTCAAACGAGGCCAGCGACACCGTCGTTACTGGTGGAAGATAATCGCCCGAGGTACCCCTAAGCGTGCCCGAATATAGTATCAACGACGAGAAGCGGAGGGAGCAAGGCGGGCGCCAAGACAGCGTGCGTAACTGTTGGTTTATATTCGAGATTGAACACCAGGGTCAATTCCACGCGAAACGTTCATTCGCCCGCCTTCCGTCGGGACGGCCCACAGGGACCGTGATGTGCCGGAGCCAGCAGCGACTTGACAAACGAACAAGCGCAACCGCCCCATAGCCCACCACTTCTAGCCCCGGCCTAGCGTCTACACAATGTACCTGGAACGGGGTCTAAGCACTCTCGAGAGCACTGACATTCGGATCTACAGAACATATAGTGGTCGATATATTGAAGACTTGCAGTAGAATGCTTGATCCTGGCCGTCCCGATCTTGGCGTTTTTAGCGGGCCTCCCCAGTTTCATGCAAGCGAGACTCGGGTCGGCTAGGGGCGAAGCCTCTGGCGCCTCCTCTGCCAAATTGAAAGTGGATCTAGGGACAAGGCGCCGGGGGCTGCTTGTCACTTGAAACCTGGAATTGACGCGGCTCTGCGGCGGCACCACGTACATCTTTTTCCTTTTTCGACACAGCGTAGGGACCCTCAGTGGCATGTTTATTGTGTCCCAGTCATTCCATCTCCGACGTGGGGACCCAGGGCTGGTCGTTGTTTGTCGCGCACAGAACGTTCATGGCATTTCCTTACCAGAACCCAACCAACCAACGGTGGGAGTGAATACTGTGGGTATTGTTAAACCGAGATAGAGTGCCGCTATTTCGGAAATGGGTTGACTAGGTGGATGCTAGCTCCATCACGCACTATGGCCAGGCCAGGGCGACTGCACAATGGCGTGTTGGGTATCACGTTGAAGGAGTTGGAGGAGGCTTATAAGTAACCAACAGGCGCAAATCCAGTGGAAGAAGAAGCCATCCATCATTTCCCTATCTCTCTTTCCAATCAACGCTGCAGGACCAGCGATTTCCAACTGGTCATACTCCCCAGTCTGTCTCTCTTTCATCGCTGCAGTTCGCCCAACATGGTCTCCTCAGTTCTCTTCAAGCTTGCAGCCCTTGCCGGCCTTGCGCAAGCCGCTACTGTCAGCGTTTCCGGTACCCCGGAAGGTTTCGCCGCCGATGTGACCGGTGGTGGCTCTGCCACCGCTGTCTACCCCAGCACCACTGACGAGCTGGTCTCTTATCTCGGTGATGATGAGGCCCGTGTTATCGTCCTGACCAAGACTTTCGATTTCACCGGCACCGAAGGCACCACCACCGAGACCGGCTGTGCTCCCTGGGGTACCGCCTCTGCTTGCCAGGTCGCTATCAACCAGAATGACTGGTGCACCAACTACCAGCCCGATGCACCTTCGGTTTCCGTCTCCTACGACAATGCCGCTATCGAGGGTATCACCGTCGCCTCGGACAAGACCCTTATTGGTTCGGGTTCTTCTGGTATCATCGAAGGCAAAGGCCTGAGAATCGCCAACGGTGTCAGCAACATTATCATCCAGAACATCAAGATCACCAACTTGAACCCCAAGTACGTCTGGGGTGGTGATGCCATCACTCTGTCCGACTGCGACTTGGTTTGGATCGATCACGTTACCGTGAGTACTCGTGAACCCGTGCTATATGTGGCCCTAGCTAATATGAACACAGACTTCCCAAATCGGTCGTGAGCACATCGTCCTCGGCACTTCTGCCAGTGGTCGTGTGTCCATCACCAACTGCGACATTGACGGTGAGGTTGACTACTCAGCCACATGCGACGGCTACCACTACTGGGCTCTGTACTTTGATGGCTCCGCCGACTACGTCACCTTCAAGAACAACTACGTTCACCACACCTCCGGCCGTGGCCCCAAGGTCGCCGGATCCACTCTCCTCCACGCCGTCAACAACCTCTGGGCTGATATTGACCCCAGCGGTCACGCTTTCGAGATCGCCTCCGGCGCTTACGTCCTGGCTGAGGGCAACGTCTTTCAGGACGTCGATGTTCCCCAGGAGTCTGGCGATGATGGTGCTCTGTACTCTGCCGACGATTCGTCCCTCGTCTCCTCTTGCTCTTCTTACATCGACCGCTCTTGCGTCGCCAACAGCTACAGCAGCTCCGGCACCTTCCCCGGCACCGACACCAGCGTTCTCTCCAAGTTCTCGAGCTACACCCTGGCTACCGCCGACTCTACCTCAGACGTCACTGGGCTGTCCTCTTCCGCTGGTTTCGGTACCATCTAAGAGATCATCTACCCATCGGTGTTGCTCAAGTCGCGGTCAATTCCATAACTTGATACAATCTTGCCTAGCGGTATGGTTATTGAGTCGTGTTTACCGCCAACTGTCGAAGGATCATTGGACGATGCGACTTGATGCATTGCAAATTATGGAGGCGTGGAAGCATTGAGAGTTTATACTCTTTGCATTAGATTTAGGGGGGTTTTACCTTGTATATATTTAGCGCGTTGTTTGACAATTACGCCATTCTATGTATATTCAATTATATTGAATTCAATCATTCTCGTTCCTGTTTTCGAGACGTAGCAAGTGAAGTGTTAACATTTACTGAAAGACACGCTAACTCAATGATGGATCTTCTCGTCTTCGTCTGACTGATCACCCGGGGCGCTGTGTTGTCTCAAATTCTGGACATTGGGTTGAGAGGGCACCAATCCTCAGTATCTATCTTAAAGCAACGCCGGCACGCTTGCGAATCGAGCTAGCGTGTCATGAGGTACGGATGTTCACTGCTCGATTACCTTTCCCCCAACATGTGTGCAATTTAAAGATGTACTACAAGCCATCGTCGACCTCGCTCGAGAACATGACATTACCATCCACAGCGACGAGGTATACCGACCAATTTTCCACTAGTTAACCGATGAACCGAGGAGATGCCACCCATCTTGACATTCGGGCACGAGAAGATCATATCGACGGGGTCCATGTCGAAGGCCTTCAGTCTTGCCGGCATACGCTTGGGCGGGATCGCGACTAGAAGCCCTGGCATAATGCGAGCCTGCTACTCCTGCCGCGACTACACCACTATGTGTGTCAGCCAGCTTGATGATCAAGTTGCAACATTTGCCCTTACGAAGCCCATGGTCAATGCCCTGCTGAAGCGAAACATGGAGCTCGCTGGGAAGAACGTTCAAATTCCGGAGGGCTTTTTGGAGGATTACAAGTGAGCCGTCCAATGGCTCACTCCACGAGGTGGGACGGTAGCGTCGATCAAACTTGTCGATCGGTAAAGAATAACACTTGATGATGTCGATTTATGTAAGCGTTTTCAGAGTACTACTGGAGTGATGATAGTGTCAGCTAGCCGGAGTTTGGTGGCGGCGTTGATTTCATGGGTTGGATATGTTCCAGAACATAAAGGTAGAGTATTAGATGTTTCTAGTTCATTCAAGACGCTCTGACAAGCTCTGTGATACAAGTTCGTCGGCCAGCCCCCACATAATGCAGAGGAGGGCAGGTGAAGATGATTGATCTCACAAACTACGATATTAGAAGAGTACGAGCAACACCTAGTACAACCCGATGTGTTTGCGAGTCTCCGCCAACTTAAACCCGTTCCCAATCCCTCTGACTTTCTATATCGTTACTGCGATTGCTTAACAGGATCCAAACATACAGATCCTCTATTCAAGTAGGCATAAGCCTACGGGCGGTGCTAAGGTCCCATGAAGTCACCCTTGCCCAGCGGAACGCCTTTCATACGAAGAATAGCATACGCAGTCTGCAGGTGGAAAAAGAGGTTGGGCATCGCGAAATCGAGGATGAATTGCCTACCCGTCATCTCTTCGCATGCCACTTTACAGACGTTCTTTTCCGCACCCATGAGAGTTTTGAGGTCCATATTTTTCAATAGAGACAGGGTGTTCTCCGCGCGCTCTATGAGCTGCTCCATAGTCGTCTCGTTGTCTTCCCACGACTGGATATCCGTCTTCAACAAGCGTTTCAGAAAAACGCTGACTGAATTGGAGACTGATTGCACCTGAAAGCTGAGTGGTAGCATGTCTTCAATTAGGCTGGCAGGTGGAAGGGTGTCTGCATCTGGCTGCAGCGCTGCCTTCTTGAGGATGTTGACCAGCACCGTGACGCCCCCGATATAGGTGCCGACGCTAATGTCGTAGATGCTTAATTCGGACATGGCAGAGTTAATATTGGCGTTTTCCTGTGGTTGAAAGGATTGAAAAGAGAAAGAAGCTGCTTAAGGCGTTGGTGCAAAAACGAGGGGGAATGGGGAGGAGGGATTAACCCAGGCCTATTGATAAGCTCAGAATTTAATCTATCTCGGGTCTAGATGTGCGGGGTCCTGATACACGGAGATGATAACTACATGTAGTCATAAACCAAAGGCGGAATTGGCGCCCCGACTATACTCTTTCGGTCGATCCTTGTCTGCAGTTGAGCGGCACAGAGGCGGAAGATTACTGAGGTTCAAAGTAATCTGTATTGTTTTGAATAACACCGCATTCAGATATGCCACCCGGGAACCATTTTCTATGAGCTTCAATCTTGAACCTTCGAAGAAGAGCAGCGTGCTTGGGCTGGTTCTGGCTTGTGGCCGGAGTAAAGGGATTCGTCTATATTTAATTCGTAGTGATTTTTGGTTTTTCTAACGCAGACAATGCACCGAATGGTATCGGCCGCACTTCCCGCAGCTACAAGTCAAACTTTTCGCAGAGGATTATGCACAAGAACCATCCAAGAAGAATAAACAGCTGAAGCAGTAAGAGTTATCGTGCCGGGCATGCTAAAGACTTAGTATACGCTCAAGAGATTCTACAAATGACTATAACACACTGCAGCTTATGGCCACCACGACTGTCGCGCAACTAAATTGACTGAACCGGAAACAAGAACATCCATCCAGACCTATATCAAAGACCAAGCAACAATGTTCGATGACCCTGGGCTTGGCCAGCTGTGCCCCAGTGAAGAAGCTTTGGAATATTACAATCTGGAATTTGTGAACAACTATACAAGCTCCTCAAAGTACGGAAACTATGTGTACCTGTTAGTATCGACGATTTTAGGTACGAAAAGTAACGAGTCCTTTATAGAAACTAACGCTCTAGAACTCTATGAACAGGAGATCGAATTGTTACAAATGGAACATTTATCACCATCGGGAACTGGAACCAACCACTCGAAGTTTCATATGGTTCAACATCGGTACCAATGGGTATTCAATGCGTGGGTATTCGCGTTGTTGTCATTACTCGTCAGTGCCATTTGTCTCGCTAACATTATTATATCCCTACCATTACATGTGGGTCGTCCTTTGGCACGATGGCCTATCAGGATAAACATCAACGCCTTAATATCGGTCCTGGCCACTGATTCAACATAGGTACTCTTGATATCGGTAACTGCACCTATCAGTAAGGGGAATGGGCTAGGCTCAATAACGATGTCCCCGTCTATACGATCTGGAAATCTAAGTTGTCCACTGGCTGGTGGCATGTGTCCCAGTAGCACATTGTTCAATATCTAATCTCGTCACTAAGTCACGTCAACTTCAGCGATCTCGGCTCATTTGGCACTCTGAAAACCACCCTTAGCCTTTAATGGATCCATTTATGCAGCAGATAACGAATTTTGAAAGCTTACTCAAGATAATCGGTTCTACTAATATTTCAGCGCATGTTATATTTGAGACGGGCGTAAACCAAAGTGGATTGGTTTCCTCATGGTTTTACACAGATCCCAGAGAGTTTCAGGCATTCATCACGCAGAGTTTTTATTTTCATGAGAAACTCTCCGATCCTTTCACTCGCAACCCATCGCAACTTGGCCCACCGTCATCCGGTAGTAATGTACATTTGGGACTATTGAGACTGTTGCTATCCGGTTCATAGTAATGTACTCCAGACAATAGTGACTATTGTAATTTTTCAAAGAGCGATTGATTATTTACGTGGTGGTGGTTATTCCAAAACTGGGCATCAACTAACTGGACGACGGTTGGAGATAGGAGTCCCTTGGTAATCTCCTTAAATAGCTCATTCGGACCATTGGACGTGAATGATCTCAATGACTGACAAAGTGGATGTCACACACTCCAAGAATGATGCCCTTCTAACTATAAATGGCACAGAAACGGGTATGGAGATCTACGTCCGATTGAAATAGGAATGGGTAATTTTGACGGTTTAGCTGCAGCTTGCCGCGACTACCTCTATTTTTGTGGTACTTGATGCATTAAACCGAAAGTGCTTACCGACTTGGAAGCCCTCAACACCAGCTTCGATGAATGGGGGTGGCCGGTAAGGTTCGGTATGAGAAACGTCGCCAGACATCAACAGCTGAGCTTAAAAGACATGAATCTTTGAAATAGGTTCTAGAACTAAAGTCACGTCCGGATATCTAACCATCACCGTTTCACGATGTCATCACAGTTATTCATATTGGTGAAATTTTCCTTCTCGTTCGAAATGCAATCTTGATTTATTAAATCAGTGGCTACTTCCATCTACCCTCTACTTCCTTTTCCTCTTGCTTTCTCTTTTCCTTTTGGTTGAGTGTCTTGTTGGCCAGTATTTTCAGCCTCCTTTCGAACAGACTCCAACTTCTTAAGCCTGTCTCTCATTTTCTTTTGCATCTTTCTTGACTCTTTGATGACTTTCGCTGCCTCTGCAAGCTTCTGCTCAACAGTTCCGACAGCATTCGGGAGGCAAACCTCCTTTTCTAGGAAACCGAAGTGCTCCTGGACCCATTTGATATCAGTGTCTAATTCTGTCCTGTGTACTGGCTCGTTATCGTCCATACATAGCTCAAGACCCAGTTCTAAAGCTTCCCGGGCGGACGTAATGGCATCGTAGGCGGGACACCGCCGTGGATCAGCAGTTTCATTGGGATCGGCAAAACCTGAGATGGCGGCAGCTGTCTCCTCGGCAGTCGGAAAGTGATAGTTGGCAGGGTGTGCAATAATCGTGGCAATGAGAGCTTCAGCCTGTTCCCTTAGTTCTTGCAAGGTCGGCTTCTTCTCGTGTCTTTTAGGCATGATTCCGGCGAATCTTGACCTATGCGATTAGTTTTGTGCTTTTGGTTCTGACAAGATCAACTGAAATTTCCAGTTTGAGATATAGATGTTTTTCCAGAAATATGCTTTGAAGAGTTGACTTGACGGTTTTGGCCCTCCGCGAAGCTGCAGCAACAGAGTTTTCTTGTATTTCTTGGTGCAAAGCAAAGCAGCATCTTTTGCAGGCCGTGTTTGTTATGTCAGCTGTGACATTGATCAATGTACAACCGTGATCCTGTTAAGACAAAGCCACTAATCACGAATGGTATCATGAGTTACAGTGTATCACAGACACTGTCGTTCAACATCAGCACCAACGCATGAAATCGGAAAATTGATGATGAATTTCCTCGCTTGAACAAACTAAGAACTGACAGATCATAACCTCGCATATATTGGGCAAATTGAATCAGGACAGAATAATGCAACCATGCGGGTAAAGAGTGAGTCCTGGGTTTCGGAACAACTACGGGATTCGGTCAATTAGTAAATGCATAAGACAAATTTGTGTCACCCCTCTTGTACATTGAAAGCAATAACAGATTACTACTGCAGATCTGAATAATTTCCTAGCCTCTCCTACTAGAACGACCAGATGACTGCTCACGATTCTTTAACGGCACCCTCATTATATGACGTCCATGCGCGACAGAATAAGTAGTAGGTGTGGCTGCCATGGGAAAACGACGGGGGTGGGTGTATTCACGGCCGTTTGTGCCACTAAAGGTAATTTCGAAGCCTGCATCTTGAACAACCTTTCACGATGCCACCGTCGTCTGGATGATCTACCCTTCTGATTTTATCGTGACCATGGAGTAAAAGTCGATGGGCCAGGATTTATTACACGTTCTTATCTGCATCTTTGATGTTGCCTTCATAGTGAGCATAAGCTCGTGTTAGATGCGGGACATATGCTATTCACTTCTGTGCTTGATCGGGCCGCTCGTTGAGACGATCACTTTCTAACTGGATGTTGGCTACCTTGGAAGCTTGAGCTTCAGACGTATAGAAAGGGGCCACATGTATCCTTTTCCACCTTTCGGGCATTGGTTAATTGCTAATGGTTCAGCCTTATACTTCGCATAAAACCTTGGCACATCCAAATTAGTTTCCGTGTGCCTTGCATCAAATGTGTGCCCTTTGAATGCAATTACTTAGATAAGCTGGATTGTATAATTATAGGAGTTGGATTTCATTTTGTTATGACCAGAGATTCCATGTTTATGCTGTGCTGTCCCTGTTCGGTATAAGTGCACTTTTTAGCATCAGGGATATGTAACCTCCTTCAGTTGTACAAGCTAAACGCGTTGACGTTGGTTCTCTCATCAAGGCCAACATTTGATAAAAGGCCCGGTTAACCACAACTTATACGTCTAGTAATGTCTGATGGAGAACAGATTATAACATATGGTTTCAGCAGTTAGTTCCAACTAGGGTTTGTATCGCGCTATTCGGTCTTCACAAAACATCGGATTACCAACAAACCAACATATATGCGACACTAGGTTCAGTAATATCGACTGAAATGTAATGATAGCTTTAGATAAGCAGTCACTTTAGGCACTGGCAATATTACCGTGTATGCAAACAAGTGTTTCAGATGCAAACATGTCTATTAAGTGTACCTAGGCAAAGGCTTTTTGGCAGCATGGCCGAGTACATTTAAGTCGGCGCCCTGTCTCGCAGGTAGATCAAGACTAGCCTATCAAGGCTTGCTCAGTTTCCAGACTTGCCGCAGTGATGTGCAGCCTCTCCTGGAAGATAACGCCTCAATCTCTGCCCGAGGCCTATTATCAGTTAGCAACATTTGGACAGTTGGATTCAGGAATTTTACTTACTGCGCAAGCCGCACAAGTTGAGTCATAGACATAAGTCCAATTGGGGCAGTTATGTGTATACATATACTTCCATCGGTACTTCCAATAACCGCCACCTCCCCCTTCGGCTGGGTTCCACGATTGGCCGCTATTACCTTTGTCGCCGCCATCACTGCCGCCATTACTGCCGCTTTTGTTGCCGCTGCTTTGTGGCATTTTGACGTTGTTGCTTCTTCAAGGCTAGTTCGGAAGGATTTACTGATCCAGATTTATGCGGATGCCGGATTTGTTTTATGTGGATGAGGTATGCCTGATTGTTCAAGAGTTTTGAGGAAGGTAGAATTGAAAGCATAATAAATTTCTCTTTTATAGGCATAACCTGAACCTGATTCTGTGTTACTGTATCTTAAATTACTGTTCCTCTGATGTTCATAATTGTGTACAATCACTCAAATTCCGGATGCTGGCGTGGCGATGGATCATGCGTGGACTCGACGTGAATCAGCTCTCCCTAAAACAATGGTCAGTACGGGATATGACTTCAGTTCCCGGCTGATTGGGCTTGAATGAATCTGATGGGTTGAAACAGAACTTTAGTATGTGGATTCCAACCTGAAGTGTCGGAGAGTTTAGTGGGAACTTTGATGATGAACAATGTCAAATTTCATATGTTTTCAACCCCATCCCATAGCTGGCACAGTGGTCTTTTAACATTCTCAGCTCAGATATATAGCCAACAGGATATGATACGGCTCAAATACTATAGAGGTAATTGCCATACTCCTGTGACACATCCATGAGACTTCCTATGCCAATTCATAGCTCTTGACATATGTCGAGCATTCGATTTATGGAGACACCCGTTTCTCTCGGCGGCATTGCTATTCTTTGTGTTAATTTGCAAATACTAATTACATAAAGTAACACCATGATACCTCTGGTAACTAGGACGGCATGCGCTGCTCGACATTACGGTTTTCTACTTGTGATGATACCCTTCTAGGCTTCTTTAAATATTTGTTAACTCAATGTCCAGTTCCTCAAGATTGCCGGCTACAACCTGGTAGGTTACCCTCTCCATCGCTATCTGGAACCTTCCCTGCCAGGTTCAAGTGTGTCTATTCTATCTTTTATGCACTAAAAGGACATCTCGATTGGACTCTCGATTGGACTACCTATTTGGACCTCCAGAAGCCTGATTGTTTTAGACCCATTGATGCCGACTGCTCTTAGCGTCTGTTTCGCTGGCGTGACTACGAGCATACCAAAGCTGTCATACCTTACAGTGATAAGCCGCGGACTCATCGGAAACCAGTGTTTGCCGTACTGAGTACCAAAGGTGCCGGCGCTTACTTCTATCAGCTGGAAATGGTTAAAGCTGCAGAACCTTCTGTTGAGAGTAATTACCTACTAAGTCGTCAGAAGACTTGACCATTCTCAAAGTAACTTGCAGTTGCAAAAGAGAGGTCAATACACGCTCATGTACTAACTTAAAAGGAGGAATGATCTTCAAATCGATCTGCGGACTTGATCTCCGACCCGCGTCGGAAACTTTGCCTGCCTCGCCGACGTCGAAGATAGGGCAGACGTTCAGTTCGCTTTGACCACTGTGCTCGGAACATGGCTCGTAGACTCAATATCAGCGCGAGGGCTCTTTAAAGAGATTGAACGGAGGAAAGCGTGGCCTGAAGCATAAGAAGCCAATTGACACCCACGGCTTTGATACGTACCAAAACTTCCGTGCCGCTGACCAATTATTCCTCCTACTCTCATATGCAGGGTTATTGTCTTGGTACATCGCCGGAGGTCGGAGGCGCCTGTGCGGCACAAGTATGTATTGCAGTACTATGTATATACCCAGCGTATCATCTTGCTCTCGCTGACCACCATGCACGGGCTACTGTGCCGTACACAATTTGAGTGTTGGTTCTCACAAAAAGACTACCTAGAAGAACTTGGAGAGAACAGCTGAAGTAGTGAAATCGAAGCTCATCGAGAAGTTCTCTGTTAAAGCAGCAGGTCGAGAGACTAGATGAGAGCTAGCAGTCAGGTGACAGTGATTTATGAGACTTTTAGCTTAATTTCTATCTCGCTATAAGGTGTAGATATGTCTATCTATCTTGTCTCCGAACGTGCAATGCTTTCGGGTACCTCATAACAGCATGTGTTGCGTGAAATCGGCAACAGCCGGCTTGGCAGGCACCCCACAACGTTACAGAGGGCGGGAATCTCTATTGTGGGTGGAAATGCGTAAATAGTCTGGGGTACTCAGATAAAGTTTTTGACACCCAAGATCCACGAACATCTAATTTTCGGCGGGACGCAAACCTGCAGAGAAAATGGCCAGCTAAAAACTATTTAGATCGGGTCCTGGAGAGGACCCGGCGTCTAGCCAACACCGCGTGGTTGCCGTATTTCCGAGCTCTGCTCCACTTTTTACTGTTTCATATTGCGCGGCCCTTTGTCCTTCCAGTCTTTCTGGGGCAATACCAACCTGTACAAGACTCCTTCCAGGGCTATATCGGCTTGCCGAAACATGCCATCCGTAGTTCAAGGAGGCAGCCGAGCCGCCTATGGCCTGGGCTGTAATCCGTGATGGATGGCATATGTAAGTCTCTCTGGCCAGTAGGCTCTCTTGCTTCAGCTCCACAATCAGGTTTGGACGACGGAGTACATCTTGGCTGTTTGAAAGTTTATCATATGCCTGCTGCCGACCCAAGAGAACGTTGGACGTAGCGGAGAACATGCACCATTGCTTATGATTTGCAGGCATTCGTGCTTTTGACACTGCTTGGCTAGCTTTTTGAGTATTGGCGAGACATCAACGGTAGGGAATATCTAAGGGGGCTGTGAGACTTGCCAGGCGAGAGTTTGAGAGAGAGGTATTGCCGTCAAGCGCAAAGAAGAGGGTTTGAAATTGCTCGTCTTAGAGCGTTGAGACTTCCGAGTGTTAAATATATAAGTCCCAGGCGCCCCGTCGATGTACAAAGAGGGCTGCATATAGTAAAGTTATTTACTTTTCGTTCACTGTATTCCAAGTTTGATATCTGTTGGCACAGTTGAAACGTTCCTTTCTTGACCCTTTCAAAAGCAATACAGTCGCCCTCTGGAGTCTTTCAAACTTTAGGCCGCTCGGATCCAGTCTCGTCGACTGTTGTATCGATATGCGTCTCGCCGTGATATCAGTCCTAGTGCTTGAAGCCCTGCCAGCACTTTCTTTCCCGAGTAGAACAACTCGCAGCTCGGTGCTACAACGCCATGAAGCAATCCCCATTCTTGACCTCAAGGTGACGAGAAGGAATAAGGCAACCAAGACAGCAAAAGAAGCGGCAGCGGGGGAAGCCCTGGTAGCCACTAACCAGACGACATTAGCGGCCACTGAGGTCCTTGCTGTATCAGAAGAATTCGAGGAGGGCGTGGTCAGGACCGTCGGCGTATTCGGCTCAGCCAATCCCGTGCAAGGCGGCAACCTCTTCACCAAGATGAAGCTGCCAGCAAACGTCAGTTGGAACCCTCTTTTATACCCTATGATGACCGAGCCATACTGACCTGTTTGCACACAGACTGCTGGGGCTATCGAAGCCGAGTACAATGGCACAGCGGCCAACACTATCACCGTGGCACCCAAGATGGCGACAATTGCTCCCCAGCAGGGCTGATGTATGTCGATCCTCTCACATTCACCATTGCGACAGCAACGTCTCCTGAGACTGGTGACATCCATCAAGTCGACTATATCTTCGGAGAAGCATCTAGCAACGCCGTTGACGTCTCACAGTCTGTCATTGGTAAGTTGGACACAGCCACGAACCAGTTCGTGACTGAGAACTTGGGCGAGCTCGAGTTCGAAGCAGAGGAAAATGAAGTTGCCTTAAAACTCGCCGATATGAACGGCGAGTGGGCCGTCTTTGTTCCAACGACTGCTGTGAAGGCTGGTGAGGAGGAAGGGGCAGAGGGTGAAGCAGAGGGGGAGGCAGCTAAGGCAGAGGAGGCAGACTAAATGATAAGGAATATTTGGCACAGGGAGTCAAGACAAGGAAAATTGCAGAGCAACGACAGCCAATTCGTGTCGACAGTTTCTGCTTAGAAGTCCAAGATGTGTATGTAGGAGTGTGTCCCATTGAAGTGCGATGCAAATCTTTGCTGGCGAAGAGAAAGTTTTTCCGTGGTGCGAGAATATATCCTCCTATAGACATAGTCATCAGCTATAACAAGGGCCCTTTCCCGCGCGGAAGTACCGTAACATCTGACGAAAACACGGGTTTCTATCAATGCGAAGTATCGCATCCAGTGGTCGCACTAAACTACTCGTCGACGCCTGCAACGGCATTAACTGAATGAAGATCCTGTTAGTTCGGGCTCGTAATTGTAAGCTTAAAGAAGACACACCTTCGGCCATGAGCATCACCCCAAGTTCGTCGGTTTCTGCAAGCCATAGCTCCCCCCGCTCATCAAGCGGTTCGCTCCTTTTTACGTGAAATAGCTCAGCTGTTCTGTAGACCCCGTCTTTCCAAAGATGGAGCCACTGCATATAATTAGTAGTCCACGTCACCTCATCGGTTTGATGCCAGAGGTACCTTGCCGTCGGTGCAGGGAATGGGCCAAGTTCTAAGCAGGTGAGTGGTGGGTAGCCATGCAGCAGGGACCAACTGTATTCGAGGTGGTGTAAGTTAAGTACTGTACGGCGCTTGGCCGAGACGATAGCCCAATCCTTCCAAGGTGGCAGGTGGTGGGTGATCTATCTCTGCTTCTGGAAACAGTCCTCTGGCAGCTAGGTTATGTTTCACCTCCCAAACATCTACCAGAAGTTGTGCACCTGAAGAGTGGTCTATCACCTGATCATCCCTGAAGCCGAAGAACAGGATGATAAGAAGAACGAGAAGCGCCTGTGCAGCTGCAAGAATGTCACTCGATGCAGTAAGAGAGGAATGCTGTACGTCGGAATTATTTAGCTTCCATATAAGCACGATCTGTCGCAATGGGGATATAGGTCTATTTACTTCTTGGATTATTCTTCGCACCTCCTGCAGCACTGTACGCTGAACCAAGGAGGCACTAGCCTCGGTATAATCAGCCCACATTTTCACCAAAGTAAGACAATCAACTAGCGGTGTCGGAATAAGTTCGGTCAGCTGTAGGGTATGAATAAATGGCGGAAGTTGCGATAGGCCATGGACGGCCATTAACCTAGGCCAAGACTTGAGCACACGGATGATATAGTGCATGATGTGGGTGAATTTAGGTCCAAGGGTCGATATACCGGGAGGTGATTCCGAGAGAGATTGTCGCCTCTCCTCGGATATGGTCAGTCTAGGCCCCGTCGCTCGCATCAAGCTTTCCATGCTTGGCATGTTGCCTGCTGTATGTGGCGGGGCCGCAGCGAGCAGGCCCGATTGACTGGACGCCGACGGGCTGGCGTCAGCATCGTGGGGCGCATGAAGTTGTGTGTCCTGATGCACCAGCGATTGGGTAGCCTGGTCGTCTGGTATTGGATCACCTGGAGGTGAACCATCCAGGCCGCTCAACTCATCTACAGAGCTGAAGAGGCATTGTGACCCGCGTGCCTTGCAACGACTACATGCTGGTCCGCGGCGATCACAGCGTGTCTTGGCAGCACAGCACTGTTGACAGGCCTTTCGCCTCGATGGCCACGAATACCCCGCGAACAGCGATAGACATGCTTGGTCAAGGAGGATTCTGCGCTGGTGTCAGTCGTAAATCCCGAAGCCGATCGTATCGGGAATTGGGCCTATGGTGACCTACTGTGAGCAAAAGGCTGCGCACAGTGTGGACATGCGCGACCCGTCTGCGGTGGCGCCATTGCTCTGCGATCAAGTTTCACTCCCTAGTTGTATGGTGCCGGGAGAGGCTGTCCGATTCACACAATGGAAGGTTGGTGTTGAATTTTACGGACTACGGAGTCTGCGTGCTTATTGCCGCTGTGCGAGAAGAGACGTGCGGAGTTCCGGGCTCCATACTGCAGGCTTATGCCATGATCCACAAGCGATGTACACGCATCTCGGGCGTCTATGCACTAGCACCGACATGAATGGCATCTTTTTTTTTTTTAACCCCCCTATAACTCGTTTGATTCTAGTGCTTGAATCAACTCCGTCTAAGCTTGATGCCAAGGTCGATTATCTTGAATCCGCAGGCCCAGCCAGTTTTCTCCATAGCGGACGTCGCCGCCTAGGAAAGCGGCCAAGCGAGCTAAGGAATCCCCAGAATCGGATTATCCTACATAACCCAATGGACTCTGAATCAACATCCTACCGAAGTTCTTTCGCTTAAAAGACAAGGAGTATTGGTCATCAGTACCTTCAACAGTGTACTTACTGCAGACATGATGAGCTCCATTCATCGCCATTCAGATAGCCAGCATCTTCCAGTTAGTTTTTCAGGGACAAGCGTCACCATGCGGAGAAACTGACATTACTTGGTAGATCACCGGAACCACGGGCTACATTGGATTCGAAACGCTCCTATTGGCCCTGGAAAGAGGTTATTGCGTCCGGGGGATTGTTCGCAATGATCGCAATATTTCGGAGCTGCAGAAAAAGAGCTCGTTCATTGGTCACTGCTACGAGCAAGGCCAGCTAAACCTGGCTGTGATTCCTGACTTCTTCGATATCGAAATCTGGGTCAAAGCACTTGACGGTATCTCGTCGATCGTAAATCTTGCTTCACCGCTGGCAATCGAGGTGGGTCACCGTACATCTTATCTTGCCCTCAACGCCAAATCTTGCTTACGCATATTTGTTATCCACAATAGTGTGATGATTATGAAACCTGTATCATCGAGCCGGCGATTTCAATGGGGACGACGGTACCTGAGGCTGCTAGCAGAGTTTTCACAGTCAAAAGAGTGGCTGCCACCTCCTCTTGTAGGAGCTTCACTCTATAGGTATCAGCGCACGAAGCTAAAGTGTTATCAGGTGTCACACTAGTCCCTTTTGAGTGGGACTTCAATCCGGATAGCGACAGAGTTTATACAGGTTAACCATCTTAGTTTTCAGTTATGTCGGGGTACTGAAAGTGCTGACATAATATCTTCGTTTCGGACAGGAATTGGAGCCCCAATCGCTCATTTCGGGACGCCATGGAAGCATACTGGGCATCTAAGCCCCTCTCGAGGCTTGCTACTCAAAACTTCGCCGTGGACAGAAAACCGCAATTCGACTTCGTGAATCTCCTACCTTCTACAGTAATCAGTCTTAACGAGCGTATAGCACCCAAAGGATATAAACTCACTACTTCAGGATACGCGAGCCGCCGTTCTTGCTCCAGTTTTAGATGGTTCTACGAACTCGGCTTTCCCCTATGTAGGAGCACCTGTGCACGTGGCAGACGTTGCCAAGGCTCATGTTGACGCTGCAATCACTGATCTGATTCCCGGTAACTCGTAGTTCATATTAAGCTCAGACACACCGGATGGTGTCGTGTGGGATAAAGACACACGGTGTATCGCGACCAAATTCTTTGCTCATGAAATAGAAGACAAGACGTTGCCTATGAAAGGCACTTTGCCGTCAATAAAGTGGAGGCTTGATGGACGTACAACAGAAGACGCCTTTGGATGGAGATTTCGCACCTTTGAGGACACAATGCGCGAACTTATCGGACAATACTTGAGCCTCAAGAAAAATAAACTGGATCGATGAGCAAGTCATTGCAGCTCGATGTGTCCAATGTGACGAGATTGGCGGATAGACTCTCGAACAGGTTATAACAGAATAGTCAAAATATACTTTCGAAATGACTCCATCCTTCGGTTGTGCATTTTGAGCACGTCCCAGCTACTTGTGTAAGTTGTCCAACGGTGATGCATCTTCAATTTCCTTCCATAAAGCATCAATCTTAGCGCAGATTTCTGCTCCTAGGCTCCCCTTTGATTTCAATTCAGCAGTTTTTCGCAGCTGGCTTATGCGACTTGCTCCGATCGTAACGCGATCACCCCGATCGGCATCAAGCGCCGAGTCCCATACGACCCAGCGGTATGCCATTTCTGCAGGACAGCTGCAACCAGCCCTGTCGGCGATGCTGGCCCATGTGGACAGCGCCTGGACGAGCTTTGGTCGCGAACTATACAACTCGCGGTAGAGTCCGACGCCGCCCTTCTTGCCTTCGGGGTCGTTCGGATCGACGGCAAATCGGCCTCCGGAGTCTGTTCCAGTCAGTTCATTAGCATTACGCCGCGCCAAGAACCCTCCTGCCAGTGGGCTATACGCGGAGAACGACAGCCCAAGCTTGCGAAGCGTGGGGAAAAGCTCTGTCTCCTGGCGGCGGCTAAATGCTGAGTAGCTACCCTGGTACACACTCGGTATCAACCATCCTCGTTTAGCGCAAAGCTGGTGTACAGCCGCGACCTCATCGGCTGTGAAATTGGACAAGCCAAGTCGGTCAAAATACCCTTCGCGATGCAGATCGTCGAGCGCCTGCAACGCGGGCTCGATCGGTGCGGTGGGGTCGGGTCCGTGGATATAAAAAGTATCCAACTTCGTAACACCGAGGTTCATGAGCGTAGTATGGAAGTCGGCCTTTAGTTTGCCGGGCTCTAGTGACCCAGACACCCAGCCTCCCGGCGTCTTGCTATCGATTGTAAAATGCCGCGCGGCAACATTTGCTCCCCCTAGCAACACCTCACAGTCTCCATACAGCTGTGCGCTGTCTAGATGTGTAATTCCCACCTCGTGTAGCACAGCGAATAATTCTTCTATCGTGGCGGTTGTGTCATATGCTCCGCCCGTGTACACCGAAGCACAGCCCCAAGTCAGTGGAACAGGATCCATATCGATAGAATAATTCCCGAAAATACATTTATGAAGGAAGGCTTAGTAAACAACGGAACAGGGTAGCCGTTAAAATATGGGTCGCAAGTGTGTTGGACTAAAGAGCACTGCCCAAGAGTCGGGAGGCTCTGGAGATCTATATACATGATGTATTGGGCTTGCTAGTTGAGTGACCCACACATTTTACCCCACATACTTCGACAATAATCCCACCCCACTGGGATAAATACCGACCGATCATTCATCCTATGTCCCCGAGTTCTTGGTCGCGGAAGTAACCGATGTATTCGTCTCCACGCGGGCTGGTTGTTGCAGCTGGTCATAGTGGCCAAGGATCAGGGGAAATCATACGCTCTAATTGAGGATGCTATATTGTCTCCAAGACGCCTGGGGAGCGATCCCAGACAGATACAAAATAAAAAACTATTCGAACAGGTGAAGGGGCATTTTGATGTCGCTCGCCAAGAATGGTTATCGTAATAACATTCCGCCTCGTTTGACTCATATAGCATCTTGATATAAACTTAAAAGTTTTCCACCAATGATCTAATTGCGGAAGACCACCATGAGCATTGTCTCGGCCCATTATGCCACTCTTTACTCGTTTCAGGAATTGGAAACACAGGGCCGAGGGCTATCATTCCTCTGAAGCACTATCCAGTGTGGCTATACATCTTCGGTGAAATGGGTGATTGCCGGTACCTGGTAATCAAGAGTGGACGCGAGGAACCGCCAAGTCCTACATTTCGTCCTTATATAACATCTCTCCAGGTCAGTCGAGAGCCAGCCTCCATACCTAGACTTTTCATGAATAGTAATCAAAAGAATTATCTTCAAATTTCTCGAATTGCTGTACTTTTAGTCATTTTGAAAATTCATACCCCTTTTTCTGCTGAACTACAAGAGATTCTACCAGCGGGTCCCCATCTTTCTGGATCTATCAAACTACACTACGAAGCCTTGACTTTCCTGTTATTTCAATCATTTGGCTATAGTCGTAATGGCCGACGAGACAAGTCGTGAGGACCTATATACTCAGGAGAACAAAACGATAATGCCTATACATATTGGAGAACGGAAGAAAAGCCGCCAACTCTCCCAAATGGTTTGCTTTGTATGTGTAGATATTGATCCATGTTCTTAGGAAGAGAAGGGTCATGGAAAGGAGTCTGCCGTTAATCATTCAGCGAGGGATGATTCAACGAGGGATGAGCCGTCCAATGCCGCAGCCCGTTAGGGACCAGAGGCCGACTTGGATATGCAATGAGACGATGGAGCCGAGAGTTAGGAAAGGAAGAGTTTTGGACAACAAAGAGCTTCAGTCCCGTCAGAGATACAACGGAAAAGATTTAGAGAATACAGTCTGGCTTGATAGTCTCAATGACTTCAGAGACACAGGTGTGGTTTTAACAAGTATGGTTGAGCTCTTTACTAGTAATAGCAAGGTCGCCTGATTAGCTTAGTATCAAAATTACTCTAACTAGTAGTGATGAGTTAGGTGTGTCGGTTCCCCGGTCAAGTCGGTAAATTATTATTCTGCCTGTCTTCTAAGGAAAGTGGAAAATATTCTTGGGATCGACTATTGTGAATCCAGAAGGGTCACACTTGCCCTAAACCGTCGTCTTCTCAAACATTGCGATCGCCTCCATCAATGCCCTCGATCTAGCTTCGAGGTCCAGCTTTCGGCGCTCGGCCGATTGCCTGGCCTCAGTGACATCAACATCCTGTAATTTGCTCAGATTTGCCCTGAGCACGGAGTTATCCTCTTGGCTCCTTCTTGTCTCAGCCAACTTTGCCTTGAGTTTTTCAACCTCGTTTCCAGCATCTTGGATGCGATCATTGACTTCAAGATAAACGTTCGCCTCGGCGGAAACAGGAAAAAGTGCGCAGCCAGCTGGGCTGACTCTTTGAACCGGCAGAATGCTTTGAACCGGCAGAATGCCGATGTCCACTGGTGTCTTGCCACTGAGTGCCTTGATTGCGGAAAGTTGCGCAGACACCGTGTCGTATGAAATTTGACTGAGAGGGACGATGTAAGCCATGCCTTTGTCCTTGGCAAGATAGTCCGCCAAGAGGGAACGGACACCTCTCGAGCAGCCCAGTACAAGCTCGTACGCTAGCTCCGATTTCGGATCATGGAAGGACTCCTCGAACTCTGGATACTCGGCGATGGAGATCGAAGACGTATCATCGCCTGGTCTGCGTGGTAGCCGCTGCCAAAGCTCTTCAGTCAAGAAGGGCATGAACGGGGAAACGAGCCGCAAGCCAGATTCGAGTGTGGTGTACAGGGTGTCCATGGCTGAACGAGCCTCCTCGAGTGTGCCATCCGAGATTATCAACTTCGAGTTCTCAATGTAAATGTCAAACAGTTCATCTTATAAGAACCGGTAATTGATCTGGGTCGACTTTGCGAACTCGCGCTCCTCGAGGGCTTGGTTGATTTGTTGCGCGCCAGCATTCATCTTTGTCAAGATCCATCTCTCTGACAGGCTCTCATTTCCGGTCAGAGCACCGCTCTCACGAGGAACAAAATCATTGCCAAGCCTGCCAAGGACATACTTGGTGGCTTGATAGATCTTGTTACAAAGCTTCCGGTAGCCGTGCATCGTCTTGATGTCGAAGTTGATGTCGCTACCGGATGACTGTGTGTAGTTGACGAGCGAGAACCGCAAAGCATCGGCCCCAATATCGGGAATACCTTGCGGGAATGCTTTCTTCTGGTATCTTTCAGCATTTTGATCTCACTTTGGGCCAAGTTGCCCTGCCTTAGCTTCTGGTGGAGGCTGTCAAGACTGATACCGTCAATTATATCAATGGGGTCAACAACGTTGCCGAGTGACTTGGACATCTTTCAACCATCACTGTCGCGAATCAAGCCATGGCAATAGACCTCTGTAAATGGCACTTTGCCAGTCAATTTCAGAGAGAACATGATCATCCGGCTTACCCAAAACGGGGTAATGTCCCAGCCAGTCTCCAAAGTCGTATTTGGAAAATATTTGGAAAATATCTCTCAAGATCTTCTGTCTTGTCTGGCCATCCAAGGGTACTGAAAGGCCAGAGTCCAGCGCTGAACCAGGTGTCCAAGACATCCTCATCACGTTTAAGTGTAAGCTTCTTACCTGGAAACTTTTGCTCTGCTTTTTCCTATGCCTCAAATTCTGTTCCGCCACACATCCAGTATTTGTCATCGGCATCACCACCGGCGTCTTCGCCCTCAACGCTGACGAAGTATGCCGGTGTTTGATGACCCCACCACAATTGCCTTGACAGGCACCAGTCCTGTAGGTTTCGCATCCACTGCAAGTATGATCGCTTTTGCACATCTGGCCGAATGACCAGCTCACCAGTCTCAACCACTGCAATGGCGGGTTTTTTAGCAGATGATCACAGCACCAATGGACATATGAATACATACGTTGGGCGGTGGCATGGCGATGACATATTTTCCTCTCGTCTTGAGACTGCCATCCTTCTCTGTTTGAGGCTGAAACAACGCATGCTTTTTCCAGAAGCTGCACCACGCAGATTCGACGACCTCAGGGAGGTATGCCTTGCGGAAGTCGTCGTCCAATGGCTTCAAGATCTTGCGCTGTCCAGCAGGCGTGTTCTCGACCCAATCCTTGGCCTCGACCGCAGGAACGCCCCGACTCTTGACCTTCCTGTCTAATTTCTGCTGCGCTTGCTTTGCGAGATTCTCCTGCTTCTGCTTGAACTTCTCAAGCTTCAGCCGTTGCTTCTCACTCATGAGCCGCTCGGGGGGCTGTGTTGAAGGCATCCTGGATGGTGGCAGATACAAGGCGGCAATGGACGGCTAATGTAGTAAGTGTTCGGGTCAGAGGACAAAAGCCAAGACGGTTAACGGAGATCGAGAAATATGGGAGCCGTGGAAGTGGAAAGGTGCATTGCAAGTACATGTAGCCTTGGTGGCTCAAGTGGTGAGTCACGAGTTTTTCCGACGCCGCTCTCGAGATGTGTCATCCTTAATCATGAGCGGGAATCGGGTTTTGCGAAAGCGAAAATCACTCGATTCAAGCCAGCACCTACTCGGGTAAACGCACTTCTCGATCAATTTCCTAGAATCATAAGTGGATGCTGCTAGCTATAATGTAGTTGTTAGCTTGGAGGTCGCGCGTTGAGGATTTCGCTAGCACTCGGCCACTGCGGGATCCTGCCCACTGAATAGCTGGACCATAATGTAGCCTGTCGAAGGTGGCCATAGCGCACTGGGGTCATAACCCAATGTGACGAATATAATTTCTAAGGTAAAGCGTAGAGTGAATGTTATTACCAGGGTTTCTCTGCAAAATTACATAGCGCGTACGATTTTGAACAAGAGAAATAAATAATCAAGCAAAGAGTAGTTGAAGTGTGATGTATAACTTCACGAATAAAAAGTTTATGGCTTGCTGAGTTCCTTGGTTAGATCAGGACATGTTCATTCTATTTGATTTCAAGGATACCCAAGCTACAGCAATCGTTTCATGAAGAAGCAGTCGTTTCACTATGGAAAAACGCTCGTCAGGGCACTACCATAATCTGTGTACGAAGACCCCATCTTCTCAATATCATAATCATTCCAATATCCTCCGCCAGCGACGTCGCTATTCTGATTCCAGGTGCTGAATTTAGTCATTGCTTGTGCAGGTGTGGTGCCGTATGATGGCTTCGAGTCATTGACCACCCAAACGATAGGCACAACCTTCATCCCCAACGACGTTTGCCAGCTTCCTGGATCATTTCCTGCCCCACCATCATAGCATTGAAGATAGGTCCTATCGAGAAGGTCGCTGAGTTGCTGCTTAAGAGAAGTCCAGAAGCTTGTATTCGTGTAAGGCGTGATAGCGTATTTATATCCAATATTCCCAAGCATCTGCGCGAATTTGACAGTACTTAAAACGTCGTAGATTGACTCATCATCGTTGTTGACGGCATCGAGATTCCATGCTGTTTTCAGCGCCGCAAAATTTTGATACAGCCGTGTTTCAGGACCGGTCCCAGGGCTGGCCACCAGTTCGGCAACATGGGCGGAGTTCATACAGATCTCAACTCGATCAACGCTTGTAGTGCCCGTCTTGAACGACTGAACCTTGTCGGAAAGCGCGCTGCCACCAACATACGTTCCATTGGAGGCGACCAAGACGTCCGAACTTCCAGCTGTGTTCGAATAATACATGATATCGCCATTATCCAAGATACCAACGCCAAACATGATGAGACTATTGAAACCTGATGTTTTGATAGACGTAGTGTCCGATACCATTACATCTTTGAAGAGGAAGATGCTTCTGATGCCAGCTGCAAGGACATCTTGAACGAATATCTCGAGCCAAAAACGCCGGATCAGATTGTTGAACCGCATATTTCGATTGGAGACTGCCGGTACGACTGGACGAACTGAGTCGCTGTCGATAATCCGACACGCACTGAAAACATCTCTTATAAGTCCTGCTTATCAACGCGGAGAACCTCCCACCATGAAAAGAAGCCAAGAAATCGGCAATCACAGATCATACGACGGCACTCCACTCCTGCACCGCAAGATATAGTAACGTCGCAAGAGCGCCGAGGGGGATGAGGGGTAACGTGTGTTTTGGAACCTCGAAATACGAGCTCTTGCTACCTGATATCGCGCCCGCGGCTAGAAGGACGAAGATCACCAACCGGTATCATTCGGTGCCCCACAAATAAAATCTACGCGATGTTACCATCAAAACTCTAACTTTAAGTGAGTTCGGCTGATCATATTGGGAGTTCTAGACTTTATGAAAGGCTTAAGCATAGCTTAACCTTGATCTCGAATCTGGAAGCCTCCGGGTAGTATGTTGACACTCACTGGTGGCTTTTGTTATGCCGCTTCCAGTCCGCAGATTGTGTATCTGCCGTTGCACTCCAATTCCCTATTTGGCAGGTACGTGAGTCGCAGTTACAGGATTGTAACACCACAACTGGGGCAGGAGAACGTAGACGAGTGTTATCGAAGAGCTACATGTGCTCATGCCAAGCCGTCTTCGACATGGATGGAGGGGAGTGATAAGCAACTGCGAATCTAGGCAGGCTCATCGTAAATCGCATATCTTATCCTTGTCTCTCTCCACTCCAGAATACTCCAAATATACGGCAAAATGTTAGGGTCCCCTAAGATGCATGCCCCGGAGGCGACATCGTGAATGAAACTTTGTAAGGTATGGACGAAACGTTAGTCATGCGCTATCATGTCGTGCATTCTTACTCATATGGCGGAGTCTGCCTCCGTACTAGAATATGTTCAGTATTGTAAATGGACGGAGTTGATGATTGATAGACCTACCAAGTACATGATGAAGTTAATGGGAACAAACAGAGCGGCAATAGCTCCGAGGAGGGAATTTCCCGCGCCAACACCAAGCTTGCTGAACATCGATCGTGCCTATAAAAGATTAATTAGAGTTCGTGATTAGGAAAGGCAGGCACAGTAATCTTGGTCAACTTACAAACAGTGGAAATACTGCTCCGAAAGAGGCACGGAAGAGTCCGTTTCCCGCAAAGACAGACGCTGCATAAGCGGGGTATGACATGCCGAGATAGTTCAAGACACCGTTGAAGAACGTAACCAAGGCAACCGCAAAAAATGAAGAGCCGATGACAGGAACAATCCAATGGATGCTATCTCGAGCGGTCCAGCCGTACCAGAACAAGCAAACGGGCAGCGATATGGCACCGAACCATGTCGGTGGGAGAACGTGCTCAGGTCTGAAGCTGGGCCTAGCAACGCTTGGGACCAGGACTCGCTTCACCCAAACCAAGTAGCAGGCTACTGTAATTACGCTGTCCACGAAGATGCCGAGATAAACGAGGCCTTGACTTTGTGTGCTGAATCCGTAGATGCCGCCAAAGACCAAAGGGAAGGATTCAAACCAAATGAATAGAACGCCATACAACAGGGCCGTGTACAAATCGACCACGAAGACAATAGTCTCTGTAAAAGTCAGTTTGAACGCTCTGCCAAGGACAGCGAGGTGGTCCCTCATGGTATAGTTAGCCATGTCTATCTCAGACTGGCTTCTAAATCGGTTATCACCAGAGGCCAAACGCAATCGCTTGGCTCTCCGATATAAGATGTTGGCCTCGTTAGTCTCGGGCAAAAAGAAGAACAGGAAGATCCAGCAAAAAGCGCACATCCAAGTAAATATCCATATAGTCCACCGCCACCCGTAGACTGGGGCCACAAATCCTCCGATGAGTGGGCCGAAAACCAGGCCACACACACCAAATGATGACCAGATACATATTCCGAACGCCGCCCGTGCTGGCCCGTAGACATCCGTGATGGTGGCGCCGCCGGTTGCCAGAGTAGGGCTACCGACGAAGCCGGTCAACGTTCGGAAAATGAGGAACATGGTAATGTTTGCTGCGAACCCAGTGGGGAGCTGGAGAAGGATGAAAGCAAACAATGTCCAGACATAAATGGGGCTGCGTCCAAGTTTTGGGATCTCAGACATTGGTGACCACAGCATAGGACCGAAGCCATACCCGCTGCCGGGACTTGGTCGTCAGCGAGCGCTCTACCGCCATAGTTTGACCGTGGTCTGCGGTTCGTACTTACACACTGAAAAGCGACAGTCCCAGCGTTGCGACGATTTCGCTCACGCCAAACTCCTGC
Source organism: Seiridium cupressi (assembly GCA_036674765.1). Lineage (NCBI taxonomy): Eukaryota > Fungi > Ascomycota > Sordariomycetes > Amphisphaeriales > Sporocadaceae > Seiridium > Seiridium cupressi. Next base: position 444,119 of record JARVKI010000025.1, read on the forward strand.
ATCAGACTCTCTTCGCCGGGTACGTATAGAGAGCTAGCAATGTAAACGACAAAGTTAAGAATACGCACTTGGGAAGCGATTATGAACTTCCATGTCTCGGACCAGTTCTGAGGGTTCTAGGTTGCTCCTTAGCCTCAATGACAAAGTTACTCATGGGTATGATGCATACCTCTGGGTCGTCGGGCCCGTACCATTCTACGAGGTGGATGTCTTGGTGTCTTCCGAAAGCCTGAGTAGGGTTGGTTCCATTCACTTGCTCCGCTCCATCGCGGTATGCCGATGTCGGGTTGGGGGGCTCTTTCTCCTGGCTTTCCCTTGCAGCTTGGGAGGATTCCGAGTTCCCAGGTGAAAAGCCGATTCTGTTACGAGAAGAGCTTTCCGTGCGCAATGATGTTTCCCACAAAGAACGATCGACTTCATCTGGACATGGAAACAGCCTTTTGTTAGATAGGAGGCGGACAGCCTGGCCAAAGGCGGTATCGCGGAATTGAGTAGTCATCTCAAATGTAAAAGGTGGTCGAATACAAGTTCAAGAGAAGACATCTAGCAGCAATTTCTAGTCCATACTAATATAGTTCTTTATGGGATGGGTTCTTATCATTCAAGTCCGAAACCAGCGCAATCTGGGTCTACAGGCAGCGGGCTGACGGGGGATGAATTAACGCCGTGGACGGCACCGCACGCCGCTTCCCGTAGCATTTGGCTCATCGAGGAACATTCATCCTCTCAGATCTTTCTCTTAGAAGTTGGATGCTCATTGCTGGGGGAGATGGCACAGGACAGGGATCTAAGCTTAACATAATGACAGTGGGTAGCTACGTCTCGCGGACTTAAGAGGACCTAAGCCCGCAGCCACCGCTACGATCTACAACATGCTCCACTGGCAATATCCATACAATGTACCTGGTTTCCCAGACGTGAGCCAGGGTACCTGAGCCCCGAAATCCGGGCCTCCGAAATTGGATGGCACGCCAAAACTGCCTACTTCAATACTCGGAAGTCCGGGTCATGCATGACATCTACCTATTTCATCGAACTTACAACATGCAGGAGAAGGGTGTCGATGCATTAATCAATACGCTCACTGCGACATGATAGGGTATGTCTACTAAGACCGACTGCCGTGGCCCGTGTTGGCGTCGACTCCATTCTCTAGACTAGACTGGTGATATCGTCGCAATTGCAAATGCTATACCATCACACGCCAACACACTATACGTCTCAAAGCATTAGAATACGAGCTTACTATGCTTCTTCGAAGATGAACCGTATAACCTATTACATATAAACAACAGGGACGTAGTACAAATGCCAGATTTCCCATTGTCCGTTACGTGCTTAAGCTCAGTGTCAATCGAAATACTTTTGGTCCAGCTTCCAGTGGTTCTAAGGCCCACAATCCAGTGTTATAATAGATGCGACGAGACAGGTATCTCAATCGACTTGCGGACGCGTTCGAAATTCCCACAATGATAGTCAAAACTGATCATTGGTAGAATCGAACGACATCTCGCTTAAGGATATTTCGAGCTAGACCACCCTGGGGAAACGTCTAAAACACTAGTGCCGAACCGATTTTCTCCCAGGGTTATTTTTCGACCAATATCTAGTTCAGCATACAATGATACACCCTAAACATCTATGGAAAACACCGATTATACCGCACTGCGAATCAAGCCATCCGCCTCGCGTACTCAAGGCCCTTGGAAATCATCTAACCTGACGTATAGCTATTCTAAGTTATGCTTGGGAATATACATGATGACATTTGGATAAGTGAATTGTGGGTTACGACATAGAACACCCTTACCCGCTTCAGCCTCGTCTTTGTGCCGAGGCGCTGTATAGCGATAGCTTCACTGGGAAAAATGGAAACAGCACTGCGTTCGCTACGAGGTGTCGCCACTTTGCGAAACGAAATGGACATATGCAAACCTCAGGTACGAAAGAGGGTCTGGCCTGACTGCCGCTACAATATAGGGATGGCTTTCGCCCTTGTGGTTACCTGCGTCCAGGTTAGTGCTTCTTGACATTAGATGGCGATCGCAAGTGACGACGACATGATCAGTAATAGTGGGCCTCAACGCTGGTGAGACCAGTTTATCTCGATGCACCTCCATTTGAGCTATCTCGGATCCATATCATTTGCTGATATGAGTGTTTGAAATATATCCCATCAAAGTGATATGAATAGGGGACAATGCCCGGCGTGTCCTCTCAAGTGGAAGCTAATTAACGTCCTATTTAGCATAGGGTTCGACATTTCCGGAGCACTCATGCCGCAAACCATTAGTAGCATATAGAGACAGTATTTTTGAATGTCATTGAACTGACGTTCAAACATGGGAATCGAGGTCAGACTTAGCGTAGAACCTGAAAGCTATGGGTGTAGGTACTGGTATCCTGGGCATACTTAGCAAGGCAAAACAAATAGCCCATACATTTGACGTCGATGCATTCAGCACATCAGTGACATACTGAGGCCTGGTGGTAGATGGTGCAGCTGGGGGAAGTTCCGTATTAACCCAGCCCCTATTTCTTGTCCTCAAGTACGTCACCGGTTGCTTGATGAAGTGCAGAGAGCTAACGCAGTTAAGACATTCAATGGCAATTTCACTTACCGCCGTCTCCAGCAGGACTTTGCTGGACGATCGGTTTAACAACACTCGCTCAGGATAATTGTGGTACCCAAGAGCAATTTTGGTACTCGTTCCTAGGCCCATTTATTAGGGCACACAATCGCCAGCATAGTTTCGCTTGAACTATTGCTTTTTGATGAACTGCGGTGACCATTTTAAACGACGACATCTTTCGGTTACATCTCAACATCAAATAGTACTTCCGCACAACGACACTGTGCTTCTAACGCTTTTACGCCGTCTCTTGTAAATTTGCCACGCAGTGGGTCGAATATGTTCTGCCCCGTGTCCAAACCGATACAAGAGCGATCCCCAAACGTGGGGCGTGGTTCCACCGGCTGGATAACCGGTAATAGACTATTGTTCGGGAGTCGGAATGTGGAATGCGATTGGCTACCGGCAATGGAATAATCGAGAACTAAAGTAGCAGTGTGGAGATGAGAACTGACATATCTTGCATCTTCAGGGGCCGTGGGTAATGGTAGGTCAGTCTAATTCGTGGATGCTACGGCAGGGGTCAGGACAGGATAATAAGATTAGGCATTCCCCAGCGATGGCGTAGATATTGAGGAGCCAGAAATCGCAATGCAGGTTTTGATCGTCTTACTATATGATGCTTTGACAGTATCGAATGAACGCGAAGTCAAGGCAACTCGTCATTGGTCCTCTTTGAAACATTGTAGAACCGTCTATGATAATAATAACAGGATACAACTTAAATATTGCTGGACATCAGAACCCCAGTTCTACGTCGAGTATGAACCGAGTTCATTGCCGAGAGTCAATTTTTATCAGAGCCTCAAATCGATAGATAAGCTTTCTTGGTCGGCTCACCGTTTTCTCCGACTTGGCCAGGCCAAGCTCAATTCTCCCTCGCGGCAGCTAAAGCCAAGTCCGGCCCCTCTTGAGTTAGCGGCACCTGCTTCGAAGTGGCAAGAGCAATTATCAAAACGGAAATAATATCCAATAGCGACCTCTTCGGGCGGAGCTCCGTGTCAATTTGTGTAAATGGTATGCGGCCGGAAACGCGGCCCAAGGTAGTGTACACACCCGGTAGCCGGTTAGTTTACCCCAGGGAGTCATCCGCTTTTGTGGCTCGTAAATACGCTGTGACCTTACCTATTATCGTGAGTAGTCATTTTGGTCGATGTACTGGGAATTTCTTCCCAGAGCGCTAAGTCGTCATCATGTCGCAAGATTGTTTGTCTGGTATGAAAGACTCGTCCAGCTGAGCTCCGAGTCAAAGTGCCGAAGAGAAATACAATTGCTAGTTTACGCTACGCAGGTTGCAGTGTTCCGAACGAGTGGTACGCCGGCATCGCAACTATGAAGTCGTGTTCCATGGGGTCTAATTGATATCTAATAGACGCCAATCCCACTGATCAACATCAGCTCTTCTAGCACGAACCGTTCGGCTCAGCATCCCGGCTGCCGGCTGCCCGATGCGATGAACATTACATCAATCGCGCTAAAGGCACGACTTCCCAATCGGTATAGCACTAGCATTCAACAGGTCTTCTCCGGCAAGCCACACACCCGGCGCAGATTTTGACTTGAGGAATTCCGGCAGTGGCTGTCTTCTAGAACTCTTGCCAACCAATTGGAACTTCTACACATACACATAGGTACCCCACTACCTTAAGAATGGCTTGCATGGCATGCGAATGCGGCTCTGTGCTCCGGCAGTTCGATGCGGCATTGAGCGACGGTGGCCGCACTGAGACATCGACGCACCGAATCGCTCAACAATAATACTCAGCCATCAAGCAACACCTGCAATACGTCTTCTCTTGCGCAACCCTGTCTAATTGTTCAGCTACGGCACAGCAAGGCCCATCTGCTTCAGCTTTACAACAATGCGGAGCTGCCAACTTACGACAGTATGGAATCACTTGGGAATCACCCCCTGAGCTACCTCAGTGGACTCCCAGGGACCCGGAACTACCACGCGTGTCATGACAGCATGCACGAGACATGCACAAGATCCACTTGGATCTTGCTGGGTCGGCACGCAATTGGCTCAAATCGCAGTGACGGCGGCTGGTCTCGAGATAGCCACCGTCTAGTGCTGAACACTAAAGCGCACCAAGGGATCAGAGCGCAGATCTTCGACTCCTAGATTTTGCCTCTGGCTTCCATCGTGCCCGTCAGTTCCTGGTCAGTTGAAGCACGACAAAGGTACCCCGGTTGCCCTGATTCTGGTCTCGAACATGTCGCAGGCATTGACCGGCTTGGCAATCTTCTGGCCAAGCCATAGCCAATTTAGTCCCCGGCCTGATTTGTTCTATTCAGCCAAGCTTTCTCATCCGATCACCCTTCTAGCCCATGACAGCAAATTTGTCTAGTCCCTTGTTGGCCGTAGCTTGTCCGTAGCACAATGGAGAGCCGCCTAGATAGTGGCACCACACGTGTGGATTCCATGGCCTTGGGTCCTTCTTTTCTTGATATAATCCGCGTACTCTCGCTCTGAGTCGCATGCCGCCTGATAACCGACCGCGTTTCAGGGTCCCTTGCTAATAGCGAAAGCATCATTCTGCATTTTGTTATTTTTTCCTGTCTAGTACTACCTCTCACTCCTTTACGCCGTGTAGGCAAACTCTATACGCAATGGCAGTCGAGAATCGCGGGCAGCAGATTTCTGCTATCGCCTGGACGTTCCTGACCGTTTCGAGCATCGCGACTCTTCTTCGAATTTATTGTCGTGGTTGGATCCTGAAAGCATTCGGTTCTGACGATTGGCTCGCCGTTGCTGCTCAAGTACGCTTCGCTGTCTGCTACATCACTAGTGCTTCGCTAACATGTGACAGATTCTGTTCATCATCTTCTGTGCTTATGAGATTACTGGTGTGCATTATGGTACAGGGCAGCACATCAAGAATATCGTGGCGGAAAATATCCCAAAGGCAATGCAGGTAAGAAGCACAACCAACAATCAATCAATCAACGTCGAGGATGCCAGGTCTAATTCGCTACAGATGTGGTGGACATGTGAACCGCTTTACGTCCTAGCGAACATGGCCATCAAAGCTAGTATTGCCATTTTCTTGCTTCGCCTCTGCATCACCAAGCTCCACAGAGTCATCATTTGGACCGTCATCGGTGTTACGGAACTTTACAGCTTGTTCTTCTTCCTGCTGTTCGTACTACAATGCCGACCTACGTCTCTGTTCTGGCTCCGCTACACTTCGAGTCCTCCTGAGGGAAGCTGCTTGGATGCATCGGTCGTCGCAAAGGCTTTCTATGGTTACTCTGCTGTCAGTTGCTGGACCGATTGGACATACAGTATCCTCCCAGTCTTCCTTGTTTGGAACCTCCAGATGAACACGCAAGTGAAGCTCTCAGTGATAGCTATTCTCGCGGCGGGTGCTATGTAAGAACATCTTTTCGCTCGGGCAGCCTGAAACAGTTACTAATCTATTTAATCATACAGTGCATCTAGCGCAACCATTGTCCGTTTCCCTTACCTCTACTCGTTGACCGACATCGACGATTTCCTTTACTCTACCTCCGATGTCGCGATCTGGTCGACCGTTGAAACCGGCCTCGGTATCACTGCAGCTGGCGTCGCCACCCTCCGGCCTCTTCTCAAGACATTCTTTGGCGGGGGCTCCTCTGCACGAGGCAATGGAACCTCGGCTCGACAATGGCACAGGACTGGCAGTGAGCACCCGCAAACGAAGGGAGAAGGAGGCGCTTTTGACATGCACGACATCACCAGCAAGAAGTTCGGAGTCACGACTGTCATCGGCGACATGGATCTCGAGGGCCAGAGGGCCAAGGGCGATGCGGGATCCGAGGCTTCAGATTCCCTCAGGGGCCTAGACGACTGGAACAGCAGCCAATCAAATCTCGCGGACAAGGCCAACGAAGAGCCGAGGGGCAACAACGCCTGGAATATCACAGTCAAGAAGTCAATCGTCCAGACCAGAGATTAGGATGGTTGCGCGGTTGGCTCTACTTTGACGACATAATCACAACACACACTGTAGCTCTAATGAAGACGTCCGACTGGACAAGGAATGCGGAAATACCCATGGAATTTAAAATACTTAATTAATACAATATTCACAACCATTATTGCAGCAAGTTAGGATTCTCTCAGTAACCCCTGCCACTCAGATCGTGTCGAGCCCGTCACATAAGTCATAACAAGTCATAGTATGATTTCCTTGTCTTTGCGCGGATGTCGTCTGTTATGTAAAACGCACCACGAACGAGTCATACGATGTTTGCGATAACGGTGCGATGATATTGCACTGACTCGCGTCAAGATGTTTAGTTCCCGCCGGTCAAGGGCCAACTCCGACTTACCGAACTGGCAGGTTGAGAGCCGGTAGTGTAGAGGCTCGTTCGCGGCACTTGTTAGTGCAGTGATTGGTTGAGACGCGGTCTTTCCGAGGCGGCCGCCACCGTCCGGAGTTCGCAAACGTCGTCGTGTTCGTCTTGCCATTAGATTAGTCTTGTTGATAGGAGAAGTACAACAAAACAGCCAAAATGAGGGCCCAGAAAGGAGACGTTATTTCGCATTTGTTCCATTGACGTAGCAGTGGGGAATCTTCCGATCTCTGTGCGCTTCAGAGCCCTGTGAACCCGCCCCCCCCCCCCCCCTTTCACGCTTGTTACCCACTGTGGAAGCTGCACGGCCGGGGTCTGCAAGGCATCACTCCACAGTTCCCAGCAGCAAACTTTGCCCTCGGAATATTACAGTCGATCATTGGGCCCTCCACGGGGAAACATTCCCAAAGCGACCACTCACACCCCTCTAAACACCGGGGGCCATCGTACGACTTTGGAGAATCGGCAAGCCGCATCATGTCAAACATTCGGCAACCCGATCAAGTCGACAGCCCTCTTCGGACCGTGAGTGCTGTACACAAAACGTAGAGGCCCCGTCAAACCCTGCCAGGTCGTGGTGGGGCCGACAGAGCTGAAAAGTCGCGAAATTGCGACACTAAACAGACATGGCTTAGCTGCCAAGGGCGCTGATCACGTCGCCTTAGTTATACGTACTAAGCATCCCAGGTCCCCATCCATATTCTTTTCGATCACCTGAATTTTTGCCAATTTCGACCCTGTCACGATCCGTCTACACAAGGGATCGTTGCCTCTCTCTGTTGCCTGCCACAGCCAGTGCTGCTGACTTGCATCTTGGTGGCAGTGAGCCAAACACAAGGCCCACTGGGTCGCGAGATGCTTCACACTATTTGAGCACGGCCTCCGACGTTCGTCACTCAATGCTAGGGAATCCTGGTGCTAAACCTGACAATTGCTGGCTAGAAATTCGCCCAAAAGGCCAATTGACGCAGCGCGACGGCCATCAGGACAGCTATACCCCGGAGGCATTGGCTGTGATGGATGTGGGCTTCCCTTTTTCTGGGCGCCACGAATTGCATTCCCAATGGACTTAGCGCTTCAGTGGATCGTCTCTGGATAGCAACATGAGTTTCCAAGCAGGATATATACCTAACCAGCGCACCCCAACGCTGACTACTTGAGGCATAATGCCCGACACGGTCGTCCCTGTCCCACCAACTCTGACTGTCTACATACATACATGTAGTTAGCGCCTAAGATTTGCGATGCAGCAAGCGCTGGTGGGATCCCATTGCAGAGCGTGCAATTCCGAACCTGCACATGCAGTCAGATCTCTAGTCAGTGTAGGCGATAAACAATGCATGTACTGATAAGATATACGATGACTTGCGACTGGTGACAAGGAGGGACCTCGGGATTCACAGTGGTATAGATACGGACTTTACTTGCTACACGTGTTTTGCCATGGTCCTCTGTCAACTCTACTGCTTTTGAACGTACTCACAAGCAAATCACTCGCCTCTGCCACCAATTCCCGGTGACCCCAAATGCTCTAGCCGATGATTTCATTGTCTGTGGACACTTCAGGGATTTGCACTGGCACGAGATGTACGCTTCATATACGGTGACAACTTCGTCGACCCAGTTGTGCTCGGAGAGGCCGCTTTGCACCTCTACAGTCGTTCGGTGTCCATGCAACTATATTACGGCAATAATGACACTGCCGGGGCTGCAGTCGTGCAACAGACCCTACTGAGAGAGTCTCTGCAAGACGTGGAACATGTCATCCGCTACCTTTTCCAGTTCATCGCTGAAAATGATGAGCTTAGATACACAGCATTGCTCGTGTGGGCATATTGGCGGAGTGCTGCTACCTTTGCTACCGATCCCCGGGATTATGTCTATGGAATTGTCGGTATTGCTAATGCCATGATGGATCGGCTGCGGTCTGCAAGAAACTGTGATGCGCAAAGCTGTGCATCATACTCGCCACTCCAACCATATTACTCCTTCACGACAGCCGAGGTTCTCCGTGTGTTTATCACTCGGCTCCTGCAAGGCAGCGTTGGTATACGAGCGATATCACTTATACAAGGTGGCAATGATGGCAAGTACAGACACGACCATGCATATCAGCGACGCACATTGCCCACGTGGGTTGATGAAGAACAGAAACTGCCATCCTGGATCCCAATTTAGCTTTTCGAGAGAGTTTCCCATTATCGAGTCATGGAGCACTTCAAGTGCAGCACAGCAGTGCACCAAACAATGTGTTTGGTTCGGAAGTTGGGCTAAATCAGCAGAGATACCACCTTGACGGCAACGATCTTCATATCTTCGGTCACCGCATGGGTGTTGTTAAATGGTCTCATCCCCACTTCCATACACCACGGAACTAGCACCTTGTATCGAGTTTGGGTGGAATGTCATGCGGGCGCTCAAGTACTTCTCCGAGGGTAATTGCAAGACGGAAAACACTTCGGTCGAAGCTCTCTTCTCGTCTCTAGGCCTGGGTAACTGAAAGGCAACCACCGGCGGCCCCAATGCACACATGCCAGCTTTTTATGACTTCGAATAGTTTCTCGCGGTCAGCCTCTCCATCTATGGCTGCTTTCAAATGGGCAGTGATTGCTCTTGGCAAAAATGTTAGCATCGATCAAATGATTACGAAAGATGAAATTCTGCAATTAGCTCTTACTCTTCCCGATCTTCAAACCTCGAGCATCCTTGAAAATACATTTGGGGGCTGGAGGGCTTTAAAGTGAGTGTTTCACTGGCCAGAGTCTCTGCCATGCATCTCCGACTTAATTGAACGCTTGGCGAGCGTCTGCGGCTTTTTTGTAGCCTACCTCAAATACGTCCGGGGTAGACGAGTGATCACACTGTCTATGGATTCCAATCACATCGGATTCACGTGTGGTGGCAGTCCCAATCACGATCCGGACCAAGCAGGGGCAGGTCTTCTCGGTCTTGGTCCACATACACCCCGAGAGGGTGACGAAGTCTCGGTTCTGCAGGGATCACAGATGCCTTATGTTCTCAGACCGCTCTATGAGAGTGATGGTGATCAAGCAAGCGGGAAGAATCACACAATGGAGAAATCGTTCAACAAAAAATAATCATCACCAGTAACTGGTCGGTCGCAAAAGATCCCTGACAACGTTCCAGTCTATAAGCTTTAAGGCGAAGCTTGGGTGGATGGGATACTGGACGGTCAGCTGTTCCAGTGCGGAGATAACGATTTATACTTGGAGGAATTAATTCTACGATGGAATAGATGTTAGCGTGGGGTTGGAGGCCAGCACCCCGTATGATGGGTCCAGCAGCTGCTGCTATGATGGTCAGAGAGCCTGCGTGTGGATGATCATGGATGGAAGATTGCCATGAGGCTTTCATCTTGTCCGTTGAATTTTTAGTTCCCCAGGGAGGCTTACTTCCGAGGCGATGCTCATTAATTCGTCTAACTCTAATGGATTTAGTCTAGGTGGAAGTTTCTTCGACTCTAAGACCCCTTTTTTGGTGGTCGTTGTTCACTAATACGGGTTATCAAAAGATACTCTAGCTACCTCTTCATAAACTTGTGAGACCGTCATACTATAGTCCGTCTTGAAGCTCTCTAGATGACCCAGGTAGTCGACTTGTTCACTTCTCTCTGAGATATCTTGCTGATTGATGCAGATGTAATCGATCCATAGTGTTCTGGGTCTGTCTGGGTAACGCAAATGACGAAGCGCAGTTGCGAGTGATTTTGTGACGAGGACCACATGGCCATCAACCAATATATTACTTGCGTCTGTGATATCGCCCCAGACATAAGAAAGGGCTTCGTACGGTTTGTCTTTTGATAACCATCCCCATGAACTATGCTCAATTCGACCCGATACTGCGTCTCCATTCGACCCAGGGAACAAAACGAATGTTCGGATCTCGCCCTTTTCTAACGGCGAGTACTGAATTCGAGCTCCATCCTAGGCTGGAACTTAGTTTATCCGATAGTATAAGCGTGAGTGTCAGTAAAACTAGGGGCCCTTCACCTTTGCCAAGGGTGCATCATGAGTTTGATCATCTTGCGCGGTAATCTGAAGCCAACACCCGAATGAGAGAGAATATGATCCCAAGAATGGAGAAAAGAGCCCCCATGCAAATGACCTGAAGTCTATGTTCCATGCTTTGTCGAAGACACTCCGAAGGGATAACGACATGTGAACCGCCGTAAGTGAATGAACTACAGTAACGGGTGAATACTAATTACTGGTCTACGACGACTTGAAGACGAGCTGTCAAAGAGATAACAAATATTTTTGGTTGTGATCTTTTGAAGACTTTTTACATTAGTGCTATGGCAAAGAAATGCTGGTAAAAAAGGTGTGAGGCTGTGCCTGGCTGACGACCTTCTACTTGGTTCTGTTCCCCACTCAAAGTCATGTGACTTTACTTTTCGCAACACCAAGACAACCTCGACTAACTAGGACGTCAGCTGCTTGTATGGCTTTTAGACTGCTCGAGTGGGAGTGTTGCGTACTGACACGAGTCTGCTGCTCGGTGAGCGCGCCAGCGCAAATAGGTAGACTGCACATTTCTTCAAAAGCGGTAAGGGAAGTGTCTCTTGCCAACCGGTTGAGGCGGAGTATCACGTTCATATCAGTACAGCTGAGTGCATAGACCGCTTTGCACATGACGGCAATATATTTACCTAGATCATAAGTTTTGGATAGCCGAGGACTCTTCTGACCCGACAATTGTGGAAATCATGGACCCATATACGCTTGCATCTACTCCTACTATATCGACATTTGAAATACTCGTTAGCCCCATCGTCAATCATGAAATAAATATGCTTGTGCCACCATTTAACACCTTTAGATATGATATGTACACGAGGACGCCATAGTCGATTCTGGTTGGATATCAGTATTCCATTGCCATACGCAGATCGTTGATCATTGATCGGCCGTCATTGTGGGTAAGATAAACTATTGTTGTCTTCTTGAACAGGAGAAGCTTGTACCAGTGATGCTGGCTTATTGTTTATTACTGTTCATTATGGTAGTGCGATAATGTACGCATTAAAACATCAAGGGCGGGAATTCGCAGGTCTCAGTGGTTATGAACCAGTAATAATTCCATGCTCTGTACCAAACGCTACTAAATTCATTATAACCCGAAGCATATGATGGGTGTGACCAAAGAAGGGCCAGCCCTTCGCAAAGGATGAGATGAAGAAGAGATCCGCTATGGATTAAATGGGTGAAGCATAGCTGAGTTTACATATGCAGTGCGCGCAAACGTACCTTACTTTTTTAGCGCGACGGTTTACAGATTCTTCGCTAAAACTCATATGCTTAGTTAGCCATTTAAATTCTGTTTTACTTGCTGCTTTCCTATTGGCCTCGTGCATCGGTTGCGAACATGGAATACGTGCTTTTAAATCCGTATCTCCCACAAAGTTTTTGTTTCCCGGGTAGTCCCTTAATATCCTAAAACCGCAGGTTTGGATGGTGAAGTCGACAGATCACCGAACAGCCCGGCAAGCTGACTGACCTCCACTATTGGGCCGTTCGCATTCGCGTCAAGAGGCATCGCAGTGTCGCTGGCATGTGACAAGCGAGATGGGCGATGAGACTCAGGGACAATGATCCGTGGCCGAGCTGTAGGATCAACTAGCGCTGTTTTCGGATCTCAGGGAGCGTGTAGCTTTGGAAAGTCAAGGCGTCATACAATCACTGCAGCCACTCAACGACGTCACAGACTGCTGGCGCAGCCTAATTGGGTGGGCACCTGCCTAAGGACTGTTGCCAGGCCACTGGCCAATCGCTACCTCAGTCAACCCAGAATATTTATTGCTGACACTGGCGAGAGAGCGCGTGGGCAATTGAGGCTGACTTTTGCTGGGATAAGCGGCTGTGATGCTAGCGCTCTCGGCGACACCCGCTACTAGACCACTGCTACTCGCACTCGGATCACTGTGTACACCTTGGTCGCAAAGCCACAGCCATAAGAACGGGTCACATCCTTCATAATACACTCAAACACGGCTGGTTCGGTCATTCATGGTTCCAATGATATGCAAACAATTTCATCACCAAATATGTCAATACACACTGTGACGCTTGGGGGTCATAAGGGGCTCCTGGAGCTGCTTTGCAGTCTTCCCATAGACGGATCAAATGACAAAACCCCTTTGCTTTTTACCCACGGATCATTCTGTTCGGCCCACTGTTACATGAACTTCCTTCCATACCTGGCCCAACATGGATATCCAGCATACGCGCTCTCTGTACGCGGACATGGCGCCTCATGGGCGCAGAGCAAGCTGGTCAAGATGCTCTTCACGAGCATGGACAGCTGGGCAGAGGATGTTCAGGCTGCACTTGCACATATTGGCGATGCTCACCCGGGCGCACCACCTCCCGTATTAGGTGGCCATTCACTAGGCGGGGGCGTGGTGCAGTACATGCTATCGCATGGGCTTGTAGGTGGGGCTAGTACCTCGAATAGGATCTCTGGATTGATCCTCCTCGGCGCCGCTCCATTATTTGGCGGCGGCAAGGAGATGATGGCAAACTGGGGAAAGGCCATACCATCAGATGGCTATCCTGTTTTCTTCAGTGAGCGCAGTCTACTTCATACTCCAGCACATGTCAGGGCATCGTTCTTTAGCGACGAAACAGACGAAGAGACCGTCCTTAAGTGGATGGAACAATGCAAGACAATGGAAGAGAGTGGCCGCGTCGGCCTTTCAATATTCAAGTCTCTTGGGGAGGCTGACAAGGTGCTGAATGCGTTGGACGGTCTCGGCACTCCCGACAGGTCGCGACGGGTATTCTGCATCGCAGGCTCGGAGGACAAACTTGTCACACCGTCTCTAGTGCTCAGCAACGCGAGCGGTTTCGAGGATGCCGCAGACGACATCGGAATGGACAGGGAAGCTTGCATGACGACAATAATTGGCGGCTCCGGTCATCACCTGATGATGGATGCTCATTGGGAGATTTGTGCTCAAGCAGTATTGAGTTGGCTGGGGGGTGAGGCGGTGTCGCAAACATCTTGAATGGTTTATTGATAACCTACTCAAGAACCTTTCATGGGTCCATCAATTCCCTACCATCAGCGCGCCGCGAACACAGGAAAGCTTATGCTGACTCATACGAGGTCTTTCCTGAAGTACACCAACGTCGCGTGCCATACCCTCCCCGTCGAGTCAGTATGGGAGACGGCATCTTTGACAACATCATACACGACGTACCCACGTCGCTGATACCAGTCGACGTTGCTCACCTATACTTGTTCAACGTCACGTCAGAAGCTAGAAGGACTTGGCGCGACCTACCTTGGGCGCAGGGCGCTTGAGGACTATCATCCTAGGGCTGTCAACAGCACTATCCTCCTTCGAGTCCGTGCAGAGAGTGAGGGCCTTGACACCATATTCCTGCACCGAGATCCTGCCGCCGCTTTAGCTCGTTATGCTGCCTACGATGACAAAGCGACTCACTTTCCGACCGCAGTCATCGCGGCACCCCCGATGCCAGTGCCTTGCAGGGCTCTCGAAACGTACAAGGCCGCGATTGCCCACACGCCGCCATGGAAGGATATGTTCAATAGATTAACTGCGTGATTCGCAACGCATCCATCAAGACAGATGTGGCCAACTGGAATGAAGCTCTCCGAGTTCGGAGTACGTGGCGGCCCAAGACGAACGTGCAGGTATCCTGCAGTGGCTCCGCCTCACCTGGAAACTGGCTCAGATGTCTCTGGACGATCTCATTTACACCTTGCGGACCACTGGGAAGGGCCTGATGAACGTCAACCTCGTACACGTGCGAATGCCAATGTTATGAGGTCATATGAGATTGATCACTTACAACCCAGTACATGATCAATTCGCCAGCTTCTTGGAACTTTTGCCAATCTGCTATCTTGTTAACCTTCCACCCACAAGCCACTCGTTGTTGCCTCATTCGCTCAACATGAGCTGAGGAATCCGGATCCCATGGTAAGAGCACTACAGAAGGCCTAAACACTGTGGGTTTGGGAGAGGGATTTGACATGATGGTTCCAGACACTTTTTTGCATCTGGTAGGCCTTCCTCATGTGCTAGATACAGCAACGATTGGATGTCTTCGAGGTGATTTGTGTAGACGAATGTCGGGAAATGCCTATACACCGGATAGGATGATCGAGCAGTCTAATGGTGTATGACTCAATGCCGATTAACGGTCACGTGAGGTCAGTCACGTGATAGGTTTGATTTGGTGTTCCTTATTCTTTAGCAATGGCTGGCAAAATTGCCTGTATGTAGTTCAACAAATGCGAGTATAATCCATCTTTTCTATGTGTTAATGATCGTGATAAATTGATTTTGATCCTATTCGACGCCTCGCATAGTTCTCCTATTTTGTATTAAGGTGATCCCAGCCTCACTTCAACTCCGACATATAAAATCCAGCTTTTGTCCTATAAATCCTTTCCTAAAACTAAATCATGGGCCATTTAAGTTTCATTCTTAAGTGGCCGACGGGACTTTGACCGAACCGAGCCCAGCACTCGAGAAGCTAGCACCTGCGGCGACGATATCCTTCCAGATGGTAACTTCCTCCTCGTTCCTCGGCGCATATACTAAGGTGTATCCCCAAGTCAGAAATGTACCGCTCAGCCTGTGGCGCTGTCCCCATCCCTTCTCTATGACGGTCGCCGAGTCCACCAGACTCAGCACAACATGGGTGCTTCCGTCATGCGGGTGGACGTGGATCAGCTCCCCCCTCGGAAGAAACGGCGGGAGCGCAGATCCTTCCTTCAACTGCACCGCTGGAAACGGCCCCTCGATCCTCGACAGTTCTCCTTGGAAGAGGGACGAGTTCTCGGCGACCAACTCGTCCAGGTATGCGTTCATGGCCTTCTTCATCTCATCCGTGCCTTGTTCCGTAAGCTGTCTCTGCGGCGCCACGAAGCCGCACAGTTCTGGCCGGTCGCCGGAGCGAGGCTTCAGTGGTTGCTGGAGATAGGACTCGGTGGAATTGGGTCCGTTGGTCTTGGCTGCCTTGGCCAGATTGTACGGCCTAGGGGCTGTGGTGTCTTTCCTTGACAAGGGGCTTGCGAGTAGCTGCACGCAATATCCCCACAAGTTATCAGGCAGTCCATGGGTGCCCATGGATACGTAGAAGCGGTAGTCGTTGTACGCGACGACCAGGAGGGGCGCCAATGCGGCCCCGGTCGCAATGGCAGCGGCACTGAGGGGTTGATTCCTGACGAAGGACTGAGCCGAGCTCAGGTGATGGCTTATCGCTTCCATTTTAAACAGCACGTATTACTCCAGGGTAGACTTATTGTTGATATGGTATGTCTTCGAGCTATGTTTGAGTGAGCTTTTCTTGTTCATGGATAAGGAGTTCTTGGATAGAATCGGTAGCTCGGCGGTCAAATAGAGGTTTCATCTTACACTGAAGCCTAGTTACGACCGTTCATTTGTAGAGTCGGACAGCCGATCCGGAGCAGTCCCCACAACGAAATCCGAACTGTGGATTGCGGAGCTCGGAGACGACATCCCGCCTTCGCCGAGATGCCTCGGCCGAGCTCGGAGCAGCCCAAATGTACACGAAAAGAGACGATGGTAGTGGTCATATAGTTCGGAACTTCTGAGTCTTTCCACTGAGGGTCAGTTCTGGAATATGTAACTTCTAGAACTTCGTAGGGAGGAGCGCTGGCAGAGGACCCCCGCACGCCAGACCCATTACCATTACCAAAATTGAAGTAAATACTGGGTATCACTTGACGCACGTCCATCCGACTTCCACGATTCCCTATCATGACTGCATCTCGTAGACTGGGCTGTCTTGTGGCCGCAAGGGGCAATTTGCATCTGGTCGTGCGGCACCAAGTCCATTCGGTGGGCTTGCAGCACTCAGCTCAGTCGGTGACCTAGCCCCGCTACCCAGCTCAGACGGCTCTGTGCCATACAGCATCGCTTGGTCCTTCGGATCTGTCTCGCCCATGTGGTTCCTCCCAGTCATAGCTGTGCTCCCTGGGCTTGCTGCCAATCGGGCTGAGCTTCTCCTCCTGTGCCACCAGAACGTTGCAATAGCCGCAGCCACGACTGCAAGTGCGCCAATGACTATACCGGCGATGGCCCCACCGCTGAGTTTTACGGATAATGTCCGAGGAGTTGGAGTGGGGGTTGCATTGACAGTTACTGTAGGAATAGCGCCAAAGGACACGGAGGATCCTTTGCCAAATGTATCTCTGGCAACGGTTTGTCCAAAGATGGACTTCAAATTGTTTGAGCTCCAGCTTTTGGAAGGCTCCTGCAACGTTGCACCTCCTTGACCACTTGAGGGAAAGTTAGGAATTCATCTCATCAGCCGTGAACTTATGGAAAAATCGATACTCACTTTCCCCCTATAATAGCACTGACCACATCAGGAACAGTGTACTCCAACGTCGGATCGAAACTGTTGCGCCAGACCAACAAGCTCGTGTCAAGGACCTTGAACGGCGGGTAGGTGTCGTTGCATTGCGTGTTCAGCTCCTTGGTCCCGTCTCGCACTGATCCACCCGTGGCAATCATCTGCCGATCGTTCCAAACATCACATTTGTGGGCAAGGCGGCCTATCGATGAATCAAGACTTTGATCAAGGTAGTTTCTGGCATCAACACGAATCCAAGTGAAAGAGGGCAGACTGAGGATATGTGTCTCGGCAATGGGAGTTCCATCGAATAGGTCCCAGCCACCATGCATAGTAATCTGGAAGCTTGAGTCGTCTGGGGCTGCAGATACGCCGACACATGCATCGGTGCGTGGTGAAGGGATATCTCCAGTAGCCTCCTGTAAGTACCACACGTTGGTTTGGATATCGTAGATGAATATCTGATCCATAGGTCGGCGGTCCCAGTCGAAATTCTTGAATTCGGTTCCCCTGTGGGACGTGTCATATCCACCAAAGACAACCAGGATCCCCGCTGCACCCTTACGGACAAAAGCCATGCTGCCTAGTTGTATGTCTGGACCGTGGATCCCCGAAGGACCCGAGTCGGAGTCCATGAAGGTCCACTATCGCTGGTCATGATCGAGGTTCTCGAACTTCGCAGTCCCGTTATGCGTGCCATTGCACGCCATAGTTCTACCTCCCGTGAAAAAGGCTGTACCTGAGATCGGATCGCTCGTGTGGATTCCATAGCTGTCGTTACCAAACATTATAGCGTTACCAGTAAATGTAACCTTCATCCATGTATCTGATACAGTGTTAAAGGCCCACAACTCCTTCGACACGTCACTCGTCTCTGTCCGTGCGAAAGAGTATAACATTGTGTGGTTATAAGAGAAGCGGGTAGCAGCTCCTGACTGATCAGTGCCCTCTGTCGGTAATACCGGGAAGACGTCATTAGATATATCGACGGGACCAGAAACATCGACGGTTTCATTCAGGGACAGCCAGAATAGCTCCGAGTCTGGATGAAGGGCCTGCCCATCATCAAACGCATATATTCCACCTCCGAAGAAGAGTCGATCGCCGATGATGGCAGCTATAGATTGATGTCAGCAATAGGGTCAACAAGAACCCACGGCCCATCAGACCATCAATCTCTTTCTTGCTTGGCCTACTTACTTCCATGTAGCTGAAGCCTACAGAGAGATCGTGCAGCGCCTTATTTTGAGAGGAGAAGAAGGAAAAACCATGCCATCCAAGAGGCTCCCATAATGGATGTTCGCGAGGCATTTTTCCCTGCTACTGAGTTGAATATATCTCGAAGGCGGTTGTGGGAACGGAAGAATCTCAACGGAAGAACAAGCTGAGGTGCTGCAACATTCAGGTCACCACTAGGCATTGGCCATCATGAGCTGGTCATAGTACCCGATAGGTCAAGTGCCCCGGTGATTCCTAGCGTGCGGTAACTACATTGTACCCTTGGAAAGCCTCTGGACGTGGGCTGAGCTGTGCTACAGAGACTATTGGCAGAGGGAGGCACTAATTACGCGGATCCCGGTGGTTGATGGCGACCAACCAATCTTCATCCATCCTGTTCACCTGTGCCGCACGAAAACCGCGCCGCGAATGGCATCAGGCGGCCACAGTGAGTTATGGAGGGAGAACATTCTCTATTTCATCGATCATAATTCTTCGCAGCCATGAATCTGATGCAGCCCATTCCGCGACAGTCTTCCTGTCTGTCTACGCAGCGCTTTTCGAGGAGATGTGATGTGCGTGACGAAGCGTTTTTAAGTGGCTGGTATGACAGATAATCTCACAGCGCGACGGGTGTTTGCAGAAGCGCAGCCTCATTGGCGGTCCACTTCCGATTTTCGAGGCCACTTCCGACTCTTGGATGAAAGCCAGTCGCAATCTCCGTCAACTCTTTGTGCTCCGCTAGCCCGATGTCATAACCTTGCTATATGTCGGTCTCATTGGCAGACTGCACTATCATATGATCCGTTGTCATGGGGCCCGACGATTGCAGAGCAAAAACCGTTTGGTTGCGTGATAAAGCTGTGACACGAAAACGCCCAGGCGCTTTCGAATTTACACACCCAAAACATCTAGGCTGACTGCTTTGCGTGGCAGACGACGACCACGACATCGGCACGAGCAAAGGCGTTCAGCTTCGTACCAGGTTCATGTACCGATGAGATAACTCGATTGCCTTTCGACCAAGTCGAGCTTACGGCTTTTCACTTCAACGTCAAATCACTGCCTGCACCCACAGCACATGTGTCGCGTATTTTTCACAAACCTGATGCCATGTCTCGCAGGATTCTCTATGCTCTGTACGGCAGCATCGGCATCAACGTCATCTTACTTGGGAAACTGGGCGGTTACTTTGACATAACCTCACATGGTCAGTCAATTTGCGGGGCGTTTGCTACCGGGACGAAACTAACCAGCCGTGCACAGCGAAGCCGGCCCCTTTGCCAATCCCAGTGCAGCCGGTTGCCATCGAAGAGTTCCCGAGAAAAATTTGGCAGAGCTGGAAGGATGATTCGGAGAACCCGACAGAGAGGACCACAGGTTTCCCAAAGAAATGGCGAGAGCTCAACCCCGACTACCGCTACGAGCGCATCACGGATGCGAATATCAACGAGTACGTCCGGGGAAGGTACGACGGCGACATCCCAGAAGTTTTCACCAAAGCGACAGACCCCATCCTCAAGGCGGACTACTTGCGATATCTTGTCTTGCTGGAAGAGGGAGGCGTCTGGGCCGACATTGATGTGCTACCCCACCAGCCGATTTCGAAATGGGTGCCAGAAGAGCACCACGACCGCGTCAACCTCGTGGTCGGCATCGAGAATGACCACAGTGGAAAGCCAATCTGGCCTGGCTCGCCATATTCTGTGCAGCTGTCGCAGTACACCGTCTTGGCCAAACCACATCATCCCGCTATCGCCAATCTGGTGGGCAGCGTAAATAAGAATCTGAAGGCACTGCTCGAATCAAAAGCCTCAACTTCAAATCACATGGTCAGCTTCGAGGAGGTTATGACAAACACGGGCCCGTTCGCCTTCACTGACGCCCTCATGACTTATTTCGGAAGTGTTACAGGGCGCGAGCATAACGGGAACGAGTTCACGGCCTTGAAGGAGCCCGTGTTGATTGGTAATGTGTTGGTGCTTCCGAGAGTAAGTTTTGGGTGGCTAGGATCAGATGCACCGGCTAAGGAAGGGGATGTCCTGGTCCAGCACCTATTCATTGGCTCCTGGCGAGCAGGCCATCCAGGGTAAAACACTAGGTATAACGAATATGTAGACGGTTAGGCATAATAATCATCCATGAAGTGTACTCTAGTCGCGCAAGATCTGTCACTCGTAAGGAACTCCTTAAAGGGACCATCAGACGTCGAGGAGAGAGTGACTCGACTGAAGCATCGGTGATAGCCGGAAGGAGCAAGAGGCAGTCACAGCCATACGATATTAATCGTAATTTATGATGTTATCGGGATTACGCGGTTTTAAGGATTTCAGACCGAAGCAATCATTTCAGACAGACAAATTATTGAAGGTTGTGCAGCCTGTAACGCTACGGCATGGCTGCCATGAGGTCAAAAAAGACTCACCCGTAAGCAAGCCGCTAAGGCTGGTGGGTTGCAATCGTCAGCGAGCCGCACCGATGATCTCAAATCTGGGGGTGGAACTGGTAACGACAATCAGCGCGCATCGCTTCTGGGATCCTGCGACGCTACGCTACCATGGTGGCGCAGCGCAGTCAGCTGCCGGAGCGGCACAAGATGCAAGGTTACTGCATGCCAAAGACACGATACCAACATGATGAGGATGCACGCAATCTGGAAGGTCTATTTGTGACAGTGTATCTGGGAACGAGATCTGGGAACGCGATCTTAATGCACGGGTCGTAAAGGTTTCGCAACTTGCAAACATTGTTGCGATCGTTGTTTCGAGAGATGTAGAGCTCCTTGTGCAATCTCCGTCATGTTTTGAGCTGGTTTTGCACGAGATGGCGGGCTGGAGGAACATCAAACTCTTCGCGTGTCATCGTCGGCCAAAGCTGGAGGCTGGGTTCTTTTGCTTTTCAGGCGGGTTCATCCGAAGAGTTGGCTCCGGGCCCGGAAGACTTGAGACAAGACCCTGAGTTCGGCCCACGATGGGCGCTACGGAGTTTCAAGCAGAGGCCGCTGGGTCGTGCGAATACAACTCGTCGAACACTAGGAAGAGTCAATCCGACGATGGTGAGTGGGAGTTCTTTTTCGCTTGATGTCTATACAATGTTCGACCTCTTGGTGGGTGGTCTTGTGGGCGAAACTGTACGAGCGATCTGTTTAACAAACAGCTCTTGGCAAAACGACATCCAACAGCGCTTGCGAGTCAGCCTCGAAATAAGCAATCGCGCGACGGTGAGGGAGATCAAGGTTTAACGGTTTGTCTTGCCCCTTATTTTCACGTGGCACGCCCAGATGCATCAGCTGTCGCTGCCCACGAGACTAGGTAGGATTTGTAACTGCGATTTGAATTCATGGGGTCAGTGACCTTAGGCAGTCGGAGGAGAGTGATGCGCACAGGCATTCCTCGATGGCGCGACAAGTGCATGCCAGTATCGCACGAAGCCTGACTAGGTATTGCGTGTATCCATGGACTTTCTGAAGGGCTAGCTGCTGGCCCATGTGCGCTACTATCGACAGTAGAGCGTGCAGCGTTGCTGACGATGGGGAGAACGTGGTGAGTCGGGATTGGTGATGCGACGGTCGAGAGCCCTTGGCTTGCCAGCGAAGCGCACGATGCTACTGATTTGCGGTGGTGGTGAGTGATGTGGAAAAAAACAGTGGGTGCACACTGATTTCAATTTGAATGAAATGCCACCACCAGCGTACGTAGCCAACGTAACATTGTGGTGGGCTACCATCACCGGTGGGAAGGTTGTCCTACTATTAAACCCGGCCACGAGCGTGGCACGCAAGGATAAGGATAAGGACGAGGATGACGGGGGTGGTGAGAGTGCTGGCATCGCACCCAGCCGACAGAATCCTTTCGACGTCCGACATGGAATAGATGCACTCGCCGGCCCCATCGCCAACGCTAGAAGCAATAGGCCTATCGTCATTTCGCAAGCTCCCGAGCCATTGACGGACGTGGAAATGGACTGTCGATCCGGCTTCAATCAATCGATAGACTCATCAGATAGGCTGCACGTGTGATAGAAGGCTTAAATTGAGGTTATTAAAGCGGTGAAATGGGTTTCCTCTTCCAATCACTTCTCCGCAAAATCTCCCATGTCGCCCTTTTGCCCTTGAGCCTTAACCCCTAGTCTAGCCCGTGCTGTCGCAGTGATGCGAAGCCGGGCCCGGGCCAACTCTTCTTTGTCGGGCCAAGGCGCCGACAACTGAGGACAGGATGCTCAAGAGGATTAGGATGGATGGATTTTCTCGCAGCGGAGCCACTGTAATTGAGCACATGCTGGTCTGCCTCTTCCGGGCTTAGCTCCAGGAACGACAGACGCGCTGCCAGTCGCTGAGACGTGCTGCAGGAACAGCCGTTGGATGTAGCGTTGCTAGTTGGATGCCACCCAATCTGACGCAACCTTAAATGGATCCTTGCCAAGCGCTGTCTCAAGCCCAGTAAGCCAATCAGTCGATGCAGTCGATTGCGCAAACCGGCCGTCCTCGTCCCTTGGTCTGGTCTGAGATTGTGCAATCTCGTCTGTTGGCTCGTTGACATATTTATGAATGGCCTCGACTAGCCTCGACCCCTCTGCGATGGAACGGGCGACAGGCTCTGGGGAAACGCCAAGCGAGACTTGAACAGAATCGCAATGGCTTCATGGAGATAATCCCTCACAATTGCCCATTGCTTACGACGACGGAAGGGGGTCTCCTTTTGTGATGCATCTATTAGGCAGGCAACTTTCTTCGTGGTTTGTTGAGTTCTGTCTGCGCATCGCAACACACGATACCCCTCGGCGCTATCGAAAAGAATGCGACTGTAGCGCAACTCGCCTTGCCCCTCCATCATGAGCATTGAGAAACATGCAAAAAGCAATGAAGGGAGATGCACTGAAGAATGCACATTGCTTTCAATGTTTTTGCACAAGGCAAGATGTGCTGGTGGACGGGTAAATTGATTAGCTCACCATACCAATATTGGCTAGACTGGCGCAGTGACGGTGGTTGATTTAAATGCCCATGATCACTGTGCCTCGTAATTTCCGGTGTCTGTCTCATGAGACGAACCCGCAAAGGTACCCGATACTCCAACACTCATAGCAGCGGGGTCTGCAACCCGTGCGGAAGGAGTGTACTGGGAACATGTTTGACGGGGGAGTTATGAGGCCAGGCCGTGACGCATTGGAATTGTGCGCTTCGTGGGCGCGGACTGGTCTATCGTATCGCATGGTCAATGGTAAGAGGCTTGTTACCTCGTTACCGCGCCTATTGTCTGGTTAGGGGGCACCTTTGTTTTGGCGCTTTGGAGGGGACTCAAAGCAAAGTGCAGTGCGTGTAACAATAATGAAGGAGCCATAGTCGTCGCCCGGGCATCCACAAGGCCCTTGGCCGCCGGGCGCCGGGGGGGGGGGGGGCGGGGGGGCGGGGGGGGGGGGGGGGGGGCGGGGGGGGGGGGGGGGGGGGGGGGGGGGGGGGGGGGGGGGGGGGGGGGG